>CAUYUJ010018651.1:150588-188088 GCA_963575745.1 Prorocentrum cordatum
CGCGCGGCGCAGCGCGGGTCGTGCCGCGGCGGCGCCCGCCAGGAGCGCCGCCGCGCGTCCGCCGGGAGCGCTCGCGCGGCCGCTCGGCCGCGGCGCGCACGGGCGCCACGCCGCGGCGGCACGCCGCGGCACCTTCGTCGTCGCCGTCGTCGTCGCCGTCGTCGTCGCCGTCGCCGTCGTCGGCGTCGACGTTGGCGACGTCGTTGGCGACGACGTCGTCGTTGGCATCGACATCGTCGTCGTCGTCGGCGTCGTCGGCGTCGGCGTCGGCATCGGCGTCGGCGTCGTCGTCGGCGCCGTCGTCGTCGCGTAAGCATCGGCGTCGGCGTCGTCGTCGTCGTCAGCGTCGGCGTCGGCGTCAGCGTCGTCGTCGTCGTCGTGGACATTGGCGTTGACGTCGTCGTCGTCGTCGTCGGTTTCGGCATCGTCGTCGGCGTCGGCGTCGTAGTCGTCGTCGTCGTCGTCGTCGTCGTCGTCGTCGTCGTCGTCGTCGTCGCCGTCGCCGTCGCCGTCGCCGTCGCCGTCGCCGTCGCCGTCGCCGTCGCCGTCGCCGTCGCCGTCGCCGTCCGCGTCGTCAACGTCTGCGCCTTCGTCGTCGCCTTCGTCGTCGACGTCGTCGTCGGCGTCTTCGGCGTCGGCACCATCAGCGTCGTCAACGTCGTCGTCGGCATCGTCGTCGTCATCGTTGTCGTTGGCGACGTCGTTGGCGTCGTCGTCGTCGTCGGCATCGGCATCGTCGTCGGTTTCGGCGTCGTCGGCGTCGGCGTCTGCATCGGCGTCGGCATCGGCGTCGGAGTCGTCGTCGTCGCGTATGTAAGCGTCGGCGTCGGCGTCGGCGTCGTCATCGTCGTTAGCGTCGGCGTCGACATCAGCCTCGCCGTCGTCGTCGACGTCGGAGTTGGCGTTGGCTCGACGTCGGCGTCGTCGTCGGCGTCGGCGTCGTAGTCGTCGTCGTCCGCGTCATCGTCGGCGTCGTCGTCGTCGGCGTCGGCGCCGTCGGCTTCGTCAGCGTCGTCGGCAACGTCGTCGTTGTCGTTAGCGTCGTCGTTGGCGTCGTCGTCGTCGTCGGCATCTGCATCGTCGTCGTCGTCGTCACCGTCGTCGTCGCCGTCGTCGGCGCCTTCGTCGTCGCCGTCGTCGTCGACGTCGTCTTCGGCGTCAGCACCATCGGCGTCGGCATCGGCGTCGGCGTCGTCGTCGGCGTCGACGCTGGCGACGTCGTTGGCGACGACGTCGTCGTCGGCATCGGCATCGTCGTCGTCGTCGTCGGCGTCGTCGGCGTCGGCGTCGGCATCGGCGTCACCGTCGTCGTCGGCTTCGTCGTCGTCGCGTAAGCGTCGGCGTCGGCGTCGGCGTCGTCGTCGCTAGCGTCGGCGTCGGCGTCAGCGTCGTCATCGTCGTGGATATTGGCGTTGACGTCGTGGTCGTCGTCGGTTTCGGCGTCGTCGTCGGCGTCGTCGCCTTCGTCGTCGGCGTCGTCGTCGTCGTCGCCGTCGTCGTCGCGTAAGCGTCGGCGTCGTCGTCAACGTCTGCGCCTTCGTCGTCGCCGTCGTCGTCGTCGGCGTCGTCTTCGGCGTCGGCATCATCGGCGTCGTCAACGTCGTCGTCGGCATCGTCGTCATCGTTGTCGGTGGCGACGTCGTTGGCGTCGTCGTCGTCGGCGTCGGCATCGTCGTCGTCGTCGGCTTCGTCGGCGTCGGCGTCGACATTGGCGTCGGCGTCGTCGTCGGCGTCGTCGTCGTTTCGTAAGCGTCGGCGTCGGCGTCGGCGTCGTAATCGTCGTTAGCGTCCGCGTCGACATCAGCGTTGTCGTCGTCGTCGACGTCGGCGTTGGCGTCGGCGTCATCGTCATCATCGAGTCGGCGTCGTCGTCGGCGTCGGCGTCGTAGTCGTCCGCGTCGTCGTCGTCCGCGTCGTCGTCGGCGTCGTCGTCGTCGGCGTCGGCGCCATCGCGTCATCAGCGTCGTCGGCGTCGTCGTTGGCGTCGTCGTTGGCGTCGTCGTCGTCGCCATCTGCATCGTCGTCGTCGTCGCCGTCGTCGTCGTCAACGTCGGCGCATTAGTCGTCGCCGTCGTCGTCGGCATCGTCTTCGGCGTCGGCACCATCGACGTCGTCAGCGTCGTCGTCGTCGTCGACGTCGACGTTGGCGACGTTGTTGGCGACGTCGTCGTCGTCGTCGGGATCGGCATCGTCGTCGTTGTTTCGGCGTCGTGGGCGTCGACGTCGGCATTGGCGTCGGCGTCGCCGTCGGCGTCGGCATCATCGCGCAAGCGTCGGCGTCGGCGTCGGCCTCGTCGTCGTCGTTAGCGTCGGCGTCGGCGTCGGCGTCAGCGTCGTTGTCGTCGTCGTGGACATTGGCGTTCACGTCGTCGTCGTCGTCGTCGGTTTCGGCGTCGTCGTCGCCGTCGCAGTCGTCGTCGGCGTCGGCGGCGGTGGCGTCGGCATCGGCGTCGTCGTCGTCGGCGTCGTCTTCGGCGTAAGCGCCAGCGTCGGCGTCGACATTGGCAACGGCGTCGGCGTCGTCGTCGGCGCCGTCGTTGGCGTCGCCGTCGACGCCGTCGCCGTCGTCGGCGGCGTCGTCGTCGTTGGCGTCTTCGTTGGCGTCGTCGTCAACGTCGGCATCTGCACCGTCCTCGTCGTCGTCGTCGTCGTCGCCGTCGTCATCGTCGGCGCCTTCGTCGTCGCCTTCGTCGTCGGCGTCGTCTCCGGCGTCGGCACCATCGGCGTCGTCAACGTCGTCGGCGTCATCGTCGCCGTTGTCGTTGGCGACGTCCTTGGCGTCGTCGTCGTCGTCGGCGTGTGCGTCGGTGACGGCGTCGTCGTCGACGTTGGCGTGGTCGTCGGCGTCAGCATCGGCGTCATCGTCGTCGGCGTCATCGTCTTCGGCGACGGCACCATCGGTGTCGTCAACGTCGTCGGCGTCGTCGTTGGCATCGGCATCGTCGTTGTCGTCGGCGTCGTCGGCGTAGGCATCAGCGTCGGCGTCGTCATCGGTGTCGTCGTCGACGCGTAAGCGTCGTCGTTGGCGCTGTCGTCGTCGTTAGCGTCGGTGCTGGCGTCAGCGTCGTCGCCGTCGTCGTCGACGTTGGCGTTGGCGTCGTCGTCGTTGGCGTCGGCATCGTCGTCGTCGTCGTCGGCTTCGGCGGCGGTGGCGTCGGCATCGGCGTCAGCATCGGCGTCGGCGTCGACCCTGGCGTATGCGTCAGCGTCGGTGTCGGCGTTAGCATCGGCGTCGGCGTCGTCGTCGGCGTTGTCGTTGGTGTCACCGTCGCCGCCGTCGTCGTTGTTGGCGTCGTCGTCGTCGTCGGCGTCGTCGTCGTCGGCATCGTCGTCGGAGTCGTCGTCGTCGGCGTCGGCGCCGTCAGCGTCGTCGTCGTCGTCGTCGGCACCGTCGTCGTCGTCGCTGTCGTTGGCGTCGTCGTTGGCGTCGTCGTCATCGTCGGCATCTGCATCGTCGTCGTCGCCGTCATCGTCGTCAATGTCGGCGCCTTCGTCGTCGCCGTCGTCGTCGGCGTTGTCGTCGCCTTCGGCTTCAGCAACACCGGCGTCGTCCACGTCGTCGGCATCGTCGTTGTCGTTGGCGACGTCGTTGGCGTCGTCGTCGTCGGCATCGGCATCGTCGTCGTCGGCGTCGGCGTCGGCGTCGGCGTCGGCGTCGGCATCGGCGTCGTCGTCGGCGTCGTCGTAGTCGTCGCGTAAGCGTCGGCATCGGCGTCGGCGTCGTCGTCGTTAGCGTCGGCGTCGGCGTCAGAGTCGTCGTCGTTGTCGACGTCGGCGTCGGCGGCGGTGGCGTCGGCATCGGCATCGGCGTCGTCGCCGGCGTCGTCGGCGTAAGCGTCAGCGTCGGCGTCGGCATTCGTATCGGCATCGGCGTCATCGTCGGCGTCGTCGTCGTCGGCGTCGTCGTCGGCGTCGTCGTCGCCGTCGGCGTCGTCAGCGTCGTCGGTGTCGGCGTCGGCGTCGTTGTCGTCGGCGTCGTCGTCGGCGTAAGCGTCAGCGTCGGTGTCGGCATCGGCGCCGGCGTCGTCGTCGTCGTCGGCGTTGTCGTTGGCGTCGCCGTCGGCGCCGTCGTCATTGTTGGCGTCGTCGTCGTCGCTGGCGTCGTCGTCGACGTCGTAGTCGGCGTCGTCGTCGTCGGCGTCAGCGTCTTCGGCGACGGCACTATCGGCGTCGTCAGCGTCGTTGGCATCAGCATCGTCGTCGTCGACGTCGTCGTCGTCGCCGTCATCGTCGTCAACGTCGGTGCCTCCGTCGTCGCCGTCGTTGTCGTCGGCGTCGTCGTCTTCGGCGTCGGCACCACCAAAGTCGCCAACGTCGTCGTAGTCGTCGGCGTCCGCGACGTCGTTGGCGTCGTCGTCGTCGGCATCGGCATCGTCGTCGTCGTCGGCGGCGTCGTCGGCGTCGGCGTCGGCATCGGCGTCGGCGTCGTTGGCGTCGTCGTCGTCGCGCAAGCGTCGGCGTCGGCGTCGGCGTCGTCGGCGAAATAAGCGTCGGCATCGGCGTCAGCGTCGTCGTCGTCATCGACGTTGGCGTTGGCGTCGACGTCGTCGGCGTCGACGTCGTCGCCGACGTCGTCGTCGTAGTCGTCGTCGGCGTGGGCGGCGTCGGCATTGACATCGGCGTCGGCGTCGTCGTCGGCGTCGTCGGCGTGAGCGTCACCGTCGGCATTGGCATCGGCGTCGGCGCCGCCGTCGGCGTCGTCGTTGGCGTCGCCATCGCCGCCGTCGTCGTTGTCGGCGTCGTCGTCGTCGCCGTCGGCATCTGTATCGTCGTCATCGCCATCGTCGTCGGCGTCGTCGTCGGCGTCAGCGCTGTCGACGTCGTCAGAGTCGTCGGCGTCGTCGTTGTTTGCGTCGTTGTTGGCGTCGTCGTCGTCGTCGTCGGCATCTACATCGTCGTCGTCGCTATCGGCGTCGTCAACGTCGGCGTCGTCGTCGTCGCCGTCGACGTCGACGTCGTCGTCGTCGGCGTCGTCATCGTCGGCGTCGGCGCCGTCGGCGTCGTCAGCGTCGTCGGCATCGTCGTCGTCAGCGTCGTCGGCGTCGGCGTCGGCATCGGCGTCGGCGTCGTCGTCGGCGTCGTCGTCGCGTAAACGTCGGCGTCGGCGTCGGCGTCTGCGTCGTCGTTAGCGTCGGCGTCGGCGTCGGCGTCGTCGTCGTCGACGTTGGCGTTGGCGTCGTCGTCGGCGTCGGCGTCGGCATCGTCGTCGGCGTCGGCGTCGTAGTCGTCGTCGGCGTCGGCATTGGTCGTCGGCATCGGCGTCGGCGTCGTCGTCGGCGAAAGCGTCATCGTCGGCGTGGGCATTGGCATCGGCGTCGGCCTCGTCGTCGGCGTCGTCGTTGGCGTCGCCGTCGCCGCCAACGTCGTTGTTGGCGTCGTCTTCGTCGGCATCGTCGTCGGCGTCGTCGTCGTCGTCGGCGTCGTCGGCGTCGGCGCCGTCGGCCTCGTCAGCGTCGTCGGCGTCGTCATCATCGACGTTGGCGTTGGCGTCATCGGCGTCGTCGTCGTCGGCGATATCTGTATCGTCGTCGTCGTCAGCGCCGTCGCCACCGTCGTCGTCAACGTCGGCACCCTCGTCGTCGTCGTCGGCGTCGTCGGCGTCGTCTTCGGCGTCGGCACCATCAGCGTCGTCAACGTCGTCGTCGTCGTTGTCGTTGGCGTCGGCGTCGTCGTCGTCGTCGTGGGCATCGGAATCGTCCTCGGCTTCGTCGGCGTCGTCGGCGTCGGCGTCGGCATCGGCGCCGGCGTCGTCGTCGGCGCTGTCGTCGTCGCATAAGCGTAAGCGTCGGCGTCGGCATCGTCGTTAGCGTCGGCGTCGCCGTTAGCGTCGTCGCCACAGTCGTCGTCGACGTTGGCGTCGGCGTCGTCGTCGGCGTCCGCGACGTCGTTGGCGTCGGCGGCGGTGGCGTCGGCATCGGCATCGTCGTCGGCGTCGTCGTCGGCGTTGTCGTCGGCGTGAGCGTCTGCGTCGACGTCAGCATTGGCATAGGCGTCGGCGTCGTGGTCGGCGTCGTCATTGGCGTCGCCGTCGCCGCATCATCGTCGTCGTCGTCGGTGTCGGCGTCGGCGTCGTTGTCGTCGGCGTCGTCGTCCTCGGCGTCGGCGTCGTCAGCGTCGTCGGCGTCGTCGGCATCGTCGTCGTCGGCGTCGTTGTCGTTGGCGTAGTCGTTGGCGTCGTCGTCGTCGGCATCGTCGTCGTCGGCGTCGCTGTCGTTGGCGTCGTCGTTGGCGTCATCGGCGTCGGCATCTCCACCGTCGTCGTCGGCGGCGGCGTCGTCGGCGTCGTCGTCGGTGTCGGCGTCGTCGTCGGCGTCATCGTCGTCAGCGTAAGCGTAAGCGTAGGCGTCGGCGTCGTCGTCGTCGGCGTCGTCGTTAGCGTCGTCTTCGTCGCCGTCGTCTTCGGCGTCGTCGCCGCCGACGTTAGCGGCGTCGTCGCCATCGTTGTCGGTTGCGATGTTGTTGGCGTCGTCGTCGTCGTCGGCATCGGCATCGTCGTCGTCGTCGGTGGCGTCAACGGCGACTGTGTCGGCATCGGCGTCGGCGTCTCGTCGGCGTCGGCGTAGGCGTAAGCGTAAGCGTCGGCGTCGGCGTCGGCGTCGTAGTCGTCGTTAGCGTCGTCGTCGGCGTCGGCGCCGTTGGCGTCGTCGTCGGCGTCAGCGTCATCGTCGTCGACGTTGTCGTTGGCGTCGTCGTTGGCGTCGTCGGCGTCGGCATCGGCATCGTCGTCGTCGTCGGCGTCATCGACGTCGGCGTCGGCATCGGCGTCCACCTCTCGTCGGCGTCGTCGTTGGCGTAAGCGTCAGCGTCGGCGTCGGCGACGGCGTCGACGTCGTCGTAGTTGGCGTCGTCGTCGACGTCGGCGCCGTCGGCGTCGTCGTCGTGGACGTTGGCGTTGGCATCGTCGTAGTCGTTGGCGTCGTCGTTGGCGTCGACGACGTCGTCGGCGTCGGCATCGTCGTCGTCGTCGTCGGCGTCGGCGTCGGCATCGGGGTCGGCGTCATTGTTGGCGTCGACGTCGTCGTAAGCGCCAGCGTAAGCTTCGGCGACAGCGTCGGCGTCGGCGTCAGCGTCGTCGTCGTCGACGTCGTTGGCGTCGTCGTCGGCTTCGGCGTCGTCGGACTCGTCGTCGTCGGCGTCGGCATCGCCGTCGGCGTCGGCGTCATCGTCGGCGTCGGCGTCGGCGGCGGTGGCGATGGCATCGGCGTCGGCGTCGGCGTCGTCGTCGGCGTCGGCGTAAGCGTCGGCGTCGGCATCGGCATTGGCATTGGCGTCAGCGTCGTCGGCGTCGTTGGCGTCGTCGTCGTCGTCGCCGTCGTCGTTGTTGGCGTCGTCGTCGTCGTCGCTGTCGTCGTCGTCGCCGTCGGCGTCGTCGTCGGCGTCGTCGTCGGCGTCGACGCCGTCGGCGTCGGTAACGTCGTCGGCGTCATCGTCGTCGTCGTCGGTATCGTTGGCGTCGTTGACGTCGTCGTCGACGTGGTCAGTATCGGCGTCGTGATCGTCGTCAACGTCGTCGGCGTTGGCGTCGGCATCGTCGTCGGCGTCGGCGTAGGCGTCGTCATCGGCGTCAGCGTAAGCGTCGGCGTCGGCGTCGGCGTCGTCGTCGTCCACTGTAGCGTCGTCGCCGGCGTCGGCGCCATCGGCGTTGTCGTCGTCGACGTTGGCGTAGGCGTCGGCGTCGGCGTCGGCATCGGCATCGGCGTCGTCGTCGTCGGCGTCGTCAGAGTCGGTATCATCCTGGGCGTCGGCGTCGTCGCCAGCGTCGTCGTCGTCGTCGTCGTAAGCGAAAGCGTCGGCGTCGTCGTCATTAGCGTCGGCGTCGGCGTCAGCGTCGTCGTCGTCGACGTTTGCGTCGTCGTCTGAGTCGGCGTCGTCGTCGACGTCGGCATCGGCGTCGGCGGCGGCGGTGGCGTCGACATCGGCTTCGCAGTCGTCGTCGGCGTCGCCGTCGGCGTCGGCGTAAGCGTGGGCGTGGGCCTTGGCATTGGCACAGCGGCGTCGACGTCGTCGCCGTCCTCGTTAGCGTCGTCGTCGTGCCCATCGTGATTGTTGGCGTCGTCGTCGTTGTCGCCGTCGTCGTCGGCGTCGTCGTCGTCGTCGACGTTGGCGTTGGCGTCGGCGTCGTCGTCGTCGTCGGCGTCGTCGTCGGCCTCGTCGTCGTCGTCGGCGTCGTGGTCGCTGTCAACGTCGTCGGCATCGGCGTCGGCGTCGGCGTTGTCGTCGGCGTCGGCGTCGGCATCGGAGTCGGCGTCGTCGTCGTCGGCGTCGGCGTCGGCGGCGCCGTCGGCATCGGCATCGGCGCCGTCGTCGTCGTTGGCGTCGACGTCGGCGTCGTCGGCGTCGTCGTCGGCATCGGCGTCGGCAACTGCGTCAGCTTCGGCGTCGTCGTGGGCGTCGTCGTCGTCGTCGTCATCGTCGTTGGCGACTTCGTCGGCGCCGTCGTGGTCGTCGTTAGCGTCGTCGTCGTCGTCGTCGGCGGCGTCGTCGTCGCCGTTGTCGCTGTCGTCGTCGTCATCGGCGTTGGCGTCGTCGTCGTCGTCGTCGGCGGCATCGTCGTTGGCGTCGGCGTCGTCGTCGTCGTCGTTGGCGTCGTCGTTAGCATCGTCTTCGTCGCCGTCGTCTTCAGCGTCGTCGTCGTTAGCGTTGTCGTCGGCGTCGTCGTCGGCATCGGCATCGTCGTCGGCATCCTCAGAGTCGTCGGCGTCGGCGTCGGAATCGGCGTCGGCGTCGCCGTCGTCGGCGTAAGCGTAAGCGTCGGCGTCGGCGTCGACGTCGGCGTCTGCGTCGTCGTCGGCGTTCTCGTCGGCAGCGTCGGCGTCGACGTCGTTGGCGTCGTCGTGGGCGTCGTTGTCGTCGTTGGCGTCGTCGTTGTCGTCTGCGTCGTCGTCGTCGTCGGCGTCGTTGTCGGCGTCGGCGTCGACGCCGGCGTCGTCGTCCTCGCCGGCGTCGTCGTCGGCGTCGTCGGCGTCCATGGCGTCGTCGTCGTCGGCGTCGTTGTCGTCGTCGACGTTGGCGTTGGCGTCGTCGTCGTCGTCGTCGCGTCGGTGTGGTCGGCGTCGGCGTCGGCATCGGCGCTGGCGTCGTCGTCGGAGTCGGCGTCGGCATAAGCGTCGGCGTCGGCGTCGGCGTCGGCATCGGCGCCAGCGTCAGCGTCATCGTCGCTGGCGTCGGCGTCGGCATCGGCGTCGGCATCGGCGTCGTCGGCGTCGTCGTCGGCGTCGGCGTCGGCGTCGTCGATGGCACCGTCGTCGTCGTCATCATCGTGGTCGTCGCCGTCGTCATAGTCGTCATCGTCGTCGTCATCCTCGTCGGCGTCGGCGTCGGCGTCGGCGTCGGCGTCGGCGATGGCGTCAGCGTCGTTAGCGTCGTCGTGTCGTCGGCGTCGGCGTCGTCGGCGTCGGCGTCGTCGACGGCGTCGGCGTCGGCGTCGTTGGCGTCGGCGGCGTCGGCCTCGTCGTCGTCGTTGGCGTCATCGCCGTCGTCAGAATCATCGTCGGCGTCGGCATCGGCGTCAGCGGCGGCGGCGTCGTCGTCGTTGGCAATGTTGTCGTCGTTGGCGTGGTCGTCGGCATCGGCGTGAGCGTCGGCGTCGTCGTCGGCGTCGTCGTCGGCGTCGGCGACGTAAGCGTAAGCGTAAGCGTCGGCGTCGTCGTCATGAGCGTCGGCGTCGGCGTCAGCGTCGTCGTCGTGGGCGTCGTCGTCCATGGCGTCGTTGTCGTCGGAGCCGTTGACGTCGTCGATGGCGCAGCCGTCGGCGTCGTCGGCGTCGTCGTCGTCGGCGTCGGCGTCGTCGTCGACGTCGTCGTCGTCGGCGTGGGCGTCGTCGTCGGCGTCGTCGGCGTCGGCGTCGGCGTCGTCGTCGGCGTCGTCGTCGGCGTCGTCGTCCATGGCGCCGTCGTCGGTGGCGCCGCCGTCAGCGTCGGCGTCGTCGGCGTCGTCGGCGTCGGCGCCGTCGGCGTCGTCATCGGCGTCGGCGTCGGCGTCGGCATCGCATCGGTATCGGCGTCGGCGTCGGCAGCAGCATCGTGGTCGGCGTCGGCGTCGGCGTCGGCGTCGGCGACGTCGTTTCTGACGTCGTGATCAGCGTCGTCGACGTCTTTGGTGTCAGCGTCGTCGTCGTCGTCGATGTCGTCGGCATCGGCGTCGTCGTCGTCGGCTTCGTCGTAGTCGTCATCGTCGTTGGCGTCGTCGTCGTCGTCGGCGTCGGCGTCGGCTTCGGCGTCGTCGTTGGCGTTGTCATCGGCGTCGACGTCGGTGTCGGCGTCGGCGTCGGCGTCGTCGTTGGCGTCGTCGCCAACGTCATCGTCAGCGTTGGCGTCGTAAGCGTCGTCGTCATCGTCGGCGTCGGCGTCGACGTCAGCGTCGGCGTCGGCGTCGTCGTGGTCGTCATCGTCGGCGTCGTCGTCGCCGTCGGCGTCGGCGTCGTCAATATCGTCATCGGCGTCGGCGTCGTCGTCATCGTCGTAAGCGGTCATCGTCGTCATCGTCGTCATCGTCGTCATCGTCGTCAGCGGTGGCATCAGCGTCGTCGTTGGCGTCGGCGTCGGCGTCGGCGTCGTCGTCGTCATCATCGTCGGCGTCGTCGTCTTCGTCGGCGTCGGCGTCGTCAACATCGTCATCGGCGTCTTCGTCGGCGTCGGCGTCGTCGTCATCGTCGTAGGCGTCGGCGAGGTCGTCGGCGTCGTCGGCGTCGGCGTCGGTATCGGCGTCGGCGTCGGCGGCGGCGGTGGCGTCGGCATCGTCGTCGGCGTCGGCGTCAACGTCGGCGTCGGCGTCTTCGTCGTCGTCGCGTCGTCGTCGTCGTCGTCGTCGTTCTCGTCAGCGTCGTCGGCGACGTCGTCGTCGTCGACGTCGTTGGAGGCGGCGGCAAGCGGCCGACGGCCGCGGGGCGCGACTGCGGAGCCTCGCTGCGAGGCGCCCCGGGCGCGCCGCCAGGCGCGGGCGGAAGGGCCGCGGCGGGCATCTCGCGGTCACCTGCGCTGTGGCGGAGCACCTCGTCGCTGCTCGAGCACCGAGCGGTCTGCAGGGATCACGCGGGCAGTTCCTCCGCCTTTGCCTCCTCGTCTCTGGTTTCATCCTGCTGCCTCGTCGTCCTGCTGCATCCTCCTTCCTCCCAGGCGCCTCGCGAGGGAACCTCCTCCTCCTCATCCTTTTCCCTCCTCCTCCTCCTCCTCCTCCTCCTCCTCCTCCTCCTCCTCCTCATCCTCCCCCTCCCCCTCCTCCTCCTCCTCTTCCTCCCTCACCCTCTCTCGCCACCCCCACTTCCTCCTCCGGACGCTGGTGGCTCTAGGGTTCGGTCCGAACGTCGCCCCTCCTCCTGCATCCTTATAGCTTCTCCCTGCCACACTCCCAGACGTGTCGTTGGCCAGGCGGGGCGTTTCGCCTGAGACTTCCTCGACATAAATATATATATATATATATACACATACACGCATACATGCATACATGCATACATGCATACATGCATACATGCATACATGCATACATGCATACATGCATACATGCATACATGCATACATACATACATACATACATGCATAAGTACGTACGTACGTACGTACGTACGTACATACATGCATGCATGCATGCATGCATACACACATACATACGTACCTACCTACCTACCTACCTACCTGCCTACCTACCTACATACCTACATACCTACATACCTACATACCTACATACCTACATACCTAACTCCCTATCTACCTACCTACCTACCTACATACCTATATACCTACATGCCTACACACCTACATACACACATACATACATACATGCATGCATGCATACATACATGCATACATCTACATGCATACACCTATATATATATGTATATATATGATCGTGAAGCTTTCAATGTGCAACAGCTTCGTGGATGGCGGGAGGGCTGTTTCCAACATAGACTCTCGCTTTAGCGCAGCGCTCATTCGTTCAAAGGTAGAGGGCGGGTCGTTTTCAAAATGGAGCTCTCGCCTGAGCGCAGGGCGCATTCGTCTCAACAACTTACAGCAGCTTCAAGAGGCTGGCTCCTGTTCAACATGTGTCTGTCCCCTTAGCGCCGCACAGAGTCGCATTGAACGTTTGCACCAGTCTCAAGGACTTGCAGGGTTGAAGTCCCAGGGACGGTGTTTAGGCACAATATAAAATTGACAAGAGATAACAGTCATGTGAATTCGCGGTGTTGCAACACCACGCATGATAATCTAGTGTGCTTCAGGATTGCCAGGACGCAACAGGCACTTCGACTCGCGGAGTTGAAGTCCTGGGAATTGTGTGCTGACACGGCTTGGGATTCTCAAATGATTTCTTAAGTTGATAGGTGCTCGAAACCTATCCAAGTTCTTATGTATAACTGATGTGTGCATGTGTTGTCAAGTTCTAGCGAGGCATCTCCCGTTTGAGGAAACATGGGGGATCTAAACCTTCCTTTGTGAGCTCCTCGGACGGTTCTCTTTCAATGGGCCATTTCCTGCAATGGACAGAAGCTCTTGCATGGGACCTATGAGAAAGAAATGCTACTAGCCCTCTGGGCGTTGCTGGTTTAGCGTGTTTTCTCTTCCAGCTTCCACTCTTCCCCTTCGGGGAAGGGTTAACCCCTCCTCGCCCGTCCCCCATGGACCTAAACGGGGCGCCCCGCGACCGATTGGAGCGTCCAAAATGGCCCATGGTGGCTCCAAGACGGCCTCAGAGAGCCCAAGGTGGCCTCCAAGACGGCTCAAGATGGCTCAAGATTGCTCAAGATGGTGTCCAAGATGCTCCTTGAAGCTCCAGGACCGCCTCAAGACGGCTCACAAAGCGGCGAGGAGGCGGCGACATAGCCGGCAGACCGGCATACGGGCCCAGACGACGGGCGGCAACGAGGAGGCGACGGGGTGGCGACGAGGCGGCTGCATAGCCGCCGGACCGCCAGCCGGGCCCAGTTCTGCAGCAAGATTGAGAGCCCTTGCGCGCAAGCACTGGTTGGGGGGCGCGCCATTCTCGCCACGTCTCTGGGGGAGAGACAGAAAGTCGCACGCGTACTGTGTAGCTGTAGATGGGTAGGGTGGGGATCGGCGACTGAGTCGTACTCATACTGTGCAGTTGTAGTTGCGGATGTGTAGGAAGTAGCGGTAGTTGTAGGTGAGCAGGATGGGAAAGGTGGGTGGGTGGCAACTGGCACCTGTAATTGGAGGTGGCGGCACAAGTGCGCCATGAGGAGGAAGTACGGGCCACCCCCTCTACGGCCGTCTTCGTTGTCCGAGGGACCGTAGGGGGGTCCTCGGCCCCTTTCAGCGCCTTTCGACAGCAAAATATAAGGTTGACTAGTGGGGGTGGGAACCCCCGCAGCCCCACTGATGGAAGCTGCGAGGGGTGTGAGACCCATTCACGGTCCTCACCGACGAGGCCTATTGACGGTCCTCGCCGAGGGGAGGGGCAAAAAGGAGGGATTCGCGCGTATCTTACCCGAGCGACGATGCCGTCGGCGATGCGTCCTGGTCCTGAGGCGGGATTCCTGACAATGCGGACCACGAGGAAGAACAAGCGCAGGTGCCGAAAATATACGTTTTCCGAAGGGGATGGGGCAAGTCTTGAGTCGTCTTGAGCCGTCTTGGAGGCCGTCGTCGGCACTGTTGGAGGGCTGTTGGAGCACTCCCATGGGGGAATGGGGCTGGGCCTTCTCGTGGGAGCGGACCTCCATGCCACGCTGGTCGGACGACTGCTGACACAGTGCCAAGGTTTTTGCACAAACGGCGAACGAGTACTGCGCAACTCCACGCACACTTTGCGCTGCTGTCAATCAGCAGGGCGGCGCCATCGGGAGCCGCGAGGAGGAAGAGGGAGGAGAAGACAGGGGAGGAGCTGAAGAGGAGGAGAAGGAGGAGGAGGAGGAGGAGGAGGCAGGAACATCATCGCCCCCGCCCTGGACGTCCAGAGCTCTCGCTGCGCGGCTGGCACACTTCTGGCCAAGACTACACGCCGACCTCTCCGGACGCGGGAAGGCCAACGGCCACCATGCGGAATTGGACATGGAGGTCAAAACATCCTACCCATCCAGACCTTCCGTCAACAGATCAACGTGTCCCACTGGATGACCGAGGACTTTGACTATCCAAAGCCGACGCCGATTGCCGAATTCCAAGAAGATCTGTCTCACAGGCGGTGGTCATGGATAAATCCCCGCCTCGGGTGAGGATGAGCCGTCCTGTTTCCTCCGTGTCACAGCATGTGGCACCCCGGCTATTATGCCTTCCGCTTGGAAACCCTCAGAACCCACGCCAAAACCCCGATGCCAAGACGTTTCCCGACCCGTGGGCCCTAGGGCTCTCGACCCTCTCCCCTTGGACCCACTCTCCTTCCAGGCGTACTTCTGTCGGCAAGCAAGCACAACACTAGTTCGGCGGCAAGCGAGGGGGGGAAGTGAGAAGGAGCAGGCCTTCTCAGAAGGTTCGGAAGTCCCCCGGCCTTCTGAGAAGTTTTCTGAGCCTCCCCTGAAGACACAAAAAACTTCTCAGAAGGCGCGAGGGCTTCTGAGAAGTCCCGCCGCCTTCTTAGAAGGCCTTCTCCTTCTCATTTCCCGCCCTCGCTCGCCGCCGACTAGTGCCATACCGGCCGGGCGATCCCATCGGCGTCGTACCGTTTAAAAGGTGACAGGTCTGTTGCACAAACGCCGAACAAATAACACGCAGCTCCGTCTGCACCAGAGCGCTGCTGTCAACCAGCAGAACGGTGCCATGGGTAGCCGCGAGGAAAAGATCGTTCTTTATCCATTGGGAGTAACGCGTTACCAGGGAGGGGGTAGGTTGGCGGGGGGGGGGGCGGTAACGGCGGCCAGCGTGCACCCCCGAAGGCGCGACCGCAACTTCGGCGCAACAACCGCCTGCGTGCACCACAGCGCCTGCGCACACCGCAGTGCGTCTGTTCATCCTAACACCTGCGCGCAACGTGGCGCCACACCGCCTGTGTACACCATAGCGCCTGTGTACACCAGCACCCGTGTGCGCATCAGCGCCATTGCACACCACAGTGTGCACTGTTTCAGGCGGACGTCAAGCTCCCAGAACAGTACGCCGACGCCCTGGCGACACCGAGGGTCTGGCTGCTCGGCCACCTGCTGTCGCGCACTGAGCGGGCCGAGCGCTCCTCCCCTCGGCTGGTCTACAACGACGTCCTCGTGGTACTCGAGCCTTTTCTGGCCGAAGGCGGACACATGGCACGGCTGCTGGATCCTCGGATGCGCGCCCTGCTTCAGCCAGATGCCTGCTGCGAAGCCCTCCGCGCGTGGCGCGTTGCAGTGGACGGCTTCAAGGTACGGGTAATCAGCGACGTCCGCTGCGCAGCTGCCAACTTCTCGCGGGTCAACGGCCCTGCCTTATTCGCGACATCTTCCTTGTGCGCTTCCGTGCTCTGGTCGGGCTCAGCGAGCCCAAGATAGCCTCCACGATGGCCCAATCTACTTCAAGAAAGACCAAGATAGCCTTCGACGCACATCCAAGAGGCCTCAGGATGGCCCAAAGACGGTTTCAAGCGCCCTTCGAGTCGTCCAAGGACCTTCCCAGGAGGCCAAAATTGTCGGAACAAACCTAGAGAAATCTTTGTGTTTATGAACCTCGCCGTTTCGTTTCCGATGGGCCTGGGAGGCTTCAAGAGGCGACCTCAAGAGGCATCCCAGACTATCACTTTGCAAGGGCTTTGCAGGGTCTTTGCAGGGTCTCCCCCTGCAAAGACCCTGCAAAGAGGGGACCCCTCTTTTGCTGGTTATGGAGCCTCCTAATGTCTCCTTCTCCCTGTTCGTCCCACGCCTCCTCCTCGACGACCTTGTCCTCCTCCTCCTCATCCTCCTCCTCCCCCGCCTGCTCATCAAGATCCTCTTGTTCCGTCACAACCTTCTCCTCCTCCTCCTCCTCCTCCTCCTCCTCATCATCATCATCATCATCATCATCATCATCGTCATCATCATCATCATCATCATCGTCATCATCATCATCATCATCATCAGCAGCAGCATCAGCAGCATCAGCACCAGCATCAGCGTCATCATCACCAGCATCATCACCATCATCATCATCAGCAGCATCGGCCTCATCATCATCAGCAGCATCATCAGCGTCATCATCAGCATCACCATTCTGATCCTAATCCTCATCTTCATCAGCATCATCATCATCAGCAGCATCATCATCCTCATCAGCATCACCACCACCACCATCATCGTCATCATCATCATCAGCATCATCATCATCATCATCCTCACCAGCATCATCACCACCACCACCATCATCATCATCAACATCACAATCATCACCATCATCATCATCACCATCATCATCATCATCATCATCATCATAATCTTCCTCCGCCTCCTCTTTTTATCCCTTCGAATCCCAAAATGAATGCGTTCGGAGGCCCCCCGGGCTGCCCGCAACCGAAGATCAGAGAGCAAGCCCCGAGTCGCCGTGTTTGAGCCTCCGATGGGGGGGCCTAAAATGAGGACCCTCCTCTTTTTAAGCCACGGGGGCCAAAACGACCCCAAGAGGCCTCCCAGATCCCCCCATGGAGCTACAAAAGGGCCCCAAGACCCCCCAAACGAGGCCCCAAAGCTTCCCCAAAGTGCCCCAACAGGCTCCGCGAGAACCCCAAGAGACCCAAAATGGTTCCAAAGGACCCCCGAGAGAACAATTCCAAGGCGGCTGTTACACAGCATGTTTCTACACTTTCCTGCTCAAGGCAACTCGCCTGGCGATCTGTTTCTGGATGGGCTGGTGGAGATACATGTTGACCGCGACCGCGAGCGGACACCCATGCTGCGTCACAAAGTCAGGCAAACAAGCGAGGTGCAGCTAAGAAAGGCTGGTGGAGATACTTTTTGGATTGACGGTTCCAAGGACAGCACCAGGAAACGGGACGGTCTCGGCTGGGGCACAGGGCGAGATAATTGGCTACGACGGCGCATAGGCCGACGCAACAAATGCACGCGCCAGGGACAAAATGCCCCCCATTAAGATGCGGGCGACCCAGGAGCGGGGACGCAGGCATCATACTGAAACAGACGGAGGAGAAGTCGCACAGTGGCGCCAGCTCGAACCGTACCGACCAGCGCGTACTGGCGTGGGTCACGCGGCGCTGAGGCAACACGGGGGGCCCGTGAGGCCACACCGTCCATCACGACGAGGAGGCGAGAGAGCGAGGAAAGGCGGCGGGCGCGAGAGCACGCGCGGGCAGAAGAGGGGGGGAACCGAGGAACGCCTCACTCACTTGGACTCCTGGGCGCAGTCGGGCATAAGCGACCGATCTATGCACGGAGACGTCGACCCAGTCTCGGAGTCCGCAACCTGCAACTGACTGACCCAGAATGCCGGGGGGATGCAGCTGCAAGCATGGCCGAGCACCACGGACCACCCTGCGGGAGGGCCGAGAACACTGCCAAAGGAAGTACCACTTGTGCAGTAGCAGGAGCTCGAAGGCGGCGTCCACCGTGGGAAGCGAGACAACCAAGTCGCCGGCGTAGAACGCGGGCAACTGAACATCACGGTGAACGGGGGCACATGGATGCGAGCGTCAACCGTGGTAGCAGGGGCGGACCTGATGGGGGGAACGACGGCGACCTGGTGGAGATATTTTTTTGATCAGCGGCTCCAAGGACGATTCCAGAGAGCGGGTCGTATCGAGCATGGGGCAGCACGCAAGATAATTGCCAGCGGGCCAAAAGCCGGCGCCGGAGTGCACATGCGCCAGAGAGAGCAAGCTTGGGGGGCCAAGCGAGATAATTACCAGCGGGCCAAAAGCCAACGCCGGGATGCACGTGCGAGGGGAGAACCCCAAGAGGCCCAGCAAAAGCAGGACGGCGAGCAGATAATTGCCAGCGGGCCAGAAACCGACGCCGGAGAAAACCTGCGGGGAAAATTGAACCGCATACCGACGAGCCCAGCACCCGGTGAAAGCGAGGCTTCAACCAGGACCTGGTGGAGATACGCTAAGCGTCAGAATTTTGAAGGGAGGGTGTATTGCAACAACGTTGATGAGTCCTGGGTTTACACTGGTCCTCGTCGTCCCCCTCCTCCTCCTCCTCCTCCTCCTCCTCCTCCTCCCCCTCCTCCTCCTCCTCCTCCTCCTCCTCCTCCTCCTCCTCCACCTCCTCCTCCGCCTCTCTCTCTCTCTCTCTCTCTCCCCGCCCCACCCCCTCGGCTTCCACCTCCGCCTCCGCCGCCGCCCCGTCGTCCTCGTCGTCCCCATCCGAAACCAAGTGGGAGCAAGCCAGTCCGACTGCTCACCATCTTTACTCGACCTCGTTTTGGTCGATGGAGCAGCCCGTCCCTCGACACATGATGCGGGATGCCGCCCCCCGGAAACGCTATGAACGGTCAGCCGGTGGCCCCTGGGGAGGTGCTCTGCGGACAGCCGTCCACGCCGTCGCTCGTGCGGCTGCCCAATTTGCGGACCGCCACCGGGCCTCGCCCGTGCTGCAGTCCGACTCGAGATTCCGTGGGGGCGGCGCGCGAAGAGGGCTGATCGGTGTGCCAGGCTCCGCACAGACGGCCAACCGAGGTTGGCGATTTGCCTGCTCTCGGTTCTTGGAGGCCTGCCTAGAATTTTCGAGCGGCTCATCCCGTATGCTGTCGGCCACGGCTTTGTTCCGGAACGAGTCGCTGGAGTTGTTTGTTCCTGCCCTGTCACTTGTGGCAAGACTTCTGGACGGAAGGCTCAACCAGCTTGCGCAAGGGAAGGAAACGGTTCTGCTCAGTGCGGATAAGCGCACAATTCGCACTTCCACCAGAGCTAGCGGTGACCGCCCAGATTTCGCCATCACGAGTGCCGATGCTCATTCCGTCGAGGATGCGGTGGTGCCTGCTGTTGAGCGAGCAAAAACAGATGTACATGTACGCCCACCGAGGTCCCGCGTGCACGAATGAACGCGTTCATACGCAGATCAGCGGAAGCTGACCACGTAAGTGTACGTATGTCCTTGGCCTCTGACCCGTACATGGTGCACATGGGAGAAGTGGGGGCCGCCGCAATGCTGGCCGCGGTCAGGGCATCCGGTGTCCGCAATCGGTGTGCCGCGGCCTTTCGGGGCTTCGCTGGACGGGACCCACACGGTCGCACCCCTGCTGCGGCCAAGCGTCAAGCCGCAGGCTTGAGCGTGATCCTGCGCTTCGCCGTAACTGGTGGCGTGTCTTCGACGATTGCCGTCGTACTCGCTGCAGCACCTGTCTGGCCAGTGTCGGTCGTTCGATGGCCCTGGCTCAGCTTGGGACTCCGTACTCTCTCCCCTCTTGGCCTCTATCTGCTGGTTTTGAGGCAGCCTGCGAATCTCCCCACGCTGTGCAACAGGAAACGGAGGGAGGAGAGAGGTGGGAGGAGGGGTGAGGACGAGGACGAGGGGAAAACACCAGGGGTAGGAGATAGCACGCGAAAGAAGGCTGCGGGAAAGCCCTTTCCTTCGGCCATCCAACCTCGCAGCCGGCCCGCGAGCGCCGCATGGTGCACGTCGAGCCAGTCCACGATTTGGGGCACGTCGGACTCGGTGACGTCCGAGACGAATACGGGGGCGTCCTTTAGAGGTGGAGGCGGAGAGGGGGGGAGGCGAGCAAGCTAGGGAAAGGCAAGGGGAGGGGAAGGGCGAGGGGAAGGGCGAGGAGGAAGGGAAAGGGGGAAGGGAAGGGCGAGGGGGAAGGGCGAGCGCGTCCTGTGGAGGGGAAGGGCGAGGGGGAAGGGAAAGGGGGGGAAGGCAGGAGAGGGAAAGGCAGACGAGAGAGAGGGGGGGGGGAGACGAGCAAGCCAGATGCGCTCGCGTCATACCTGACGTCCTACCCGTCCCTCCCATCCCTTACGATTGCGCTGATGCTGCCTCCATCCGCCGACGCGTGTCACAGCGAACCTGGAACTCCCAGAGAGACCCCATCGTGTCATGCGTAATCGGAACATGGGAGCTGCGTGCACAGGAGGAGGGAGGAGGGAGGAGGGAGGAGGGAGGAGGGAGGAGGAGGAGGAGGAGGGAGGAGGGAGGAGGAGGAGAATGAGCAGGATGAAAAGGAGGAAGGAGGAGGAGGAGGAGGGCGAGGACGACCATCCACGAGCAGCAGCAGCTGGAGCGGAAGGAGCGGGGGGAGCAGGAGGACCATGGGGAGGCGGAGGAGGGGAAACGAGAGGGGGCAACAACGATGAGAAGAGACTCGGATGCACCTCCTCCTCCTCCTCCTTCTCCTCCTCCTCCTCCTCCTCCTCCTCCTCCTCCTCCACCGCATCCTGCTCCTCCTCCTCCTCCTCCTCCTCCTCCCTCCTCCTCCTCCTCCTCCTCCTCCTCCCCCTCCCCCTCCCCCTCCCCCTCCCCCTTCTCCTCCTCTTCCTCCTCCTTCCACCATCGAGTCATGCGAAAAACACGGCGGGAGGCTTTTTGTTCGCTGCGTTCGGCCCCAGGAGGCCCTTTCCGGGGCCCCGGGGCCGTCCAGAAAAGCGGCGCGTGCTGGGGAGGAGCAGATCGACGATCCCAAAAGGAGGCCCACGCTGGAGCGGGAGCAGCAGTCTGCAGCTCCGAAGACTATCTGGCTGCAAGAGGCCATGACACCAAATTATCCTGGCGAGAGACCCAACCATATTCAGTTATGAGTAACGCATTGTGGGTGCCACGCGTGAGGGGCGCGCCGTAATGGGTGTGGCGGACGCGTGCGGGCACCCCCACTGGGGCCTTCGGTAGAGCTCCCTATGGGGCCACGAAACGCTGTGCTGGGTGTGGCGGACGCATGCGGGCACCCCCATTGGAGCCGTCGGTTCAGCTCCCTATGGGGCCATGAAACGTGTGAGGGGTGTCCCGAAAGGGGTGATGATGACGATCATGACGGTGATGGCGATGATGATGATGATGAGGATGGTGATGATGACGTCGATGGTGATGATGATGGTGATGGTGATGGTGATGGTGATGGTGATGGTGATGGTGATGGTGATGGTGATGATGATGCTGATGATGATGCTGATACTGCTACTGCTGCTGCTGCTGCTGCTGCTGCTGCTGATAATGATGATGATGATGATGATGATGATGATGATGATGATGATGATGATGATGATGATGATGATGATGATGATGATGATGATGATGATGATGATGATGGGGAGGAGGGGCGAGGAGGAGTGAACGCGGGGCGCTGTCTCTTCAAACCGAGGACCCAACACCACAGGATGGTTTGGAAAAACAACAAACAAAAACTTGATTCCCAAACCCAAAATAGAAACAATAGACGCGGAGGAGGCGGGATACCTCCCGTATTCACAATGTGTAATTGTGGAGGGGGGGGTGGAGGGAGGGAGAGGGGTAGAGGGGGAGCTTCCTCCTCCTCCTCCTCCTCCTCCTCTTCCCCCTCGTTATACTTCCCCTCGTTGTCCTTTTGTAGCTCCCTCCTGCCTCCTCCACTCTGTTGGAAGTGGTCATCAAGCACCGCACATAGAATCACAAGGCCTTGAAACACCTAAGAGCAGCAAGGTGTCCCCCTCCCCGTCATCATCCTCATCATCATCCTCGAAACCGTCGCTGTCCCGCCTGCCCCCCGTTGCCGGGACCACGAGACTGCGAGCATCATGTTTCACCAACTGAACGGCTTCGTTCTCACCAATACAGTGAAGCAACTCGCAACGTTGCAATCATCCTGCAGAGCTCAGCAACTCGGCAACCGTCATGTTCCACTCACCAGTTCGCACGTCAATGGCAGCCCACACCAGACTATCACAAGGTGAGGTACTAGGCTGCCGGGGCCACGCGCGACCCCGCGCGGCCCGAAAGGGCTGCGCTCCTGCCCCCGAACCACGCTCCCTCGGCTCCCGGGCCCCCTCGGGCACCTAGAGCAGTACACGTCGTTCATTTCTAATCGTGCTCATTTCTAATTGTGATCGTGTCCAACTGTTCCTGGCCCACTGGTGGCCAGGAAGAGGCCGAGGATAGAACAATCAGAAACGAAAGGATGATGGCCCCCCAAAAAGATCAAAGAGCTTTCGAAGAATTAGAAATGAACCATGTGTGTGCACCTGCGCCTTCGAGACCACAAGCCCTGAGGAAAGCCCGGGCTCCGCACCCCCGAGGCCGCGACCCTCCGCAGGGGGCGGTGGATCCAGGCTGCCGGGGCCACGATCCCTGGCAGGAAGCTCTGGACGTGCGCGCCCGAGGCCGCGAGCCCTCGTGACAAAAATTGGCCTCTGGCGAAGGACCCGACCATCTGCAGCTGTGGATACCGCAAGTGCGAACATCGTCTTCGGTGGAGCTCCCTGTGGGGCCGCGAAGCCTGTGATGGGTGTGCCGAAATGGGTGCGGGGGACGCATGCGGACGGTGGCACTGGGCCCTTCGGTGGAGCTCCCTGTGGGGCCGCGAAACGTGTTGAGGGGTGTGCCCACATGGAAGTGGGGGACGCATGCGGGCGGTGACATTGGGGCCTTCAGTGAAGCTCCCTATGAGGCCTCAAAACGTATGAGGGGTATGCCAACATGAGTGCGGGGAACGCATGTGAGCGGTGGCACTGGGGCCTTTGTGGGGCCGCGAAACGTTTGAGAGGTGTGCCCATATGTGTGTGGGGGACGCATGCGAGCGGTGGCACTGGGGTTTTCGGTCGGTTGAGCCCCCTCTGGGGCCACGAAGCCTGTGGGAGGCGTGCCCAACTGGGTGTGGGGTGCGCATGCGGGCGGTGGCACTGGGGCCTTCGGTGGAGCTCCCTGTGGGGCCGCGAAACGTGTGAGGGGTGGGGCCAAGTGGGTGTGGGGGACGCATGCGGGCGGTGGCACTGGGGCCTTCGGTGCAGCTCCCCAGTGGGCCACGAAGCCTGTGAGGGGTGTGCCGACATGGGTGCGACGGGCGCATGCGGGCGGTGGCACTGGGGGCCTTCGGTGGAGCTCCCTGTGGGGCCGCGAAACGTGTGAGGGGTGTGCCCACATGGGTGCGGCGGACGCATGCGGGCGGTGGCACTGGGGCATTCGTTGGGTCTCCCTATGGGGCCGAAACGTGTGAGGAGTGTGCCCAAATGGGTGTGTGCGGGGCGCATGCGGGCGGTGGCACTGGGGCCTTCGGTGGAGCTCCCGATGGGGCCGCGAAACGTGTGAGGGGGGGGTGTGCCGGATTGAATGTGGGGGACGCATGCGGGCTGTGGCACTGGGGCCTTCGGTGGGGTCCCCTGTGGCGCCGCGAAACGTGTGAGGGGTGGGCCGACATGGGTGTGGGGG
Organism: Prorocentrum cordatum; assembly: GCA_963575745.1. Classification (NCBI taxonomy): domain Eukaryota; class Dinophyceae; order Prorocentrales; family Prorocentraceae; genus Prorocentrum; species Prorocentrum cordatum. Next base: position 173,768 of record CAUYUJ010018651.1, read on the forward strand.
GGAACGCATGCGGGCGGTGTCTCTGAGGCCTTCACTGGGGCTCCCTGTGGGGCCGCGAAACGTGTGAGGGGTGTGCCCAAACATGCGGGCGGTGGCACTGGGGGCCTTCGGTGGAGCTCCCTGTGGGGCCGCGAAACGTGTGAGGGGTGTGCCCACATGGGTGCGGCGGACGCATGCGGGCGGTGGCACTGGGCCATTCGGTGGGGCTCCCTGTGGGGCCGCGAAACGTGTGGGGGGTGTGCCGAAATGGGTGCGGCGGACGCATGCGGGCTGTGGCACTGGGGCCTTCGGTGGAGCTCCCTGTAGGGCCGCAAAGTGAGGGGTGTGCCCAAATGGGTGTTGGGGACGCAAGCGGGCGGTGGCACTGGGGCCTTCGGTGGAGTTCCCCATGGTGCCACGAAACGTGTGAGGGGTGTGCCGAATTGGGTGTGGGGAACGCAATGCGGGCGGTGGCACTGGGGCCCTCGGTGGAGCTCACAATGGGGCCACGAAACGTGTGAGGGGTGCGCCAAATTCGGTTTTCGGGACGCATGCGGGCGGTCCCACTGGGGTCTTCGGTGACCTTTCTATGCGGCCACGAAACGCTGTACTTGGAGGTCGAAACACACGGAGGAAGGAGGAGGGGGAGGAGGGAGGAAGGAGAGGAGGGAGGAGGAAGGAGAACGCGAGGACCGTCTCTTCAAAACGAGGGCCCAACACCACAGGATGGTTGGCAACAAATATGAGTGCGCGCTCCGAACCCGCCAGCCTGCCAGCCTTCCGAACAGCCAGCAAGCCTACGAACCAACTGAAGGGGGCCAGGGACACACACACATATATATATATATATATATATATATATGTCTGTATCAATATCTATATCGGAGGTGAGGGGGTGAGATCGAAGTGGAACGGAGAGCCCCCCTACCGGGAAATCGATTTCGGTTTCGTGTTCGTGGGTGCCGTGCGTGCGGGCGAGGCGAAGCCGCGTGGGCGGGCGAGAAGAAAGTCTCCTGTGGCTGAGGCGCGGCCGGACCAAATGTCTCCCTTCCGGGCGGCCGGTGGCCCGCGGTGTCCCGCCGGTGTCCCGCTGGTGTCCCGTGTGGCTGAGGCGCGGCCGGACCAAATGTCTCCCTTCCGGGCGGCCGGTGGCCCGCGGTGTCCCGCCGGTGTCCCGCGGTGTCCCGCGGTGTCCCGCGGTGCCCCGCGGTGTCCCGCCGGTGTCCCGCGGTGTCCCGCGATGATGATGATGATGATGATGATGATGATGATGATGATGATGATGATGATGATGATGATGATGATGATGGATGATGATGATGATGATGATGATGATGATGATGATGATGATGATGATGATGATGATGATGATGATGATGATGCTGATGATGATGCTGATGATGATGATGATGATGATGATGATGATGATGATGATGATGATGATGATGCTGATGATGATGATGATGATGATGATGATGATGATGATGATGAGATGAGATGAGATCGAGTGTGAGATAGATCGAGTGAGATCGAGTGAGATCGATTGTGAGATCGATTGTGAGATCGATCGAGGGAGATCGATCGAGCGAGACCGATACTGAGATCGATGGTGAGATCGATAGTGAGACCGATCGAGTGAGACGTTGGTTCCTCCCCCCCCGAACCTCCTTATCACCCGAAGGGTGGTCGTATAGGTATATATATATATACACATCTATATGTATATAATGCACAAATTCCAAGGTTCCCCATATCTCCTCATATGCCTTTGATTATCGTCACTGCCCCACTTCCCATAGTTTCCCACATGTTCCCGCTCAGCTCTTCGGCCAACCTGCCAGCCACCCATCCAGACAGCGAGCCAACCAGCCGGGTGGCCAGCCTGCCAGCCAATCAACCAACAAGCACTGCCGACCCAGCTCGGGCACTCAGAGGGACGGGGAGGGGCGGCGGAAGAGGGCGACGCTCTTCGTATTACTCTGCTGCCGTCCCCCATGATCCAACTCACGTCGCTGTTCTCGCTCGTCGGATTCGTCCACATCCTGGCGCTCAAGCTGGCATGGCATCGTGTCCTTGACGTGCAAGGTGACCACACGAGCGCCTGTCAGCCGAAGAACTGCATCTGTGAGCACGAGGTCGCACAACACCTCAGCGCGACATTCTCCTCCTCAGAGTCCTTCTCCACATTTCCCCTCCCCCAACCTTTCGCATTCTCCTCATCACCGCCTCGGTGCCTCGGAGCTGCGTCCCTCCATCTTCACGGTCTTCGAGCGACGTCTCCGACGGACGAGAGAAGAGCTGTAGAGTGGCCAACTTCTCATTGGCAGTACACTGCGAACATGGAAAGTGAAGCTCAACCAGGCGATGGGCGTCACGGCAATGTGGGGACTCGGATCAAAAAACAAATACGGAGAGTGCCAAATCAGTCTGTGTGCAATTCGCATCTTCCTCCTCCTCACCATAGGCCTCGTCCTCGTCTTCCTCATCCACATCCTCATCCTTATCATCCTTATCATCAGGGAAGGGGTGAGCGAAGGAGAAAGGTTGGAAAACGGGCTCATGAACGAAGGGTGACGGGGAGGGATGGGGAGATGGAGGGAGAGACAGGCAGCAGGGAGGCCGAGGAGAAGAGGGAGAGAAGGAGAAAAGGAGGGAGCAAACAGAAGGAGACTTCGCTTCGACACCCGTTCAGACTAATTCCACTGAGAAGTCATGGCGGCCCTGGGTTAGCGAGCATGCGACTGCATGCATTAAGAGGAGAAGGAGGAGGGCAACGACGAGCAGGTCGAAGACGGGGACGAAGATGGCGACGACCAGGAAGAGAAGCAGGACGAGGACGAGAGGACAACGAGGGACTCCTCTTCCTCCTCCGAACGGTTCTCTGTCCCTCCTCCCCGATCCCTCCTCAGCACCCCTCCTGCCCACCATCCTCAGCACCACCGTGTGGCTGAGTCGGTACCTCCAGGCGCGGCGTCCACGGGAAGGTGCCAAGATCATCCTCACCGCTAACGTAATCGTAATCAGCATCATCATCATCATCATCATCATCATCATCATCATCATCATCATCATCATCATCATCCTCATCCTCATCCTCACCATCATCATCATCATCATCATCATCATCATCATCAGCATCATCATCATCATAATCATCGTCAGCATCATCAGCATCATCATAATCAGCAGCATCATCAGCAACGTCATCATCGTCATCATCATCATCATCAGCATCACCATCATCATCATTACCACCACCACCACCACCACCACCATCATCATCATCATCATCATCATCATCAACATCATCATCATCATCTCCATCAACAGCAGCAGCAGCCTCATCAACGCCACCATCAGCAGCAGCAGCATGATCAACAATCCCATCATTAATAATGTTAAGGCCGCTCACAATAATGTTGAGACCGCTCGCTCCCAGAGGGTCATTCAACGTGCAAGGCCCAAGCCCTCGATGCCCACCCTCTTTCTGGGCATCGCTCGGACGTCCATTCCCTGTGCTTCTTTCGGTTTCGTGCGTGGTCTTTTCGCCAAATGATCAAGGATGCTCCTCGATGGTCCTCGCCGAAAGGAAAAATGCACACGTCCGAGCGATGCCAAGCTGTTGCCTTCGTTCGTAACCCCTTTATAGGGGGCATGGCTTCCTCTCCTGCCACGTGCCGTTGGCGCGGCCCCTCGGACACGAGGACGAGGGAGCAAGGAACACGTGAGACGGCGGGGAAGGGAGGGAGGGAACGAGAAGGGAGGGGGGAAGAGGCAGAGGGGAGACGAGCAGGGGAGGAGGAGACGAGAGGGGAGGGGGGAAGCGAGGAGGGGAGGGAGGAGGGAGGAGGGAACGACAAGGGAGGGAGACGGGGAGGGAGGGAGGGAGGAGGCGACGAGAGGGGAGGAGGAAGCGACAGGGGAGGCAGCCTGCTGGCGAGGCAGAGGCAGAAGGGGGAGGCACGCGCCGCCTCCTGCAGGGGCGCGACCGGGCGGCACGAGCCACGGGGCCGCGGTCGGACAGGCGGCGGACGAGGCCGGGGGAGCGCAAAGGGAAGTGCGGCCAGGCAGCGGGAGAGCAGCGCGGGGGGAGGGCGGCAGGGGAGGGGCTGGGCCGCCGCGGGGGGGGGGGGGGGGGGGCACGGCGGAAGCGGCAGAAAGGGCCGCCCGCACGCCCGGCGCCCGAGCCCGCGGTGCAGGGGACTCTCTCCCCCCGCCTCCCCTGTCCCCACTGTTCCTCCTCCTCCTCCTCCCCTCCCCCTCCCCTCCCCCTCCTCCCCCTCCCACCATTCCTCCTCCTCCTCCCCTCCTCCTCCTCCTCGTCCCCCTCTCCCTGCCCCTCCCCTTCCCACCATTCCTCCTCCTCCTCCTCCTCCTCCTCCTCCTCCTCCTCCTCCTCCTCCCCCATCCCCCTCCTCCCCCTCACAATGCCGTGGGGCGTCCTGCTGCAGTGCCGCGGGCGGCACCGGGCCGCTGGTCAGCTTGGCAGGACCCGGTACCCATGCCAGTTGTCGGGCGGCCGGTGCTCGTACTGCTTCATGAACTTCAGCAGGGCGGCAGAGGGGCCGTCCTCGGTCCCCAGCAGATGCCGGGTGACCTCGAGCATGTCCTTGGCAACGGCCCACTCGCCCGCCTCGTAGTTGAGGTAGGCCATGCGGAACCGGCTGAGGAACTCGTTCGTGAACTTCGTGCGCATGATCCTCATGTCCTTCTCCTTATCGAAGATGGAGACCATCTGGAAGTCGTCCTTCCACCGCTCCTGCCTCCGCTTCTGGCGCTCGAGGCGCGCCTGCCCAGACCTCTTGCTGTAGAGCGGGTTCAGCTTGCGGTCGAGCGGCAGGGCAACGTCGTCCAGGTCGAGGGTGTAGATGGCGAAATGGTTGGGGTAGCCGCTGCACATGACGTGATCGATCCGCCGGCACTCCTCCGCGACGTCCGGCGACATGAGCGTGTGGATGGTCTCGCTGAAGAGGATGAGAACCCCGTACGACTTCGTGTTCGCTTCCAGCCTGGTGGCCAGGTTCACGTTTGGGCTGAGGTAGCTGGCGTCGATCTTGAACTCGGATCCGATGGCGCCCTCGATGGCCCACCCTTTGTGGAGGCCGAAGCTGAGGCGGACCCGGTATTTGGGCAATCGCTTGATGAGCTTGAGGTGGCTGCGGTACTCTGCTAGCGACGGGGACTTGTTGATCTCTGCGATGACCTTGTAGAGCGACAACAGGGACATGTCTGCAAGCCTCCTCCTTTTGCTGTCATCCCAGCCCTCCAGGTCCCAGACCAGCAGGAAGGCGTCGCCTATGTTCCTGTTGGGGCTCCCGAAGAACTCATTGATGCACGAGTGGACCACGCTGGCGATCCTGTTGACGAATATCATGACCTGGTCCTGCAGCACCTCCGTCGCATCCGTAAAATTGCGGATGTTGCAGTAGCCGAAGATGGCGTCCACGCGCCTGCCCGGGATCATGACGTTCAACGCAGCCGAGTCCCCGCCCTTCATGTTGTGGCCGATGATACCAGCGCCCGCCTCGCCAAATCCGAGCGCCAACAGGGAACCGATCTTGATAATGGTTTTCTCCAGAACAACTGTCTCCATCGGCTCGGGAGTGGACGAAGTGTCGCCGCTGCTCAACCAATGGAAGGGATTCAGCCTCTCGCGCCAGCTCAGCTTCTTCCTCTTGAGAGTGGAGGAGCACACGCTTTTCGAGTCCGACATAGCATCGTCATCTGTGACCGACCTCCCCTCTCGTCGCGCGACCGCAGCCGCCTGTTCCTTCCGGTGCTCCTCGTCCCCGATCTGCATGGCCGACAACGGGTGCATCCTGATTGTGTTGATCTTCGCGATCATGCGCTCGATTGGGATAAGCACCAGCTTATTGGCGTCGTTGGAGAATGTCATCGAGCCGACCCCCAGGAGGAGACATATGAATATCGTCTGGGCGAAATTCAACAGGGCCTCGGCCCGGGATCCGCTGCGGCGGTCAAAGACGAACCACCAGTAGGCCTCCTTTACCTCGCTCGTCGTGGCGGAGGTCGGGAAGTAGACCGCTCGCTCCTGGTAGCGCAGCACCTCGGGGCAGTCCAGGCTGCTCTCGGAGCCCACGAGCAGAGAGACGCCGTGCAGCGCCCCGCCGAGGCAGACCTGCGCCTCCTGCCACTCCTTGTCCAGCAGCGCCCTCGGGTCGGAGGTGAGGTCGCTCTGGTAGAACTGCCAGTCCTGGCCGTTCCACCGGTCGTTGAGGTCGTACTCCCCGCCCTCCGGGAACCGAGGGAGGAAGTACTCGGCCCAGGGGGAGTCGGCAGGGCCCATGCCCACCCAGAACAGCTTGCCGGTCACATCGTCCGGGCTGGCTGCGGCGGAGTCTGGCCGTCCTGCGCAGAACGGGTTGTGGAAGTAGACGTACATCCAGAAATCGTCCACGTACATCGCCCGCTCCTCCGACTGCTGATAAGCCTGCGCCGCCGTGGCGCTGTCCCGTGGGCTGTACCGCGTCAAGCCGTCTCTCCAGGTACTGTACAGGTTGTTCAGACCGTACTGCGCCGAGACAGGCAGCGCGTCGCTGAAAAACACGGTCTGATCCTGGAAGCATGGTATGCCGAGCATGATGACGAGTACCAAGATCACCACGCGGCGTGTGGTCATCTCGGACAACTTCTTCGAGACCGCTGACTCCTTATTCATCTCTGCCTCCTCGTCAAAGTCCCAGTCTTGTCCAGGCAGTTGCTGCGTCTCTGGCTGGAGGTCTCTATTCAGGCACCTCACGAACTTGATCAGCCGGATGAGGCGCACGAGGCGAACCACCCGGCTGGCTTTCGTGCCCACTCTGCTCATCCTCGCGGCCCGCGCAGCCTCGGCCGAGCTGCTCCCCGCTGAGCTGGCACCGCCACCCGCGCCCTGGCTGTCATCGGCTTGGATCCTGCTGACCTCGTCGCCAAACAAAGTCTCCGAAACTGTAGTGATGTCGATCACGAGCGTACACGTGGAGATGATGTCGAGCCAGAAAAAGAAGCCGAATATGTATCCAGGCTGACCAAATGAGCGCACGAGCACCTCGTAGAAGAACACAACGATAGAACATTGGGTGACGATGTCAAAAAGGTAATCCGCTGGCTTCGTGGTCATGATGAGCCGGACGTCGTCTCCAAACAGCGCGAATATGGTCAGGACGACCGTGATGGTGTTGAGCACAGTGCTGGCTGCCTGCCTCTGGCAGAATCTCCTCCAGCTGTCCTCGACCCCCTGCATGGATCGGGTCGGGCGAAAGGGGGGGATAGCAAAGGGGGGGGGTGAGAATCAGCTCACGTAGCTGATTTTCCCGGCGCCTCCCGGCGCCGGAGGCGGCTATGTATCGAAGAATGGGCCCCTCGGCGAGGCCGAAACCAGCTGCATGCAGCTCGTGACCCCCCCTCTCCCAATCCCCCCCCTCTCGTCCGGCCCGAATGGAGCACGGGATCCTGACCCCGCGCCTCTTGCCGGCACCTCCCGTCGGAGAGTTGCGCGTGGCCACCCGCCTCGGCCGCCAGGAGGGGCCCTGCGCCTCGCTCGGGGGCGGCTTGCCCGCGTCGCCGCCCCTCTCCTTGCTGCCCCGGGGGGCGAGAGGCCCTGCCCCGGCGCCGGGCGGGCGCAGGCTGCTGGGCAGGCCAGCGGCCTTGCGAGGACTTGCTGGCCGGGGGGCCACGTGCGAACCCTGCCCCCCTACCCCCCACGATTTCTCGGGGGGAGGGTGGGGTTCACGTCGCTCGGGAGCTCCCGAGCGAAGTGAACCCCACCCTCCCCGTTGAAAATCGGGGGGTACACCCCACGATTTCTCAAGGGGGAGGGTGGGGTTCACGTCGCTCGGGAGCTCACGAGCGAAGTGAACCCCACCCTCCCCGTGAAAAATCTTGGGGGGGGGGGTAGGGGGGTAGGGTCCGCATGTGGCCCCCCACTGGCGGCTCGCCGCTCGCGCCCGCGGAGGCGTCGTGGGAGCCGAGGCGGAGCTGCAGCTGCGAGGAGCGTGGCGCCAGGGCGTCCTTCTCGAGGCGCACAGGGCCACGGGCGGAGAGTTGTGAGCCCCTCCTCGCCGAGCCGCCGGCCATCGCTGCCCGACGCGGACCACCTACCAGACCACCCCAACCCGACCCGAAAACCCAAATTTCGGGTTGGGGGGGGGTATGGGTTCCATGCGTGTTTTTTCTATGTTCCCCGACCCCCCCCCCCCACCACTGGAAATGGAGGGCAGATTGAGGCCTTCGGGTTGGGTTGGGGTGGCTTGGTAGGTGGTGAGACACTCCCCGGCCAGCAGAGGCAGAGGCGAGCAGGGGCCCAGGCTGATGCTGGAGCCAAAACGGCTACGGAAGAGGGAGAGACTCTCTCCCTCTTGCGGGTAGACGGCCGCGTCTTGCGGGACACCTCGTTTGCGACGTTTAGGCGCACGCGCTTCTCACTCGCGCAATCTGCCCTTCCCGCACCAACCCCTCGACTTCAAAATCGTCTGTTGGGCGCCGGGGCCATGAGAGAGAGGGGGGCGAGGAAGTGGTCAGTTGCACCACTGTCCTTTTGAGCGGCCGATCTCGCAAGGGTTGGGAGAGTCTGGTCTGGCTTGGAGGGGATCGGAAGGTCTGTGGCACCCCGGCGCTGCAAAATGCAACAACTGATATGGTTCTAGGGTTTGGAACGGGTTCTGGCACTCCGAGGTTGCGAAGCACTGAACACATAAGCCGGGGGCAGAAGCATGAAGGAACGATGCAGAGGAGGATGACGAGAGACGGAGAACGACGATGAGGATGATGAAGAAGGAGCGACGAGAATGAGACGAGCGGGTGATGCAGAAGAGCGAGGATGATGAAGGAGGAGCGACGAGAATGGGAAGAGCGAGGATGAAAACGAAACATGGACGCAAAGGTGTTCAGAAGGAGAGCGACGGTGAATGAGAAGAGGGACGAGGAGGAGGAGGAAGAAAAAGAGCATTAGCCTGGCGAAAGAACCAACCGTATGCAGTTGTGAGCACTGCAGTTGTAGGCATCGTCTTCGGCAGAGTCCCCGCACAGGGCCCCGAAACGCGGCGCCGGGCGGGGCAGACGCGTGCGGGCTGCGCCACTGGGACCTTCGGGGGAGCTCCCTATGGGGCCACGAAGCGCTGTGCTGGGTGCGGGGAAACGCATGCGGGCTGCGCCACTGGGACCTTCGGGGGAGCTCCCTATGGGGCCACGACACGGTGTAGTGGGAAGGGGAGACGCATGCGGGCTGCGACACTGGGACCTTTGACGGAACTCCCTATGGGGCCACGAAGTGCTGTATTGGGCGTGGGAAACGCATGCGGGCTGCGACACTGGGACCTTTGACGGAACTCCCTATGGGGCCACGAAACGCTGTACTGGGTGGGGGGGACGGCATGCGGGCTGCGCCATTGGGACCTCCGGTGGAACTCCCTATGGGGCCACGAAGCGCTGTACTGGGTGTGGGAGGCGCATGCGGGCTGCGCCACTGGGACCTTAGGTGGGGCTCCTTATGGGGCCACGAAGTGCTGTACTGGGCGTGGGAGACGCATGCGGGCTGACGGGCTGCGCCACTGAAACCTTCGGTGGAGCTCCCTATGGGGCCACGAAGCGTTGCACTGGGTTGGAGAGAAGCACGCGAACTGCAGTGGAGGGAGTAGGAGGAGGAGGAGGAGGAGAAGGAGGAGGAAGGAACGCGGGGCACTGTCCCTTCAAGACGAGGACCCAACACCACAGGATGGTTGGGAAAAACATGACGCCAAGGGTGAGTCGTTCGGTCCTCTCCCTCGTACACCCTCGTTTTCAGGGGGTCGCTCGATTCCACCCCCCTCCTTCCTCGTCCTCGGGCGAGTCGCACAATTCTCTCAATCCTCCTCCTCCTCCTCCTCCGAAGGCCGCGTCGGTGGTGTCGCACCCCCTACGCTCGATTGTGCTGATTGTTATATATATATGCATAAATACATATAGAGCGTCGGTTTGGTCATGTGTTGTGTGATACGTAGATTGTGTTGCCACACTTTTCCCACTGCTCTTTTCACCCCCGAACCCGAGCTCGGCGCGTCTTCACGTGTGATCGCTGCTCCTCCTCCTCCCCCCCCCCCTCCTCGTCCGAGGGTGTACCGCGCGGCCCCCTCCCTCCACGCGTCCTCGGTGCCTGAGGAAGGCCTGGCCTGCATGATGTTGCGCGAGCAACGGGATGCGGGCCACGCCACATGGTGCAAGCTGTGTGGCGAATCTACGCGCAAAAGCTACCTGCAAAAGCTACGTGCAATCTACGTACAAAAGCTGCGTGCAATCTACGTGCAATCCACGTGCAATCCACGTGCAATCACTGAAGGCTACCTGGCGCAATCGACGTGCAAAAGCTACGCGGCCCCAGCGACGCGGCGCGAGCTCTGGGCGCCCGCCTCCTCCTCCTCCTCCTCCTCCTCCTCCTCCTCCTCCTCCTCCTCCTCCTGGGGTCGACGTTATGACACAAAATCATAACGTCGGGGGCGTATGGGAGCACGAGTCGTCCACGCTACGTCCACGAGGCGCCAGCACCCAGAGGTTCTATGGTCAGCACTGCCCGCCGTGAACTCGGATTCAACATCGAAACGTTCCCAAAACCGCGCGAGTGGTTGACAAACATCGCACAAGTGCGGAATTGAAGCCGCGTGTCCCGACCCGGTTACAATAACAAATAATCGCTCTTTAGCGAAAACACTGTCTTCAGTTCGCATGTTCACTGTTTTGGTGCGTCCGAGGGCGGGTAAGGGCCCAGGATGAAGAACGTCGGTTCCCTGATCAAGAAAAGCTCCCAGGAACCCTCGTCCAGGGTGCAGCCGCGTTCCCGATTCGAATGGAATGCCATACATGTTACAAAAAAAAACTCTAGAACCACATGGGGCTGGAAGAAACCATAAGGAAACATACAAAACCCAAGTATCCGAATGGGACGACCAGCGAACGCAATGAAAACGACGCAAGACGAAACAATCCGTTCCAAGAGTCCAAAAAGCGTTCCGTGCAACCTGCTTTGCTGCTGCCGCCGAAAAAAAACAAATTAGCATGGCGAAAAATCCAACCGTATGTACTTGTGATTACCGCAGTTGTAGGTATCGTCTTCGGCGGGGCCCCCGCATACGGCCACGAAACGCTGCACGGGGCGGGGCAAACGCATGCGGACTGCGCCAGTGGGACCCTCGGTAAACCTCCCTATGGGGCCACGGAATGCTGCACTGGGTGGGGAACACGCATGCGGGCTGCGCCCCTGGGACCATCGGTGGAGCTCCCTACGTGGCATCGAAACCCTGCACTGTACTGGGGAGACGCATGCGGGCTGCGCCACGGAGACCGTCGGTGGAGATCCCTGCGGGGCCACGAAGCGCTGTACTAGCTGTGGGAAGCGCATGCGGGCTGTACCACTGGGACCTTCGGTGGAGATCGCTATGGGGCCACGAAACGCTGTACTGGGTGGGGAAGACGCACGCGGGCTGTGCAACTGGGACCTTCGGTGGAGCTCCCTATGGGGCCACGAAGCGCTGTACTGGGTGGAGGAGACGCATGCGGGCTGCGCACCTGGGACTATCGGTGGAGCTCCCTACGTGGCCACAAAACCCTGTGATGTGTGGGGGGGAGACGCATGCGGACTGCGACACTGGGACCTTTCATTTAACTCCCTATGGGGCCACGAAGCGATGTACTGGGTGGAAGAGACGCATGCGGGCTGCGCCAGTGGGACCTTCGGTGGAGGTTGTTATGGGGCCACGCACGCGGGCTGCGCAACTGGGACCTTCAGTGGAGTTAGCTATCCGTGGGGCCACGAAGCGCTGTACTGGGTGTGGGTGACGCATGCGGGCTGTACCACTGGGACCTTCGGTGGAGCTCCTTATTGGGCAACGAAACGCTGTAGTGGGTGGGGAAAGCGCATGCGGGCTGCGCCACTCTGACCTCCGGTGAAGCTCCCTATGGGGCCACGGAACGCTGCACTGGGTGTGGGAGACGCGCGCGGGCTGCGCTGCGCCACCTGGGACCTTCGGTGGAGCTCGCTATGGGGCCACGGAACGCTGTACTGGGTGTGGGAGACGCGCGCGGGCTGCGACACTGGAACTTCCGGTGGAGTTCCCAATGGGGCCACGAAGCGCTGTACTGGGTGTGGGTGACGCGCGCGGGCTGCGCCGCTGGGACCTTCGGTGGAGCTCCCTATGTGGCAACGAAGCGCCGTACTGGGTGTGGGAGACGCGTGCGGGCTGCGCCACTGGGACCGTCGGTGGAGCTCCCCATGGGGCCCCGAGCCGCTGCACTGGGCGTGGGGGTCGCATGCGGGCTGCGCCACTGGGACCTTCGGTGGAGCTTCCTGTGGGGCCACGGAACGCTGTACTGGGTGTGTGAGACGCGCGCGGGCTGCGACATTGGAACTTTCGGTGGAGCCCCCTATGGGGCCACGAAGCGCTGTACTGGGTGTGGGCGACGCATGCGGGCTGCGCGACTGGGACCTGCAGTGGAGCTCGATGCGGGCTGCGCTACTGGGACCTTCGGTTGACCTCCCTATGGGGCCACGAAACGCTGTAATGGGCGGGGGAAGCACATGCGGGCTGCGCCAGTGGGACCTTCGGTTGACCTCCCTATGGGGCCACGAAACGCTGCAATGGGCGGGGGAAGCACATGCGGGCTGCGCCAGTGGGACCCTCGGTTGACCTCCCTATGGAGTCACGAAACGCTGTAATGGGCGGGGGAAGCACATGCGGGCTGCGGCAGTGGGACCTTCGGTGGAGCTCCCCATGAAAAAACGAAGCGCTGCACTGGGTGTGGGAAACGCATGCTGGCTGCGCCACTGGGGCCTTCGGAGAAGCTCCCTGTGTGGCCACGAAGCGCGCTGTACTGGGTGTGTGGGAGACGCATGCGGGCTGCGCCACTGGGACCTTCGGTGGAGCTCCCTATGGGGCCACGGGCCACTGCACTGGGCGTGGGGATCGCATGCGGGCTGCGCCACTGAAACCTGCGGGGGAGCTCCCTAAGGGGCCACGAAGCGCTGTACTGGGTGTGGGAGACGCATGCGGGTTGCGCCGCTGGTACCTCAGATGGAGCTCCCTATGGCGCCACGAAGCATCGCACTGGGTGTGGGAGACGCGTGTGGGCTGCTCCAGTGGGACCGTCGGTGGAGCTCCCTATGGGGCAACGATGCGCTGTGTTGGGTGGGGGAAGCGCATGCGGGCTGCGCCACGGGGACCTTCGACGGAGCTTCCTATGGGGCCACGGAACGCTGTACTAGGTGGGGGAGACGCACGCGGGCTGCGCAACTGGGACCTTCGGTGGAGCTCCCTATGGGGCCACGAAGCGGTGTACTGGGTGGAGGAGACGCATGCGGGCTGCGCCCCTGGGACCATCGGTGGAGCTCCCTACGTGGCCACAAAACCCTGTGGTGTGCGGGGGGGGACGCATGCGGACTGCGCAACTGGAACTTTCGGTGGAGCTCCCTATGGGGCCACGAAACGTTGTACTGGATGGGAGAGAGACACGCGAACTGCGGAGGAGGGAGGAAGGGGGAGGAGGAAGGGAGAGGAGGAGGAACGCGGGGCGCTGCCTCTTCAAAACGAAGACCCAACACCACAGGATGGTTGGGAACAAGGAACGCTGGCTGTCATTATGTCCCCTTGGCCCGCTGCAGTCCTTGCGAGACTGCTTTGACAATCAAATGATCGCGCCAATGGGATGCGGCTCCTGCTTCCCTCCTGCGGCCTGCTGCTGGTATGCTCCTTATCATCCCTCTCCTGATTGCGGCCTCCTCCCCCCTTCCCCGCCGCTTTCCTCGGTTTCCCCCTTTCTCATCAACCTTCGTCGTCGTCCCTATGGCATCCTCCCCGCGGGCTGTGCACTACTAGAAGCTAGTCAGCCTATGAAAGCAAACTCGATTTCCTCATTTAGCACGGGGCGTAAGGGCTCGTCATCCTAGCCATTCGGTAGTCGAATGGCCCCTTCGCAGACAGCTCATGGGAGTCCAAAGGCCCCAGGAATCTTGATGTTCCACCAGATTATGTTTACTCGTTTGGTCGGAGCCCTGTCATGCTGATTTTCTGGAAGAGCCTAGAATGCAGATACGTTGCGTGATCGCGTCATTAGTGGTTCCAAAGCGGTTGGGGCACGCACATACGCACATGAACAGCTAACCGCAAAACCAACAGCTACGTGCACCACTGTGCAGTCGACGCAAAAGCAGTTTGTGAGACGGATAGGCTGGCGCGGCTAGCTAAACTTGAGATAACTATATAGGTCACCCTCAAAGACGTCATCCATGAATGTCACCAGCAATTCAAATATGCACTGGTCCTGCGTTGCAGTCGTACGATTCGGATGTGTCTGGTTATCTTGACATCCTGGCAAGGGCA
>CAUYUJ010018651.1:193088-198761 GCA_963575745.1 Prorocentrum cordatum
CACTCTGCGCAGCTCGCTTAGCAGCGACAACGCCCCCCTCCACTGCCCACCCTTTTCGCACGCGCTGATCGCAACATTGTAGCTAACGACGTCCAACTCCACGAGTGACCGCCGCAGCTCGACGAGCAATGTCAGCGCTCGGCCCCATTGGCCAGCATTCTTGCATGCACTCATCGCAGTCGTGTAGCGCACGACGCTCAATGACGAGCGCGCTCGCTGCAGCTCTCCGAGCGACCATAATGATCTCTCCCACTCTGCAGGCTTGTTCTTAGCACCGAGTTTGCGCAAGGGTCCTGCTCGCAAACCTCTGGCCACGGCTTCGTTCGCCACTGCGTGCTGGCCGTCGAATACGCTCGATCCTTCTGCTCCCCTGCGTTTCGAGCATCCCCCACGGCGCTGAACTGGATGAGCCCCGCCCCGCTGAAGACCCAAGTGCATGTCTGGGCAGCATGCGCGGTGGCCTGGTGCGCGCAACGTGCTTGTAGTCCGTGGTCCGAAAGAGGCATGGGACGTACAGCTTGCACTTCCGCGTGCAACCCTAACCCCGCAAGCTTTGACAGAATCAGCCTGACCGGCCGCAGCAAGAGCTGACCTGGAGGGGCAGCAGCCTGCTACCGCTCGCACGTGCATGTTGGTACACTGGCATGCTGGCAAGAGCACTCATGTCTGACCACAGGCCACTCGCATCCGGGAGGGCCTGCGGCGACAGTCTCAGCGCGCCGAGTCTCGCCCCCCCTTGCCACCAGGAGCAGTCGCCAGAATCATTGTGGCAATGTTGGAGGCCTGGAAATTGGCACCAACACCAGCACAGGGGGTTGCCTCCACATGGGAAAAATGATCCTAGATTTCGGTGCTGGTGGTAATATTTCGGTCACCTTGGAAACCAAAATATTACCACCATCACCGAGATCGGGATCGTCTTCCCTCGGTGGAGGCACACCGCCGATCTTGGTGTTGGTGTCAACCTCTAGGCCTGCGACACTGGCCTCGGCCGCCCGAACGGCAACAGACTCCGTCAAGGGACAAAATGAAATGAGCACGCATGGTTTGAGCAATCGGCTACGGGCGCTTCGCAAAGCTACAACGGAGAAAGCAAGTGGGGCGTCACAGAGGGAAAATACATAGGAAGAGACGTCTGCAAGAAGCCCAAATACGAAGACCTTCAGTCCTGTCGATGAGAAGCCAACGGGCAGATGTCGCCCTCCCGACCGTGATGGATGACAAGAAAGTTTCATAGAAACCTCCTCCGATAGAATTAGCCTGGCGAAGGACCAAGACATATGCAGTTGTGCGTACCGAGATTGAGGATATCTTCTTCGGTGGCGCTCCCTATGGGGCCACAAATCGTGTGAGGAGTGTGCCAAAATTGATGCGACGGAGCCATGTGGACGGTGGCACTGGGGCCTTCGGTGGAGCTCCCTATGGGGCCACGGAACGTGCGAGGGGTGTGCCGAAATGGGTGTGGGGGACGCATGTGGACGTGGGGCTGGGGCCTTCGGTGGAGCTCCCTATGGGGCCACGAAACGTGTAAGGGGTGTGCCGAAGTGGGTGCGGGGGACGCATGTGGATGGAAGCACCAGGGCCTTCGGTGGAGCTCCCTATGGGGTCACGAAACGTTTGAGGGATCGAAATGGGTGTGGGGGACGCATGTGGATGGTAGCACTGGGGCCTTCGGTGGAGCTCCCTATGGGGCCACGAAACGTATGAGGAGTGTGCTGGCATGGGTGTGGGGGACGCATGTGGACGGTGGCACTGGGGCCTTCGGTGGAGCTCCACATGGGGCCACGAAATATGTGAGTGGTGTGCCGAAGTGGGTGCGGGGGACGCATGTGGACGGTGGCGCTAGGGCCTTCGGTGGAGCTCCCTATGGGGCCACGAAACGTGTGAGGAGTGTGCCGAAATGGGTGCGGGGGACGCATGCGGACGCGGCCACTGGGGCCTTCGGTGGAGCTACCTATGTGGCCACGAACCGTGTGGGGTGTGCCGAATTGGGTGCGGGGGACGCATGTGGACGGTGGCATTGGAGCCTTCGGTGGAGCCCCCTGTGGGGCCAGGAAACGTGTGAGGGGTATTCCGGAATGCGTATGGGGAACACATGTAGACGGTGGCGCTGGGGCCTTCGGTGGAGCTCCCTATAGGGCTACGAAACGTTTGAGGGGTGTGCCGAAATCGGTGCGGGGGACGCATGTGGACAGTGCCACTGGGGCCTTCGGTGGAGCTCCCTATAAGGCCACGAACCGTGTGAGGGGGGTGTCGAAATGAGCGTGGGGAACGCATGTGGACGGAAGCACCAGGGCCTTCGGTGGATCTCCCTTTGGGGCCACGAAACGTTTGAGGAGTGTGCCGAAATCGGTGCAGGGGACGCATGTAGACGGTGGTACTGGGACCTTTGGTGGAGCTCCCATGGGGCCAGGAAACGTGTGAGGGGTGTGCCGAAGTGGGTGCGGGGGACGCATGTGGACGGTAGCACTGGGGCCTTCGGTGGAGCTCCCTATGGGGGTCACGAAACGTGTGAGGAGTGTGCCGAAATCGGTGCGGGGGACGCGTGTGGACGGTAGCACTGGGGCCTTCGGTGGAGCTACCTATGGGGCCACGAAACGTGTGAGGAGTGTGCCGAAATCGGTGCGGGGGACGCATGCGGACGGTGGAACTGGAGCCTTCGGTGGAGCTCCCTATGGGGCCACGGAACGTGTGAGGGGTGTGCCGAAGTGGGTGCGGGGGACGCATGTGGACGGAAGCACCAGGGCCTTCGGTGGAGGTCCCTATGGGGCCACGAAACGTGTGAGAGGGGTGTGCCGAAATGGGTGCGGGAGACGCATTGTGGACGGTAGCGCTGGGGCCTTCGGTGGAGCTCCCTATGGGGCCACGAAACGTGTGAGGGGTCGAAATGGGTGTGGGGGACGCATGTGGACGGTAGCACTGGGGCCTTCGGTGGAGCTCCCTATGGGGCCACGAAGCGCTGTACTGGGTGGGTGAAACGCAGGGAAGAGGAAGGAGGGGGAGGAGGGGGAGGGAGAAGAGAGGAAGGAAGAAGAACGCGGGGACCGTCTCTTCAAAACGAGGACCCAACACCACAGGATGGTTGGGAAAAACTGTGTTTGGTTCGCTGGGGAGAGAATTGAAGTGCCTACAACACCCCTCCGGCAAAAAAACACGGCCGGAGAACCCAACGATATGCAGCTCCGAATACTGCAAGGCAGGTGATACGAAGGGGAGCGGCGATCAAACTACGAGCGGCATACGATATGCCGATGGGGCCTACGGTGGAGCCCCCTATGGGGCCACGAAGCGCGTGAGCAATGCACCAAAATGGAGCGGGCCGTCACGCGAGCGCTGCCACTGGGGCCTTCGGTGAAGCTCCGTGAGGAGCGTGCCGACGTGGACCCGAGTTCGCATGCGGGCGCTGCCGCTGGGGCCGTCGGCGGAGTTCCCTGTGTGACCCCGAAATGTGTGAGGGTGTGCCAAAATAGACCTGTGTCCGCACGCGTGCGCTGCCACTGGCGCCTCCTGCCACGAACAGTGTGAGGGGCGTGCCAGCATAGGCGTGGCCAGGGCGTCGAACCCCGCCAAGGGGGCCTGTTGTGGAGTTCTTGAGGGGCCGCGAAGCGAATGGGAGGTGCGCCCTGCCACTTAGGCCTTCTGTGGAGCTCCTATGGGGCCACGAAGCGCGTGAGGGGTGTGCCGGACTGGGCGTGGTCGGACATACGAACCCTGCCATGTGGGCCTCCTGTGGAGCTCCGATGGGGCCACGAAACGTGCGAGGGGTGCGCCAGGATTGGCGTGGCCCGGCTGCAACGCGCAAGGCAAAAAAAAAGCTTTACAGGTAAAAAAGATGTTTTTTGCCTGTGGCGTTTTTTTTTTTGCCTTGCGCGTCGGGTCCCCGGGGCATTGGCCGGGGCGCGCGCGCCGGGCGGGGGGGTGCTCCTCCGCTTCCCTCGGCCTGGCTCACAAAAGGAATCGCGACCAGGGTTTTGCCTGTGGCGCTCCTGGGGCCCAAAGAAGGAATCGCGACCTGGGTTTTTGCCTGTGGCGTTTTTTTTTTGCCTTGCGCGTCGGGCCTCCGGGTCTTGCCGAGAGCGCGCGCGTGTAGAGGAAGTGCTCCCCTGCTCTCCTCCGCGTCAGTGGCGCTCCTGAAGCCCAAAGAAGGAATCGTGACCTGGGTTTTTGCCTGTGGCGTTCTGGGGCCCAAAGAAGGAATCGTGACCTGGGTTTTTGGCCTGTGGCGTTTTACTTTCGCCTGCGCGCTCGGGCCGGGCGGACGGAGGTGCCATGCGGACGCAGCCACTGGAGCCTTCGGTGGAGCTGCATATGGGGCCACGACCCGTGTGAGGGGTGTGAGGAGATATGGTCGGGCATGCGGTGAAAGTGCTGACGATGACGGGAGGGGAGGAGGAGGAGGAGGAGGAGGAGGAGAGGAGGAGGAACGCGGGGGACTGAACGCTGGAGGCCGATGCGAAGTACTAAAGATGAGGCGGTGTATTAGGAGAGGGACGACGACAAAGAGGACGAGAAGGAAGAGAAGGAGGAGGAGCAAGAGGGGGGACGCAGGAGGAGGAGGCAGAGGAGAAGGAGGCACAGAACGAGGACGAAGAGGAGGACGAGAACTCTCACGGGCGGGGCGGGACGGGGCAGACCCTAGCAGGCGGGTCGGGCGGGCGGACCCTAACGGGCGGCTGGGGACAGGCGGGCGGGACACTAAAGTCTGATACATATACGGCATGACGCATGAGAACCCTAACGGCCCGGGCGGGACGGGCGGACCCTATCGGGCGGGTCGGGCGGGCGGACCCTAACAGGCGGGTCGGGTCGGGCGGGCGGGACACTAAAGTCTGATGCGCATACAGCGTGACACATGAGAACCCTAACGGGCGGGACGGGACGGGCGGACCCTATCGGGCGGGTCGGGCGGGCGGACCCTAACGGGCGGGTCGGGTCGGGCGGGCGGGACACTAAAGTCGGATGCGTATACAGCGTGACACATGAGAACCCTAACGGCCGGAACGAAACGGGCAGACCCTATCGGGCGGGTCGGGCGGGCGGACCCTAACGGGCGGGTCGGGTCGGGCGGGCGGGACACTAAAGGCTGATGCGCATACAGCAAAACGCATGAGAACCCTAACGGCCCGGGCGGGACGGGCGGACCCTATCGGGCGGGTCGGGCGGGCGGACCCTAACGGGCGGGTCGGGTCGGGCGGGCGGGACACTAAAGTCTGATGCGCATACAGCGTAACACATGAAAACCCTAACGGCCGGAACGGGACGGGCGGACCTACCGGGGCGGGTACAGGTCGGGCGGACCCAAACGGGCGGTCGGTCGGCGGGCGGGACATATATATGTACGTCGATGCGTATACAGCGTGACACATGAGAACCCTAACGGCCGGAACGGGACGGGCGGACCCTATCGGGCGGGTCGGGCGGGCGGACCCTAACGGGCGGGTCGGGTCGGGCGGGCGGGACACTAAAGGCTGATGCGCATACAGCAAGACACATGAGAACCCTAACGGGCGGGGCGGGACGGGCGGACCCTATCGGGCGGGTCGGGCGGGCGGACCCTAACGGGCGGGCGGGACACCAAATTCTGATGCGTATACAGCGTGACACATGAGAACCCTAAGGGCCGGAACGGGACGGGCGGACCCTATCGGGCGGGTCGGGCGGGCGGACCCTAAC
>CAUYUJ010018652.1:7500-67500 GCA_963575745.1 Prorocentrum cordatum
CCAACCAGCACAGCGTTTCGTGGCCCCATGGGGAGCTCCACCAAAAGCCCCAGTGGCGGTGTCCACATGCTTCTCCTCCACCCAGCACGGCGCTTCGTGGACTCATGGGGAGCTCCACCGAAATCCCCAGTGGCGGCGTCCACATGCGTCTCCCCCACCCAGCACAATGTCTCTCGCCGTAGCGCCGCGCACATTCGTTCACAAAATGTGCAAGAGTTTCTCGGATCGAGGCCAGCTCCCTTTCCAAATGTGGCTCTCGCCTTAGCGCGGCGCACACTCGTTCACAAAATGTGCAAGAGTTTCACGGACCGAGGCCGGTTCCGTTTCCAAATGTGGCTCTCACCTTAGCGTCGCGCACATTCGTTTACTAAGTTGAAACAATTCCGCGGCTTCCCATCATCAGCGTACCAGAAATGGTGTATTGAAAGGATTCAGGATTGAGCGGGCGCAACAATTACGTCGATTCGCTGTCTAGAAGTCCCAGGAATGGCATTCTACAACGATTCAGGATCATTAACACGCAATAGTCAGGTTGATCCGTGGCATTGGAATCCCAAGAACAATGCTTTGGCATGCTTCAGGGTCTCCAAACGGTAGTCTTCCAACGAGGTCGTTGTATGGGCCTATGAAGAGGGAGCTTGGAGGGTGGGAGCTCCACCGAAGGCCCCAGTGGCACCGCCCGCACGCGTCACACCCACCCGATAGAGCTCTTCGTGCCCCATAGGGAGCTCAACCGAAGGCCCTAGTGCCACTGCCCGCATGCGGTACCCACACCCAGTACAGCGCTTCGCGGCCCCATAGGAAGCTCTACCGAAGGCGACAGTGGCACCGCCCGCATGCGTCACCCCCACCCAGTACAGCGCTTTGTGACCCCATAGGGTGCTCCACCGATGCTCCAGGTGGCCTCCAATTAGCCTGGCGAAGAACCCAACCATCTACCGCATTCGGAGGAGCTCCCTACAGGGCCACGAAACGTGTGAGGGGTGTGCCAAAATTTGTCCGGTGGGCGCATGCGAAAGCAGCCACTGGGGCCGTCGGTGGAATTCCCTATGGGGCCACGAAACGCGTGAGAGGTGTGCCGAAATGGGTGCGGTGGGCGTATGCGAACGCAGCCACTGGGACCGTCGGTGGAGCTCCCTATGGGGCCGCGAAGCGTGTGATGGGTGTGCCGAAATGGGTGCGGTGGGCGCATGCGAACCCAGCCACTGGCGCTTTCGGTGGAGCTTCCTATGGGGCCACAAAACGCGTGAGGGGTGTGCCGGAATGAGCGTGATTGACGCATGCGGGCGGTGGCACCGGGGCCTTCGTTGGAGCTCCCTAATTTTGTGGGCCACGAAACCATGTGAGGGGTGTGCCGGCATGGGTGTGGGTGACGCATGCGGGCGGTGGCACTGGGGCCTTCGGTGGAGCTCCCTATGGGGCCTCCAAACGTGTGAGTGGTGTACCGGCATGGGTGTGGGTGACGCATGCGGGCGGTGGCACTGTGGCCTTTGGTGGGGCTCCCTATGGGGCCTCCAAACGTGTGAGTGGTGTGCCGAAATGGGTGTGGGTGACGCATGCGGGCGGTGGCACGGGGGCCTTCGGTGAAGCTCTCTATGGGGCCACGAAACGTGCGAGAGGTGCGCCGCAAGGGGTGTTGGTGACGCATGCGGGCGTTGGCACTGGGGCCTTCGGTGGAGCTCCATATGGGGCCACGAATAGTGTGAAGGGTGTGCCGAAATGGGTGTGGGTGACGCATGCGGGCGGTGACACTGGGGCCTTCGGTAGAGCTTCCTACGAGGCCTCCAAACGTGTGAGGGGTGTGCCAAAATGGGTGTGGGTGACGCATGCGGGCGGTGACACTGGGGCCTTCGGTGGAGCTTGCGCATGTCACGGCATACCCCAATTGGGTGTCACAAGGGAGAGCTCAAGCTCAAGCGCAAGCAAATGCGGGCCAATTGCGTGGTTCCACAGCCGCCATTTCAGGAGCGACAACTCACAAATCTCATCGCGAGGTGCAACAGGCTGCTGTGCTTGGTGCGCCGCGGCGGGGTGAGGGAGAACGAGTCCTGCGTCCTACAACAGCGCCTGCGTGCGGCGACAGTTCGCCTGCGACTACCAGTGGGCGACGGTGTGGAACGGTGGCAGGAGCTACGACGGGACGCGGAAAACCGACTACGGGTGGAGCGGGACTGGGTACGGGCAGCACGGTTACGAAGTTGGGAGACTGGGCTCCGGAACAGCCGCCGAAGGGTACACAATTGGTTGCGCCGAGAGGCGCCCGTGCGGGGCGTGTCACTGTACGACGGCAGTAGCGCCGCCCCCGCTGCGACCACCACCACCACGTGCACAGAGCCGCTGCAGCTGCTGTCGAAACAGTGGCGCAAAATCTGGGACCTGGATGTCCCAGACAGGTGGGTGGAGAGACAGAAGGCTGGTGTGGACCAAGCGGCTCCCGCAACGGGATTGGGACATCCACGACGCATTTGATGTGCGTGGCGCAATGGACCGACAGCGGGGCACGGCGGCAGGTACCGAAAGATGGTACGGGACAGAGGCGGCTGACCTTGGTGGCATTGTGGCCCCGGCCATGGCCGTGGTGTTCGACGCCTTTGAGATGGCAGAGGCCCTCCCGGGTCCGTGGTCGGAGGCGCGGCAGATCCACCTCCCTAAGGAGAGCCCGCCGGCGGGGGGGGGCCGTCCCGGTCTCGCAGCTCCAACCGATCACGGTGTTCAGCTCGTGGTACAGGGTCTGGGCTGGGCCACAGCTCGCCTGCGTTCTCCATCCTGCGCCGCCTGGTGCAAAGAATGGTGGCCGCAAGAGACCCACTGGCAAAGAAGGGTGCTACGGTGCACGATGCGGCGGCGCGGGTCATCGCTGCCCTGGAGGCCGGCGAGTTCGGTGCGTCTTGGGACTACAGCTTGGCGTTCGACCGGGTGCATCCCACGGCAGCAACGACAGCAGTGGAGCAGATGGGTATGCCCAAACATGTCGCGAAAATGTTGGGAAGGCAATGGACCAACCAACGAAGGTAGTTGCAGCTACATGGGGTCCCTGGCAAGCAGCCAGAAAACGTGACCACCTCCCTCCCACAGGTGGATCCGTCGTCCGCCTTGGCCATTACGGCCGTGCTCGCGGGCCCGCTCTGTGAGGTTGCTGCGCGGGAGCCCGGGGTCAGCACGGCCCTGTACGTCGACGACCGTACGTGGACGTCTCGCACTCTGGACGGTATGCTTGGCGCCGCGGACATCTGGGACGACTGATCACAAGCCTTGGGTATGGTGGAGAACACTGGCAAACAGCAGTGGGCACATCGTGACCCGCGGAAGCGGCGGCGGCTGCAGGCGCGGGGTGTCCACGCGGACATCATCTTCCCAAGCTTGACGGTCTTGGGGATGAAACTCACGGGAGGAAAGCACAGAGCCGCCAGCGCCAAGGAGGCGAAGCGCGTGTCCAAAGCACAACGACAGGTGGAGCGTGCGCGGTTGCTGCCGCTCCCTCCCCGACAGCGGCAGGAGGCGATAGCTGCAGGGCCACTCTCTTCGTCTCAGTACGGGTGGTTCAACTCCGCGCCGCCGCGCACGGCCATGGACAAGCCCCAGGCGGCCGCCCACAGAGCCGCAGGTGTGCCGCGACGGTCGTCGCCGCACCTCAAGTGCCAGGGCCACAGAGTCGACGCGCGGTTCCGCGCTCAACAGGAGACGATCGTCGCCGCAGCGCGGGCTTCAGCCAGAGGAACGAACGACGGCAGTACGCCAGGCGCTTGGGGGGCCGGACGGACCCTGGCAGGCACTAGCAGACAGCACCTCAATTGGACGGGGTGGAGGAATACAGCACAGTGGAAATGGTACCACCACAGGCTCAACAAGACGATCTCCCTGGATAGCACGGATGAACACTGGCACTCGCCCAAGGCCTGGGGCCACGTACTACAGGAAGCGTGGCGGCATCACAAGTTCCACAGCTGGTTGGCCACGACACGAAACGACGCGCAGGCGTGCCAGACTGCCCGCTACGACGCGAAGCGCCTCAAGGCCGTCATCGCCAGCGCGCAGCGCAGGAGCATCCGTCTACTTTGGCGGTGCTCACGGGAGGCCTTGTGCCGCCTGCCGCCTTCGAGCGGGGCCAAGGCAACGACCCTGCGATGGAATGCCCGTGGTGTGCAGGCGCTGTGCCTACGACGGACCACGTGGTGTGGGAGTGTCAAGGAGCGGAGTTCCGGGACCGGCCTGGCGCTCGCCCCAAGGACGCTCTCCAGAGACGCCTGGGCTGGCCCACGGGCGAAGTACGACGGAAGGAGGTGGACCGGCGTTTGCTGTTGTGGGTGGCAGATGTCAGGACGACAATATTGGATCACCGATACGGTGGGGCTCGTGACAAGAATTATTGTGCCGACGGGGACCTCTAGCCGCTATTTTGGTTTCGCAGGTACGATGGTGCTCGTCGCGTGTATGTTTATGCCGGCGAGGACCTCTTGCCGCTACTTTGTATGACAGGTACGGCGGTGCTCGTCACGGGTTTGTTTCTACTTTTATGTTGGTTCACATGTACGGTGGTGCTCATCGCATGTATTTCTGTGCCGACGGGGACTTCTCATCTCAGTTGGTGCTTGTCACAAGTATTCTTGCGCCGGCGGGTCGATTCGTACCGTTGGGGGCCTCCTGCTGGTATGCTGGTTCACAGGTACGTTGGTGCTCTTCACATGTCATTTTGTGCTGACGTTAACCTCTGGCTACATGCACGGTTTTGTTGACCATTGATTGCTTTCGATAACAACTGTGGGTGTGAGGAACAACGGTGCTCGTCACATCTGTGTTTGCGCCGACGGGGCTTCTAGCCCCCCTGTCCTTTCAGCCCCAAGTCCCTTTGCTTGGCCTTCCTTCAGGCGAGGTCATCGTGAGGGCCTTCTTCTTTGTCAACATACTTATTACGAGGCCTCCAAACGTGTGAGGTGCGTGCCGAAATGGGTGTGGGTGACGCATGCGGGCGGTGGCACGGGGGCCTTCGGTGGAGCTCCCTATGGGGCCTCCAAACGTGTGAGGGGTGTGCCGACATGGGTGTGGGTGACGCATGCGGGCGGTGGGTGGCACTGTGGCATTTGGTAGGGCTCCCTTTGGGGCCACGAAGCGTGTGAGGGGTGTGCCGAAAGAGTGTAGGTGACGCATGCGGGCGGTAGCACTGGGGCCTTCGGTGGAGCTCCCTGTGGGGCCACGAAACGCTGTGCTGGGTGGGTGAATCGCAGGGAGGAGGGAGGAGGGGGAGGAGGGGGAGGAGGAGGAGGAGGAGGAACGAAGGAAAAGGAGACGCGGGGCGCTGTTTTTCCAAAACGAGGACCTGACAACACATGACGGTCGAGAAAGACCCAGGAGGTCCCCACAAAACCCAAAAAGGGCGCAAGAGGCCCCACAAGAAGCCCACACGTGCTCCCAAGGAGCCCCACGAGGGCTCCCAGGAGGCGCCCCCGGGACTCCGAAAACACCACGCTGGCGGGAAAGCTTCCCGACGGGGGGGGCCCTCCTTGGCTCCTGCCCTGCGGGCTCACTGAGGATCATCGGGAACAAAAGGCGAGGATGTGCAGCAACGACAGAGGCAGGCCAGCTCAGAGGGGGGGGGGGGCATCGACCCGGAATCGGCAACGACAGCGTCAGACCACCAACAGCGAATCCGCACGGTCCTGGGCGGCGTGGGCTGTGGAGCCCCCATCGACGACGAGTGTCGGGGGCGCGCAAACATGGATTAGCGATCCACTGATGTGGCGCGCGGTCGCCAAATCCATGGATCGGGGGAGGTGCCCTCCCCAAAATGCGGCTGGTGCCACCTCGCTCGGTGGCGGAAATCCGCGATTTCCCATGGAAACGGGACCCGTCGCTAATCCACGCCCACTTAATACATGCTTGCGATCGCCTGAGAGTGGGCGATTGGAGGGGGTCACTGCGCTCCCCCCCCTGAGCCTCTACTGTCCCCCCGACCGCTGCACCCGAGAGCAGGAAGGCCCCAGTGCTCCGACCGACCGTGGAGCGGCGGGCCCCTCTAACGGGCGGGAGGAGGAGGAGGCGGAGGAGGAGGAGGAGGAGGAGGAGGAGGAGGAGGAGGAGGAGGAGGGGGGAGGAAGGAGGAGGAGGAACAGGAGGAAGAGGATGAAAAGGAGGAGGAGAGGAGGGGAGGAGGCGAGGGAGGAGGAGGAGGATCTGATCATATCAGATCAGATCAGACCACTTGCGAGCCATGGTTTCGGGTCAAAGCCCCGTGGGGGGGGGGGGGGGGAAACGACGACTACTCCTGCCAGCAGTCTTGTCACATGAAGTGGCTCTGCGTTGCGCCTTATAACGCCTACCAGCGGCTTCGCTGGGGAATTCCTCTGGCTTAAAGAGGGGCGACCACTGGGGGGGAGCCTCTAGGCCGATCTCCAGAAGCACCAGTCCCCAGACGAGCAATAGGAAGCGAGCCGTGAAACCGCTAAACTACAAGTATTGCCCTACTCCGTGGGATTTGGATTCGCGAGGGCAGAGGGGTCCAGGAGCGGGAAGAAAAAGAGGACACGACGGGGGCGAGAGGGAGATCAGTGGCGAGGGTCGGAACTCTAGCAATTCTACTTAGCAGATCCTCCATGGCTAATCCCACCAGCCCTTTGGGCGTGAGTGGTTTAGGGAGCTCTCTCTGTTCTCAACCCCCCTTCTTCCCCTTCGGGGAGGGGTTTACCCCTCCCCCTACCCCCTCCCCCTGGACCTGGAGAGGTCCCTTCGCGGGTGGTCAGAGGGTCCTTTTTCTATCCCTTGGAGGGCTAAAATTCGACACCCCTCACGAGGATTCTGGCCCCGACGGGGGGAGGGAGAAACATGTTCCCCTCTTCTTTGAAGCCAAACTCCTTGATTTTACTACGGTGTTGGCCCCATCTTGGCCTTCTGAGGGGGCAGCGCTAATTAAAGCTCCCCTCTTCTTTCAAGCCAAAATCATTGATGTTACTAAGGTTTTGGCCCATGTTGGCCTTCTGAGGGGGCAGCGCTAATTAAAGCTCTCCTCTTCTTTGATCGATTTCCTCCAAGATGGCCCCAAGAAGCGCCCAGGAGGCACCAAGAGGCCCCAAGATGGCCCCAAGAGGCCCCCAGGAGGCCCCCAAGAGGATCCCAAACGGCCCAAAGAGGCCCCCCCGAGGCACCCAAGACGCCGAAAAGCCCATCAGGACGACCCTCTACTCGCCTGGGCGTCGTTTCTGGACGGGCAGGAGGAGGGGCCCGAACGACTCACACCAGGACGAGGGGCCCGAACAACTCACACCACGAGAAGCCCGAACGACTCACACCAGGACGAAGAGCCCGAACGACTCACACCACGAAGAGCCCGAACGACTCACACCAGGAAGAAGGGCCCGAACGACTCACACCAGGACGAGAAGCCCGAACGACTCAAACCACGAGGAGCGCTTTCTCTCCCTCCTCCTCCGCCTCGTCCTTCTCCCGCTCCCACCACAAGGAGGATGTACAAGGAGGCGGGAGGAAGGAGGAACAGGGGAGATATGCGGGGGCAGGCGGAAACACGCCTGAAAAACACGACTGCCGGCATGCTTCGCTAGAGTTGCTGTTTTGAGATGGGCTGGTGGGGATACGCGAAGCGTGAATAATTCGGTTTCGGCAGCGTCGCCCGACATATAAATCATCGAATAACACCTCTCACCGACTGTGTATCTCAGAATGGGCTAGGCGGATCTACTTTGCGAGCGAGTCCATATAGCATCGTTCAGCTGCCCCTGGCGTAGCATACTGATCAAAATCTCCGAGCCCGCGGTTAACGAAAGGCGGGCTCTCAGAAATCTTCGTCGGCATCCTTGGCCTTGCCCCCCTCTTGTTTCTTCTTTGAGTCCACGACCTGATCCTGAACGTTCTGGCTGCTGATGCCTTATCTTGGCTAACAGGGTCTCCGCGTCGCGCTCGAGGGCTCATCGCGGTGCGCTGCCAGCCCTGTACTAGCCTCCCAGGTGCAGCATGATGAAGCACAGTGCCCCGTGAAGAGACGTGTCGCCGTCGCGAAGCATCACTACCTGCTGCTGAGCCGAGACCATGAACTGAAGCTTGTACATAATGGGGGCTGTCGTGCTTCTGCTTGTCGTAGCAGCACTGCCTGATCCTGAAGAACTTGATGTGACTCTATAACATCAGGAGCCCCTCCTCCTTGCTCTTCTTGACGACCACGTCCCAGTAAGCGGTCTGAACCTTCTTGGGGCTGTCTAGGAGGTTGGCATCTGTCGATGTAACTATGTGCTGCACCAGCGCCATGCATATGTGTGGCCAGGAAGGTCCGTTCTGATGATCGCTGCCGTCGGGGGAAGAGGATATGGAGGAGGAAAGGAGGGGAGGGGGGGAGGAGGGGAGGAGGAGGAGGAGGAGGAGGAGGAGGAGGAGGAGGAGGCGGGAAAAGGGGCCGACCGCGGCCGGCGCCCGCCAACGGCCCACGTGCCCACGGCGCGCCACCGCTCACCCCTCAGCTCGGCGCGGCGGGCGCGGGCGCTGGCGTGGCCTTCGGCGAGCCACGGCGCACCTGCGCCACGGCGACGGCGACCACGGCGGCCACGACCACGACGACCACGGCGTCTGCGTCGGCCGCGACGTCGGCGGCGGCGGCGTCGACGATCGCCCGCGGCGGACGGCGGCCGCCGGTCGCCGGCGGCGGCGTCGGCTGACGGCGGAGGAACGCGCAACTGTTGCAAGACACGGGCCCAGCAGGCCTGGTGAGCGACGAAAAGACCGGGGCCTCACGCAAGATTACATCGCGACCTCTCGCGGCGGCTTACGCGGGCCGAAAGCATGGCACGCCGCACTGGAAACGAGGGCGCTGACGCGCGGCCTGTCGCGGGAAAGTTACGCGCCACTGTCGGTGAAGACGACCCCGTTTTCCTGCGTCGCTGACGTGGCGGAAAATGGATCACTCTCGTCGTGGTCTGCATATCTTCTGCGTCAAACTGCACCGCACGACACTGGTCAGGAGTACATCATGCTTGCTCTAAGCATCACATCACCTTCAACAGGGGTGGGGAATGACGAGGAGGGAGTCGGGGAGGACGATGAGGATGAGGACGAGGCTGAGGATGCGGACGAGGAGGAGGAGGAGGAGGAGGTGGATGCCGAAGAGTGTCGAGAACTGTCGACGGGGATCGAGGAAGGAAGAAGGATGAGGAGCAGGATCGAGCAGGAGGGAACGCGAGTCCCCACGCACATGCGCCTCGAGACGGGGAAGGGACGAGGAGAAGGAGGAAAAGGAGAAGGAACAAGGATCAAGGATCGAGGCTTGTATGTGACTGAGCCTTTGTGGGGGGTCCTGCGGCGCGTTCGTCGCAGCGGCTGGGCATTCCTGCGAAATCCAAGCCAAGACGCACCCCATCAGCAGGGGGGGACGGGAGGGAAGGGAAGTGGAAGAGGGGAGGAAGGAGGGAGAGCACTGACATCCAGCGCCTCGAAAGATCTATATGGTCGGTTTGTCTCTCTGTTTGGCATCTGGAGTCTGGTTTCGGGCTTCGGGGCCGTAGAAAAACAACTCGGGTAGAAAACGCCCTGCGGAAAAAGTTGCGAGGCCCAGGAGCCCACGCAATCGGAACTAGACGTCTTGGTAGCCTCGCCCATCCCGGGAATTACGGCACCTCAAGATCGGTCGCCTGCACATACCCTGAGTGGCACGAGCTTCACGGCACGGATCTCCATCACCCCTCCGGATCTGCTCGAATCGCGGAAATAAGCGCGACAGTTGGGTTTTGACGGCTTCGTCTTTCCAGGGCCCTGGGGCCGTCTAGACATGACTCGGGAAGAAAATAAAGTCTCTTGGGGGGGCATGTTGCGAGAGAGCACGACGTCGGAGGTCCAGGGAAGGGATTGGCGAGGAAGGAAGGAGGAAGGAACAGAGGCCCACATGCCCGAAGTCGATTTTGTTCTCTCTCACACACACGGACACAAACACTGACAAAGACACAAACACAGACACAGACACAGACACAGACACACAAACACACACACACACACACACACACACACACACACACACATACACACACAATTTTTGCGTCGGCGGCTGGACAGAGAGCGACTGCCCCGGCGGATTGGCAATAGGGGAGACACTGTCTGCAAATTGAGGCCACAATGCACGGAAGGAGGAGGAGCCCCGGCGCGACAGGGGGAGAAGAAGCTGGGCCACTCAGAGCTGCCGGCAGAGGCGGGTGGAACGCCGAGGGGGGGACCAGCGTCGGCACTGAGCTGCAAAGGGCAGAAGCTGGGGAGAAAGCAGCAATGAGCTGCAGTTGATGATGGAGCAACACAACGTAGCAGAGCCCGACCCAATGAACCAAAGCACGGCCCAAAGATGGGCCAGTGCGCCGAGACCTGCGGGCCGAGGAGCATCCTGGGGAAGAAGGACGGCAGCGAGGGGACCAGGAAGGGCTGCAACGGGGCCACGAAGGGCAGCGAGGGGGCCACGCAGGGCAGCGAGGGGGCCACGAAGGGCTGCAACGGGGCCACGGAGGGCTGCAACGAGGCCACGAAGGGCAGCGAGGTGGCCATGGAGGGGTGCGACGGGGCCACGAAGGGCAGCGAGGTGGCCACAACGGGCTGCAACGGGGCCACGCAGGGCAGCGAGGGGGCCACGAAGGGCTGCAACGGGGCCACGCAGAGCAGGGAGGGGGCCACGCAGGGCAGCGAGGGGACCACGAAGGGCTGCAACGGGGCCACGCAGGGCAGCGAGGGGGCCACGAAGGGCTGAAACAGGGCTCCTGGGTGCCCAAGTGTTGGGAGCGCGGCGCTTGATTAAATTGCGGAGAATTCCAAAACAAGAGCGCGATTCTTTAGCAAATTGCAAGCAAGTCTCCAGCGAGAACGCGAGTCCAGAGCGCCGAGACAGCGATTCCTGAATACATTGCAAGGAAGTCCCAAGCGAGAGCGTGATTCCTGAGAAGACCATGAAGTCTCAGGCGAACGGGGGTCCTGGCTAAATCGCGAGGCAATGTCAGGCGGGGGCCGTTGTTGTTGCAACCCGGGGGAGCAACGACACCGTTTGAGCAGAGTGACTTTCCCTTGTGAAAACCGGGTGCGCGCCCCAGGGGAAGCACTTCAATTGAAAAACACAATGGTCACTGGAGGAGGGGATCGACAAGACTTTTTCCTACACAGTGAAGGCTCACCAACAAAAACACTAACAACAACAACAACAACAACAACAACAACAACAACAACAACAACAACAACAACAACAACAATTACTAAGCACGTGGGGACACTCCGTTCTCACCAGTGCCAGGGTTTTCATAGGAGGCGGGCAATACCCCCACTTTGTGGGGGGGCCGGTTCAAGCTCTACCAAATTTCCAAACGACTCTTCGCCACCACCCACACCCAGCTTCCCGCCCTATGACGTTCGGACACTTCACTTCGTGGCATGCGGACGACCGTGGCTACTATTCAGGGCCCCGCGGCCGACGACGACGGCGTGCGCGCGCGAAGAAAAAACGAATGTGTCCCGCATGGTATTATTTGACAGGGATGATGGCCCTGGCAGGTGCGCAACCGTTGTTGCAGAAGTTCGAAAAAGTTGCTCGCAAAAGCCCGTTTGACAGAAATGTTTAAAAAGTGTTGGGTTTCCTACGAATCCGCAAGAGCGCGCGGGATGAAATTTTGACATTTTTTTGAAAAACCATTGGTTTTTTGATGTTTTTATGTTAAAATCGCTACGAAAACTAAGGTTTTGGAAGGATTTCGTCTTGCGCGCGCGAATGTCCACTTTACCTTATTTTTTGCAAGGGATTCTTGAAGTTTGGTTATGTTAGAACAAGAAATGTCCACTTTAGCTTATTTTTTGCAAGGGAAAACCGATCGTAACAACACAACCGGATCCGGACCCCCGTTTTGCCTGAGACTTCCTCACGAAAATGATGAAAATGAGGCTGCGGCCTAGGCGCGGCGGGGGGGTCGTGCACCAGGGGTCCCAACAATAATTATTCTTTAGAAGTAATAATGTTCAACAACAACAACAACAACAACAACAACAACAATCATTTTACCCGAACGCTCAGTGTTCTCACCAGTGCCAGGGTTTTCATGCGACGCGAGACAATACCCCCACTTCGTGGGGGGGCAGTTCAAGCTCTACCAAATATCCAAACGACTCTTCGCGACCACCCAAACCCAGCTTCCCGCCCTATGACGTTGGGACACTTCACTTCGTGGCGTGCGGACGACCGTGGCTACTACACTGGCGTGGGGTACACACCCACAGAACTTGGTCACTTATTCGGGGCGCGCGTGTGCCCAGCATCCTGCAATTGTGACATACAATACATGACACAGACAGACAGAGAGAGAGACAGAGAGCAGACAGAGAGAGAGACAGAGAGAGCGGAGTTGGTCACATTTTTGGGGCAAGTTCCTGAGATCGTCGTGTTTTTTGTTGGTCTTGCGCGCGCGAATGTCCACTTTACTTTTTTTTTGCAAGGGAGTATTATTGATTATGTTAGAACAAGAAAAAGTAGCTCGCGCGAGCTCATGTAACATAAATGTTGAAAAACCATTGGTTTTGTGGGAGTCGGACAGCGCGCGCGGGATGAAATTTGGACATTTTTTTTTGAAAAACCATTGGGTTTTTGATGTTTTTATGTTGAAATCGTTACGAAACCTAAGGTTCTGGAAGGATTTCGTCTTGCGCGCGCGAATGTCCACTTTACCTTATTTTTTGCAAGGGATTATTGAAATTTGATTATGTTAGAACAAGAAAAAGTAGCTCGCGCGAGCTCATGTAACATAAATGTTGAAAAACCATTGGTTTTGTGGGATTCGGACAGCGCGCGCGGAAGGACATTTTGACAATTTTTTCTTAAAAACCATTGGGTTTTTGATGTTTTTATGTTAAAATCGTTACGAAACCTAAGGTTTTGGAAGGATTTCGTCTTGCGCGCACGAATGTCCACTTTACCTTATTTTTTGCAAGGGATTCTTGCAATTTGATCAAGTAAGAACAAGAATTTTCATTTTATAGTGTTTTTTGCAAGGGAAAACGGATTACAACAAAACAACCGGATCCGGTGACAATCCACTTTTCTGAAGCTTTCGCTAGAAAATGAAGGAAATGAGGCTGCGGCCTAGGTTTTGGAGGGGGGTCGCGCACCAGGGGTCTCAACAATAATATTTCTTTAGAAGTAATAATATTCAACACCAACAACAACAGCAGCAACAACAACAACAACAGCAACAACAACTTTCAGACTGCTCGTTCCTATCTCATCGCGGGCGGTTCAAAACGTATATCCCAAACCCTCGATACCCGCTCTCTTCGTCCCTGATGGTACCAACTTGAAGGTACATCTGCCTTACCTGCCATGCACATATAACGCAGCCCCTAAAACAGGGGAAGGACGGATGGGGGAGGGAGAAAGATGGAGCATGAGAGAAATTAGCGGGAAGCGGGGGCCAGGAGCAGAAAACACGTGGCAAAACCTGATCGGGCGGGTAGACCCTACAAAAACGGGAGGGTCGGGAAGGCGGGCCAAGGCGGCCATGTCGAGCAGGCGGGTTGCTGAAGCGTGAGTTCTGCATGAATGGCAAGGAAGTCTCCAACGATAGTGCGGTTCCCACATACATCGCGAGAACAATCAAAGCGAAAGCGCGATTCCTGAGCGTCGAGAGCGCGGCGCTTGCATAAATTGCCAGGGACTCCCATGCGAGAGCGCGATTCCTGCATAACCCATGAAGAAGTCCCGCGCGAGAGTGGGATTATGGAATGAATTCTGACGAGAGGGTTCAAGCGGGAGCCGCTGTTGTTGCAGACTGGGGGGCAAGAGGCAAACTTTGGCGACACCCAACTGAAACATACAATGGTTACCCGACAGGGAGGGTCAACACTATTTTCTCAAAATGAAATTTCACAACAAAGACGATAGAAACGAACCATTGGAGACTGTTCGCTCTTACCTGCTCGCGTGCCACTCAGCACGTATATCCAAAACCCTCGATACCTGCCCTCTTCGTCTTCGATCGTAACCCCCTTGCGTGTATATCTTCCTTATTACCTGCCGCGTGTAGTTGGTCCAGCCCCTAAGACAAGGGAAGAGAGGACGGATAGAAGGGAGAGGGAGAAGGATGGAGCACGAGAGACAGGGGACTAGGAGCAGGAAACACGTGGCAGAACCAGACGGGCTGATCGGTCGGGTAGATCCTAACGGGAGGGTCGGAAATGCAGGCCCAGGTGGCCAGGTCGAGCAAGCGGGTTGCTGAAGCGTGAGTCCTGCATGAGAGCGAGTGCGATTCCCCAAAAAACACGAGAAAGGCCAAAGCGAAACCATGAGTCCTGAGTGTCGAGGGCGCGGCGTCTGAATAAAATGCAAGGGAGTCCCACGCGAGAGCGCGATTCCAGCATACATTGTGAGGAAGTCCCGCGCGAGAGCGCGATTTGGGAATAAATCGTGAGGAAATATCAAGCGGGGGCCGTTGTTGTAGCTGGGGAGCCAGGGGCGGAGTTTGAGGGAGAATGTTACATAAGGGGGGGTCACGTATGATCAATAATTAGAAATGCGAGTTAAACAACAACAACAACAACCACAGCAACAACTCTAAACAACAACAACAACAACAACAACAACAACAACAACAACAACAACAACAACAACAACAACACCACCACCACCACCACCACCAACAACAACAACAACAACAACAACCACAACACCAACAACAACAACAACAACAACACCAATCATTTTACCCGAACGCTCAGTGTTCTCACCAGTGCCAGGGTTTTCATGCGACGCGAGACAATACCCCCACTTCGTGGGGGGGCAGTTCAAGCTCTACCAAATATCCAAACGACTCTTCGCGACCACCCAAACCCAGCTTCCCGCCCTATGACGTTGGGACACTTCACTTCGTGGCGTGCGGACGACCGTGGCTACTACACTGGCGTGGGGTACACACCCACAGAACTTGGTCACTTATTCGGGGCGCGCGTGTGCCCAGCATCCTGCAATTGTGACATACAATACATGACACAGACAGACAGAGAGAGAGACAGAGAGCAGACAGAGAGAGAGACAGAGAGAGCGGAGTTGGTCACATTTTTGGGGCAAGTTCCTGAGATCGTCGTGTTTTTTGTTGGTCTTGCGCGCGCGAATGTCCACTTTACTTTTTTTTGCAAGGGAGTATTGAAATTTGATTATGTTAGAACAAGAAAAAGTAGCTCGCGCGAGCTCATGTAACATAAATGTTGAAAAACCATTGGTTTTGTGGGAGTCGGACAGCGCGCGCGGGATGAAATTTGGACATTTTTTTTGAAAAACCATTGGGTTTTTGATGTTTTTATGTTGAAATCGTTACGAAACCTAAGGTTCTGGAAGGATTTCGTCTTGCGCGCGCGAATGTCCACTTTACCTTATTTTTTGCAAGGGATTATTGAAATTTGATTATGTTAGAACAAGAAAAAGTAGCTCGCGCGAGCTCATGTAACATAAATGTTGAAAAACCATTGGTTTTGTGGGATTCGGACAGCGCGCGCGGAAGGACATTTTGACAATTTGTTCTTAAAAAACCATTGGGTTTTTGATGTTTTTATGTTAAAATCGTTACGAAACCTAAGGTTTTGGAAGGATTTCGTCTTGCGCGCACGAATGTCCACTTTACCTTATTTTTTGCAAGGGATTCTTGCAATTTGATCAAGTAAGAACAAGAATTTTCATTTTATAGTGTTTTTTGCAAGGGAAAACGGATTACAACAAAACAACCGGATCCGGACACAATCGTTTTGCCTGAGACTTCCTCACGAAAATGATGAAAATGTGGCTGCGGCCTAGGCGCGGCGGGGGGGTCGTGCACCAGGGGTCCCAACAATAATTATTCTTAAGAAGAAATAATGTTCAACAACAACAACAACGCCGACGACGGCAACAACAACAACAACAACATCAACACCATCAACAACAACAATAACAACAACAATACGCATGTTACGACTGTTCGCTCTTATCTGCTCGCGGGCCATCCAAAACGTATACCCCAAACCCTCGATATCCGCCCCCTTCGTCTTTGATCGTACCCAAAGAGTCTATATTTCTTACCTGCAACGTGTATTTTGTGCAGCCCCTAAGGCAGGGGAAGAGAGGGACGGATGGGAGGAAGGGACAAGGGGGCAGGCAGGTTGCTGAAGGTTGCGTCCTGCATGAATCGCGAGAGAGACTTGAGCGATAGCGCAATTCCCCAATAAAACGTGAGACAGGCCAAAGTGAGAGCGTGATTCATGAGTGTCGAGGGCGCGGCGTCTGAATAAACTGCCAGGAAGTCCAAACGTCCCGCGCGAGAGCGCGATTTGGGAATAAATTGAGAGGGAGGATCAGACAGAAGCCGTTGTTGTAACTCGGGGGCCAAGGGCCCAATATGGTGACCCCTCACATGCCCTTAAACAGGGTGCGAGCCCCGGGGGAAGCACGTTCATTGAAAAATGCCATGTGGCCCAGAGGGGGGATCAACAATAATCCCACCAGCCCTTTGGGCGTGAGTGGTTTAGGGAGCTCTCTCTGTTCTCAACCCCCCTTCTTCCCCTTCGGGGAGGGGTTTACCCCTCCCCCTACCCCCTCCCCCTGGACCTGGAGAGTGGGTTTCGCGGGTGGTTGGAGGGGTCTTTTTCGACTCCTGGGAGGGCTAAAAAAACGACGACCCTCACGAGGATTCTGGCCCCGACGGGGGGAGGGAGATAGGCCTCTCTGCTCTTCTGTGAAGCCAAAATCATTGATGTTACTACGGTTTTGGCCCCATTTTGGCCTCCTGAGGGGGCCGCGCTCATCTTCCTTCATAGCAAAATCATTGATGTTACAAAGGTTTGGGGCTCATTTTGTCCTTCTCAAGGCGCAGCTCTCATTTGCGCTTCTGAGGAGGTCGGAAGAGGCCCCAAGATGGCCCCAAGAGGCTCCCAGGAGGCTCCCAAGAGGCCTCCAAGAGGCCCCCCAGAGGCCCCCAAGCGGCCCCAAGAGGCCTCCAAGAGGCCCCCAAGAGGCCCCCAAGAGGCCTCAAGAGGCCCCAAGAGGCCCCCAAGAGGCCCCAAGAGGCCCCAAGAGGCCCCCAAGAGGCCCCAAGAGGCTCCAAGAGGCCCCCAAGAGGCCCCACGAGGAGCCCGAACGACTCACACCAGGACGAGGGGCCCGAACGACTCACACCACGAAGAGCCCGAACGACTCACACCACAAGGAGGGGCCCGAACGACTCACACCAGGACGAGGCGCCCGAACGACTCACACCACGAGGAGCCCGAACGACTCACACCACGACGCGGGCCCCGAACGACTCACACCACGAGGAGCCCGAACGAGTCACACCAGGAGGAGGGGCCCGAACGACTCACACCAGGATGAGGGGCCCGAACAACTCACACCACGAGAAGCCCGAACGACTCACACCAGGACGAAGAGCCCGAACGACTCACACCACGAAGAGCCCGAACGACTCACACCAGGAAGAAGGGCCCGAACGACTCACACCAGGACGAGAAACCCCAAACGACTCAAATCACGAGGAGCGCTTTCTCTCCCTCCTCCTCCGCCTCGTCCTTCTCCCGCTCCCCCCACAAGGAGGATGTACAAGGAGGCGGGAGGAAGGAGGAACAGGGGAGATATGCGGGGCCCAGCGGACACACGCCTGAAAAACACGACTGTCGGCATGCTTCGCAAGAGTTGCTGCTGTGAGATGGGCTGGTGGGGATACGCGAAGCGTAAAGAATTATTCTTGAGAAATGAGAATTCGACGTCGTCGTCGTCATCGTCGTCATCATCATAACCACCACCACTATCGTCATCATCATCATCGTCATCATCGTCATCATCATCACCACCACCACCTCCACCCATCTTCATCATCACCATTACCACTACCACAACAATCATCATCGTCATCATCATCAGCAGCAGCACCAGCAGCCGCAGCAGCTTCGTCGACATCATCATCATCATCATCATCATCATCATCATCAGCAGCAGCAGCAGCATCAGCATCAGCATCATCATCATCATCACCATCAGCATCAGCATCATCATCATCAGCATCATCACCATCAGCATCATCAGCATCCTTCTCCTCATCCGAACCATCAGTATCAGCATCATCAGAATCATGATAATCCTGATCAACATCCTCATCGTCATCATCATCATCATGATCAGCTTCATCATCGTCAACAGCATCAGCATCATCATGATCATCATCAGCATCATGATCAGCATGATCGTCAGCATCAGCATCATCACCAGCAGCCTCATCATCATCATCATCATCATCATCATCATCATCATCATCATCATCATCATCATCATCATCATCATCATCATCATCATCATCCATCGCCCACCTCCCGCGCCTGCACTAGTGCATCCTCGGGCGCGGCCTAACCGACCCCGCCGTCACCAGCATCTAACCCTCGAAGCTACCCCCTGCCGCCTGCCCACGTCTTGGAGCGAAGCGAGGGGGTCAGGTGTCGGTCAAGGCCGACCCTGACATCCTCTCCAGGCCTGGGCCCAGATGCCTCTGGACCAGAGACCCGAACCCCTTCCGCGGGGTGGCTCTTCATCCAGAGCTGTTTTTGAACGGCCCTGCAGCCCAGTGATGGCCCCCAGGGGGCTGGCAGTGAACAAAATCATTCCGGCGTGGGTGTTTCACCATGGGAACCTATTTAGAGCAAGTTCAATGGCACGTACGACCGACACGTTTGGTTGACAATGAAGCTTTGGGACCGCCCCTTCCCGTCGACGAGTCGGCTTTCACACAGCAGAAGTGGGGGCAACAGTACGAAAACTCAAATGGGGAAGGCCGCAGGACCAGACGACATTCCCGCAGAGTGCTGGAAGGCAGTTTCTCAGACACCTAGTGGTTTGGAATGGGTTACAGATCTGTGCAATACAACACGGGCGGAACATAGAACATCCGAAGCATGGCGGCATGCAACGGTGAGCACGATCTACAGGAACAAGGGCCCGATCCATATGTGCGAAAATGATCGGCCAATTAGTTGGCTATGGCCTCCTCCTACATCGTCTACAACAGGCTGGGGCAGAAAACTGGCTGATGCAAACGCAATACGGTTTCCGCCGCGGGCGAGGCAGAACAAATGCCATCCACGCAGTGCGCCAACTCGCAGATGCTAGGAAAGATGGTGGGACTAAATGTGTTGCTCTGGATTGGAAAAAAAGCATGTGATTCCATAAATGTCGAGGCTCTGTTGGCGGCGCTGCGCCGTTCTGGGGTACCCGTGAAGGTGCTTACGCTGATTGGGCATATGTATGAGGCCAGGCAGTTCTGCGCGATCGACGGGGCAATTCAGTCTTCTGAAAGAGAACAGATATCGCGAACATCACAAGGGTTTATGTTGTCGCGACTCCACTTCGTCATGCTTATGACAGTTGTTTTGCGAGACGCCGTGAACAGCCTGAGCGAGGATGACAAGTTCGACGTGGCTCCTGGGAACCTTTCGGTGCTTTTGTACGCCGCGACACGCTGCTCATCGGGAGATATCAAAAAAAATTTACAACATCTCTTGGGCAATATCGCTCTGGCGGGGGCTCAAGTTGGGATGGAGCTACATTGGGACAAGTTCCAGATGATCAAGACCAAAAGCGACGTAACGCTGAGGACGCCAGCTGGGCAACCTATTCCAGAGAAGCAGAGC
Organism: Prorocentrum cordatum; assembly: GCA_963575745.1. Classification (NCBI taxonomy): domain Eukaryota; class Dinophyceae; order Prorocentrales; family Prorocentraceae; genus Prorocentrum; species Prorocentrum cordatum. The sequence continues at coordinate 27,139 of CAUYUJ010018652.1, forward strand.
ATGCCATACTTGGGTGCTAATGTATATCAAAATGTGCAATTGGGGCCGAACTAAACAAGAGACTCGGGGCAGCATGGACCAAATCTTCCAAATACGACCAGGCATGGAAGCACATGGCGCCGACCAAGCAGCGAAAATTAGTTCTTTTTCAAGCGTTCGTGACGACGAAGATTACGCACTCACTCAACACGGCGTGGTGTAAAAGGCCGAGAGGAGACGATTGGATGGACTTCAAGCCAGATGCTTACGGAGAGTCTTGCACTTACCCCTGTCGTATGTTTCGCGAGTGCCGAATAGCGAGGCATTGGAACAGGCCCGGCAGATGCCGTACAGCGCGCTTTTTCAACAACACATCAGATTTGTTGGTAGGATTGGACGTGCTCCAGACACAGACTTTCTGCGACGATTTACTTTTCAGCCTGACAACGTTCGTTCAATCGTGGATGAGCACCAAAGGAGGCGAGGCAAACCGAAACACGAATGGGCGAAATGTATACACAAAGCTTTGGTTGCACATCTCGGGCTGGAGCTAAATTGGTTGCCGCTCCTGCAGGACCCCGCCGAATGGCAAACAATTGAGGAGAGCATCGCGAGCAAATCTGATGAAGGCGGCTATCAGTAACAAGTTTGTAATACATTGCACGTAATGCCCGGTGCCTTGGTGTACTTCTGCTTTTCCTCTCGCCCACGCGCTTAGGCGTATGGCTTAGCGAAGCGCAGCGTAGCGTAGCGTGGGTTTTTCACGACAAGAGGGATATCTTGCGTGTCATAACTCAGGCCCCAGGCTGTCGTCCAGGACGCTTGCACCCCTAGATCGCTCTCGGCGATACGCAGCTGAAGGAAGCATCCAGAGGCGGGAAAGCCTCAAAGAACTGCGAGATCCTCCGAAGACCGTCGAGGCGTTTGATGCCTGGGGTCCAGGCTTAGGTCGGGCATGTCCCCCCCTGGAGGTGGATTTTGGATGATAAATAATAAAGATGAAGAAAATATTCAACAATAGTCTTAAAGTAGTCCAAAAGTCGTCCCCAGACATTTTGAATATTCCTCCTGTAGAGGGAAAGGCACGATTTAAATCCAGGCCTTTAAAGTCGATCAGCGCGCGCTCTGGCCAGACACTCAAGGCGGATCAAACCATGGCGACGAGCAGCCAGACACACACACACACAAACAAACAAACAAACAAAAACAAAAACACAAAAAAGCGGCCTGAACTGGTTGGGACCCCAGAAAATCGGTGTCCCCAGACCTGGGGCCCATCTGATCCAGTGTTTCACTTCGGATCCCTTTTGAACGGCAACAGGGCCCGAAAACTACCCCCGGAGGCCGAAGAAGGCAAGAAGCCCTCCCCCCCCTTCCTGCTGGCTGGACCCAGTGCTGGGCTGGCTCCAAGCACCGGGGCCGATCTTTTCCGAGGAGGACCTCGTGCCCTAGACCTCCAGCACGAGACACCCAAGACGGCCAGCTTCTGTGCAGCTCGGCCCCTCTGGAAGCCCGTTTCGGGCCTCCGGCCGATCAAGAAGCGGCCCGGGTTGAGACACCGGTGCGAGGAGGAGGAGGAGGAGGAGGAGGAGGAGGAGGAGGAGGAGGGGGAGGGGGAGGAGGAGGAGGAGGAGGAGCAGGAGGCGGAGGAGGAGGAGGACCAGTGTAAACCAAAGAGTCATCAAGAGGCGAGGCCTGCTGTGTTAGCGGGGCCCCCGTCCCCCCTTCGACTCTCCACGCAAGAGGGACTTCTGGTGCGCGGCTTTAGGGGGCCGCGGGTGGGCCGAGTCAAGCGTGCAGGCCAGTGCCGCGGGGACCCCTGTGTTCCCAGACCCCCTCGGGTGATGCAAAAATCATGACGGGAGTTTTTTCCTAGTTTCCGGCCTCCAGGAGCCCTCACCAGGCCTCGGGACCGTCAAACAACGACTCGGGATGAAAAACTGGCCACCTGTGGAATGGGCCCGGGCCTCTAGGGGTCGCGTCACGAAAAAGCCGGGACGTCGGGGACCAGGGCTTGCCCGCACTCCTCTCGAGGTCACTCCAGCGAGGGGCCGCTCCTGCGCGAGGCCGGCCCCTGCCCCGCACCTTGTCCGCCCACGACATCCCCGTGCTCGGGCTCGACCTCCGCGGCGCGTGTAAACCCCTACGCCCTACCCTCCGCGCGGCGCGCCTGGGGGCGGCGGGGCCTCCCCGGCCCCCCTGCTCTGGCTCGAGGCCTCTCACGGGGGCGGGGTCCGAGCGGGTGGGGTCCGAGGATCCCACCGCGTCGCCGAGGCATCGCCGACGTACCGCCGATGCGTCCGCCGACGCATCGACGACGCTGGCAACGCATCGGCGCGATCGAATCGGGCTCCACATCGAGCCGCATCGCCGATGCATCGGCACGACCCTCCGACCCCATCTGCTCGGAGCCCATCTGGGAGGCCGAGAGTGGCAGGCCAGGGCAGACGGCGCCGTCCACGGCAGCCCTCCCCGACGAGGCGCAGGTCCAGACTCGACCTCCGTAGGTGGCGACAGCCGGACCCTACTCGGGCGTTGGCAGAACTGGGTTTAGTTGGACCTGGTTTAGTGATGTGTAGTGGGGGACCCCCCCCGCCCCGTTCCACTGACCGGAATTGCCGAAACCCGGAAAAACACCAGCTACTGCAGACCTGGTTTAGCGATTCTGGCCAATTTAAGGGCTTCGGGGCCCTACTACTAACCGGGTCCCCTGACCTGGGGTCATGGCTATACCCGACCTACCCCCACCAAACCATGGTTGTCATCAATCGACGGGAGGCGGGGGTAGAGTTCAGAAATCGCCACGCGTTCGACGAATTCCGAACCCTACCCCCGCCGCCCGTCGAGTTGCTTGAACCGCTGGTCGGCGAAGGTGGGGTTCGGTGTTCGCCGCCGACTCCTCGCGTTTCCTCACTGTGCCTCACCAGATGTACCGAGTGGAGGTCTGTCCCAACGGCGAAAGAGTACGCCACTCACTCGCTCACGACACCAAGATGTCCACAGCTCCGTGAGTCAAAAAACGAGTGAAAGCAACTGTTGGAACCTAGACGGTGCTCGCCCACTCGGGCGGCTTATCTTGGGCGCCGCCCACGTGGTTGTGAGCGGCGCGGCGAAAGGGAAAACGGCGAGCCCACAACCCAGCTCACTGCCTCGGGCAGCAGGCGCCACGGCCTTTCCCGCTGCCTCGGCCTGGGCCTCTCCCACGGGCCGTGGGCAGGGGGGGGACGCAGACGCCCTCCGACAAACTTTGCGCGTACCTTCACAAGGGCTCCCAACTTCGCGTTTCGCGCTGCGCGAAGCGCGACGTGCGAAAAGCTTCGCGCTCTCGCACCGCCTCCCAGGGGAGAAGATGAGGATGAGGAATCGGAGCCGAACTGCGAAGCGCGAAGCGCGAATAATTTCGCGCCCTTGAGGGCGCCCTTGCCTTCAGGGAGGCTGGCTCCCAGCGGTGATTCATACATTGCCACCCTCCCCTGAGGTCCAGGAACAACAATCTATTGGAGGGCGTCTGTATATAGTGCACTCAATGACACGAGGGAGAAGGGGTGGAGGAGGGAGGAGGAGAAGGGTCCGTAGCTGTCAATCCCACCAGCCCTCTGGGCGTAGGTGGTTTAAGGTGTTTCCTCTTCCACCCTTCTTCTCCTTCGAGGAGGGGTTTACCCCTCCCACGACCCCCTCCCCTGGACCTGGACGGGGGGGTTCGCGAGGGGCTGGAGCGTCCAAGATGCCCTCGGCGAGGAAGCCAAAATCATTGGTTTTACAAGGGTTTGGGCCCCATTTTGGCCTCTCCGAGGAGGGACCCTAATTGAGGGACCCCCCTTCTTCCTCCAAGATGGCCCCAAGAGGCCCCAAGAGGCCCCAAGATGGTCCCAACATGGCCCCATGGGGCCCCAAGAGGCCCCCAAGAGGCCCCCAGGATGCCCCCAAGAGGCTCCCAAGAGACCCCCAAGAGGCCCCAAGAGGCCCCCCAGAGGCACCCAAGACGCTCCAAGAGGCCTCGGCGAGAATGGCAAAATCCTTGATTATACCAAGGTTTTGGCCACATGCTGGCCTCCTGGGCGGGGGGGGCACTGCTTCAGATGACTCCAAGAGCGCCTGGGAGAGCCCAAGATGACCTCCAAGATGGCTCAAGATATCCCAAGATGCCTCCAGATGGCTCCCACGATGCTCCAAAAGGCCCCTTATGGCTGGGCTGGTGGGGTTATTTTTTTGGTCTGCGGCCGCGCGACTACGGTCTGGCGGCAACAAGCGTGTCCGGGACGGCGGTGCGCGCACTGAGCAAAATGCTCCATTCGCAGTGACGCACCTAGGCGCCGCCCGGTCCAAAAGAACGAACGCACAGCGGTGCAAGTGTTACGGAACGTCGCCCTTGCGGCGACCAGCTCCGAGCATCACCCCAGACAAACAAAGGCACCAGCCCGGGGGACCGGCTGCTGGTGGTGGAAAACAGGGGCCGTCGGCGCTGAAGGCTGGACCACTCAACGCGCAGCCAACGAACGCCCCTCCAGAGCTGTTGGGGCTGGCGGCGGCCGACGGACGAGTCGGCACCAGGAAAAGGGAAGGTGCGCCGAGAAACGCGGGCGAGGCATCACTCTGGCAAGGAAACCCGTCACAGCCACCCTCACCTCGGTGGACACCGCCGTCCTTCCGAAGTCACAGAGTCGACCGGCTGCGAGAGGGTTCCTGCAGCCCGCAGAGTGCGACTTGGCGTGGAGAAGGGGGGCCCAGCTAACCGCCGCAAAAGATACGCAACTGGATGGCAGTTGCACGCCGAGAGCGTACACACGTGTGGGGGGGCGCAGCTAACCGCCGCGGTAATCACGTAGAAAGAAAGGGGGGGGCTGAACAGTGCCGGCGCAGCCCGCGCTGGAGTGCGCCAGCGACGGACGCGCCACTTGGACGGCCATGTGCCGCAGCATTACGCAACACGGCTGAAGTTGCACCGGATCCTCCGAGCAGCCTGCTCTCCTGGCCACCCGCTCTGGCTACTGCAGCCGCCGCGGGCGAACCCGGGGGCACAGAGGAGGACACCCACCAGGTCACGCAAGCGGCGCCGCCCCACACCGCGGCCGGCCTGCGGCCCTCAGAGTGCGCCTTGCCGTGGAGAGGGGGGGGGCAACTAACCGCCGCAAGACACACGTAACTTGATAGCAGCTGCACGCCGAGAGCGTCTACACGCGCGGGGGGCGCAGCTAACCGCCGCAGAAGACACATGGAAAGATGGGGGGGCAGGACAACGCCGTTGCAGCCCGAGCTGGAGCGCGCCAGCGTCGGACGCGCCACACGGGGGGCACATGCGCAGCAGCCTTACGCAACATAGCTGGAGCTGCAAACTGCCCCTTCCGTTCCCATCCGGTCCGCCGCAAGTGCGTCTGCGAGAGCCCCGTCCATGATACGTCGACCTTTCGTTGACACGGGGGGCGCACCTAACCACCGCAGAACACGAATTGATGGAAAGCGCGTCTGCGAGAGCCACATCCACGATTGGAAAGTGCCTCCGCCTCTGCTCTCAGCGCTGCAATTGATGACAGCGGGCGCACTTGCCGCTGAGGGCGGCGGGGAAGCTGATCGACGGCCTGACGGGGGAGGCAGCAAACCGCCGCGTAGCACGATTTGGCGGGAAGTGCGCCAGCGAGAGCCCCATCTATGATACATCGGCCATTCGTTGACACGGGGGGCGCAGCTAACCGCCGCAGATGACACGATTGATGGAACGCGAGTCTGCGAGAGCCCCATCTGTGATACATCGACCTTCCGTTGACACGGGGGGGGGGGGAGTCAACCGCCGCAGAACACGAGTTGTTGGAAAGGGTGTCTGCGAGAGCCCCATCTGTGATGGATAGTGCCTCCGCCTCTGCTCTCAGCGCTGCAATTTGTGACAGAGAGCTCCGTGTAGACGAAACGTGCACGAGGGGGGGGGGGCCTGATCCCTGCGCGTGCGATGCCACGAGGCGGGACAGCAATCTGCCCTGCTGCTGCTGCTGAGGGAGCAAGGGTACCTCTGAGTCTTCTCTTGGGTTCTGCTGGCTCCCATGGGGGTGTTGTTGCTGTGGCAGCGGCGGGGTGCTGTTGCTGCAGCACCTGTAGCTGCTGCTGTGGCTGTGGTGGGGGGTGTTGCCGCTGTTGCTGCCGCTGCTGCGGTTTCTGCTGCGGCTGCTGCAGCTGCTGGGTTCTGCTGCAGCTGCTGTTTGCTGCGGCTGCTGTTGCTGCTGCTGCTGCTGCTGCTGCTGCTGCCCTGCTGCTGCAGCTGCTGCTGGCCGCGGGGCTGGCCGTGGGGCTGGCCGCGGGGCTGGCCGCGGGGCTGGCGGTGGGGCTGTCCGCGCCGCCACCGGCCGCCGCCGCCGCCGCCGCCGCCGCCGTTGGGGGGCCGGCAGCGGCGGCGGCAGCGGCAGCAGCAGCGGCCGCCGCGAAGGCAGCCGCGACGCCGGCCGCGGCGCCGCCGGCCGCCGCCGCCGCCGGGGGGGAGCCGGTGGCGGCGGCAGCGAAGGCGGCGGCGGCGGCAGCGGCGGCGGCCGAAGCGCAGGCAGCCGCCTCACTCACAGAGCACCTGAAGTGCTCGAAGACGGTGCGTCGAACCATGACTGGCGCCGGCGGCCTAGTAAGCCTGCAACTGCCTTGCCACAGTGGATGGGGGGAGCGCAGTGTGGGACCACGGCTGCACCACCCGGGAGGCCTCGACCTGCCCGTGGGAGAACCGCTGGGCTGTCGTGGGCCACGTGTCCCGTGCACCGTGGGAACGGTCGTTGGCGTCGTTGGCGTACGCGAGCAACATAACCGTCACAAGCGAAGCCGGGAGCCGGTGGGACGGGCCTGCCGTGTGAAGGCACAGTCCTGTCAAAGGATGGACCACTTGACCAAGAATCCGGCCTCCCCAGGCCCACCCACCGGAGCCGGCGGGTGGCCGCCCTGCCGAGGGGTAAGTGTGACCACCACGGAACATGCACGTGAACGTTGCCACGGTGGGGGGAAGCCGAGTGGCGTGGTATACCACCTCGGTGAGCGTGGAGGAGGGGGGGGGGCGCAGCCGATACCCGCAAGTCAGGTAATTAAAGGAGGTGGGGAGAGGGGCAATGCCGTTGCCAGGTGTGCGGTGACCGCGGAGGACCCAACAGTGAGCGTTGCAAGTGGTGAATTTGCGGGGGGAATGGTGTCCGACAGGTGGGGGGGATGACGCCACCTGACCGGTGCCACCAAAGGTCGGGAGCGTGGAGAGCGCGGTACGACAGGTGGAGCACCTGGGGTGGGCCTTTGGCCTGCAGCCCAGTCATCCAAAGTGGGTGCCCCAACGGACAAAGACGGACCGTGTGATGAAACACGGCCAAAGGGAAACGTGGAAGTGGATTATTTCACCCGACTCCGCACGGACTAGGAGGCCCACGGACGAGTGTGGGTATCTAAGCGCAGTGTGGTGGTGTAGGTGCACCTCAGCCCCAAGAGGTGGCACCAGAATATTAAGGCCTCAGCCTGCCACTGCGGTGAAACCGGTCCCCGTCGTGAAGGGATCACCCACCGAGGCGATGGCCCGTGGGGGGCAGCCGTCCGTGCATTTTTATTTGTCACAAACTGCGTGCTTGTGCGCAGCAAAGGGACGGTTGAGGACCATGGGGCTGCCGACCCATTGGGCTCCGCCTGGCACAGAGGGGTCCCATATGGCCCACAAGGTAAGCGCGACGGAGACCACTGTGTATTGGGAGGTGGAGGTTGTCCCCAGCTGCCCGAGGTCGTTGTTGTTTTTACGCAGTGTGGGACCACGGCTGCACCACCCGGGAGGCCTCGACCTGCCCGTGGGAGAACCGCTGGGCTGTCGTGGGTCACGTGTGCCGTGCACCGTGGGAACGGCCGTTGGCGTCGTTGGCGCACGCGAGCAACATGTCCGTCACAAGCGAAGCCGGGAGCCGGTGGGACGGGCCTGCCGTGTGAAGGCACAGTCCTGTCAAAGGATGGACCACTTGACCAAGAATCCGGCCTCCCCAGGCCCACCCACCGGAGCCGGCGGGTGGCCGCCCTGCCGAGGGGTAAGTGTGACCACCACGGAACATGCACGTGAACGTTGCCACGGTGGGGGGAAGCCGAGTGGCGTGGTATACCACCTCGGTGAGCGTGGAGGAGGGGGGGAGGCGCAGCCGATACCCGCAAGTCAGGTAAATAAAGGAGGTGGGGAGAGGGGCAATGCCGTTGCCAGGTGTGCGGTGACCGCGGAGGACCCAACAGTGAGCGTTGCAAGTGGTGAGTTTGCGGGGGGAATGGTGTCCGACAGGTGGGGGGGACGACGTCACCTGACCGGTGCCACCAAAGGTCGGGAGCGTGGAGAGTGCGGTACGACAGGTGGAGCACCTGGGGTGGGCCTTTGGCCTGCAGCCCAGTCATCCAAAGTGGGTGCCCCAACGGACAAAGACGGACCGTGTGATGAAACACGGCCAAAGGGAACCGTGGGAGTGGATTATTTCAGCCGAATCCTCACGGACAAGGAGGCCCACGAACGAGTGTGGGTAGTCTAAGCGCAGTGTGGTGGTGTAGGTGCACCTCAGCCCCAAGAGGTGGCACGCTGGTGGGGTTACGCGAAGCGTCTAGAATTGAGACTGGCCTTTCGTCACTGCTCCCCGCCACCAATTGCGTCCCCGTGCGAGTGGAACGCTGATGAAGCAGAGTCTTTGTCGCGCAAACGTGGGAAGTGAAACGCTTGTGGCTTGCCCTGCAAGGCGCTTGGGTCAAAACCGTCTCCCTCAACAGCCCCCCCCTGTTTGACGCAGAGGCTGACGGTCCCAGCGTGGCGCCGGCCATGGCCTGGCGCGGCTGCCCCGCGCCCAGCAGGTGCCACGGCAACGCCGGCAGCGGCTACAAGAGCATGAGCTACGAGCAGGTACCGCAGCGATGCGAACATACCGACGCCACTGCGGTACAAATGTGCGCGGCGCAATCCGCGAAGGGGAGGATAGCTTCCGCGACACGTCGTAGACGGTCACCGCTCAGTACCGATTTGGCCATCGTGCTCGCCCACGGCGCCCAGGCTCACAACTCCGGCACCATGGCCTGGCGCGAATGGCACGACATGAGCTGGCACTATTGGTACGCCAGCCCGCATGACTGGCAACAGGAAGGAAGACAATCCATCCAGAGGCCGCCTCCTTCGCGCCCGCTGCGACAACTGGCCCATGGACGGCCCGACCGCGCCGTCGCCAGCACCGCCATCCATCGTGTGCACCCGTGGCACCACGCTCTTCATCGACGCACACCTGGACGGGCAAAGAGCCTCGCGCGCCCGAGGCCACCGATTCGCCTGAGGAAGCGACGGCTGCCAGAGGTGCCTCCGGCCAGGTGGCACCGGCCCCAGGGGCGTACCAGGACGACCCGAAGGAGGCACCAGCTGCAGGCGGCTGCCGCCCAGCGATCTGGGGGAGCGGCGGGGTGGCCGCGGCCCCATCGCCCTCGGAGCCCATGCCGCGGCAGCCTCGCCTCGGTGGGAGCCGGCGGGGGCCCCACGGCCGCGTCGCCCACCGAGGCCGGGCAGGCAGCGCATGGTGCCATCGCCACGGGCGATCCTGCCACTGGCGAGCTGGCGCGAGGACCATGGGCCGTTTGGTTCGTGCCGCATGCCGCCGCGGACACACCTGCTCCCTCCGGGGCTCCGCGTCGGCTCTTCCATGAATAAGGACACCGACAGCTTTCGCCTGGAAGTGGACACCTACAAGCGGCAGCCCCGCCTGCAGCAGTACGACGTCGACGAGGACTCGGGCATCTCTACCCACGACACCAACGAGGATTCGAACACCGAAGTGAGCTCGGGCACCGCAGACACGGACTCGGGTACCGCCGAGGACCGCGGAAAAGGACGAGGATGAGGCGGTCGAGGGGTCCCGTCAGAACTACCAAGGCTTCACCTTCCCATGGCTCCCATTACCATAACCACCAGCGCTTCAACTACCAGGACTAGGCATTCCGTGACTTCACCGTGGGCGAGCCCACTTCTGCCTCCGCCCTGTGGTACAGGGCGAGCGGAAGGAGACGATGGAAGATGGGGGGGAAGCAGCGGCTACAGCGAGACGGACACCCCTAGCCGTGGCTTAGATGCCCCCGCAGAAACTGTCTCTTGTTTCTCCAATCAGAGCTTGCCTCTGCAGAGGTCCTAGCGGATTCACATGTTTAGATCAGGTGTGCCGCCGATTTCCGCGGCCGACCCAAGTGCCCGGGTGCCCGGGTGTCTGGGTGCCTGGGTGCGTGGGTGCCCGGGTGCCCAGGTGCGCGGGTGCCCGGGTGCCTGGGTGCCTGATAGCCCCATAGCCCTATAGCCCTATAGCCCTATAGCCATATAACCCCATAGCCCGATAGCCCGATAGCCCTAAAGCCCTATAGCCATACAGCCCTATAGCCCTATAGCTCTATAGCCCTAAACCATACAGCCTTATATAGCCCTATAGCCCTATAGCCCGATAGCCCTATAGCCCAATAGCCCTATAGCCATATAGCCCTATAGCCTTATAGCCTTACAGGACCCATAGCCCCATAGCCCTATAGCCCTGTAGCCCGATAGCTCCACATGTGCTCATGGCCATATAGCCCTATAGCCCTGGAGCCCTATAGCCCTATCGCCCCATTACCCCATAGCCATATAGCCCTACAGACTCATAGCCCTATGGCCCTATAGCCACATAGCCCCATAGCCCCAAAGCCCCATAGCCCCATAGCCCTGCAGCCCTATAACCCTATGGCCATATAGCCCTATAGCCCTATGGCCCTATAGACCTATAGCCCTATGGCCCTATAGGCCTATAGTTCCATAGCCTCATAACCCCATAGCCCCATCGCCCTATAGCACAATAACCCCAAAGGCCCACAGCCGTAGAAAACTGTGATTTGGTCTTTTCTCCGGTATCATGTTCTTCTTGGGCGTGCGTTGGGTGCGAGCGCTCGCAGCGTCAGCACACCGCGGGCCCCGGCACCGCCCACACAGCACAAGCAAGCGGCGGGAAAGGCAACGATGATCAATGGAAGAGAATACAACCAGACAGATGCGCCTCCAAACAACGAGCGGATAAAAAACGGAATGATGGGAAACATGCATTGGCCGACGGCGCCTTCTCCCCTCCCCCTCTCTCTCTCTCTCTCTCTCGTCCCCGCACCCTGCTGCCCTCCTGGGGATGCTTTGTGGGTTTTCTGGGACTTGGGCGGCCCCTTCTCCCTATTCCCCCCTCCCGACTCTCCTCCGTCGTCCCCGCTATTGTTCCTTGCCTCTCTCCTCCTCGTTTTGCTGTTCCTTTCATATCGTCCACTCTCCTCCTCCTCCCTCTGCAATACCCCCCTGAATCGCCAGCGGGGCTGGCATTCGGCGCGACAACGACCCACCGATCCTCGACACACAAGACGTGTAATTTGTTCGACACTGGGCCGAACGGTCTCGGCTACTTCGGCTGGCTTCCGTCCTGCATCTGTGCTTACTTGCCAACGGCGGAAAAGCGGCGAAAATGTACAAAAAAACACATTGTCGGAGGCCTGGACCCTCGATGCCCCGGGACAGGGGGCGGAGGCCCAGCCTTCGGGCCACTGACTCGGATCACCGGCGGCCGCTCGGGGCAATCCGGGCACCCCCAGACCGCCCTCTGCGAGGCGCAGCTGCAGGAAACCATGCCGAGGCTGGCGAGCCTCCACGAACCGACGAGAACGGCTGGAAACCTCCAAAACGGTCTCACTCATCGTCGACATCGTCGCATCGCCGATTTGGAGGCGGCAAGGGGGTCTGAACTGGATATTCGGGAGGGCGCGCCGCTGGATACCCCAAAGAAGGGGGGTCCAAGACCGTCCCCCCCCCTCTCCCCGGTCCGTCGTCCCAGGACCCCCCCTCCTCCCGATCTGTCGTCTGGGACCCCCCCCTTTCAAAAGAGGGGGGGGGGTTGAACCGCTCCCCCCCCCATCCCCCCCCTTCGAATCGAAAGTCGGGCCCTCCCCGCCTCCTCCCCCCCGTTGGCCATGCCGCCCCCTAGCTCCGGAACCCTGCCCCCTAACCCTGTCGCCCTAACCCTGACCCTAACACCCGAACACCCGAACACCCTGACACCCTACACCTCACAGCCTCAGCCCAACACCCAAACCCGAACATCCGAACTCTAACACCCTAACACCCTAATCGGAGCACCCTGACCCTAACACCCTAACCCGAACCCCACCGCCCTGAGCCGTAAGCCCTCACCCTAACACCCTAACCCGAACCCTACCGCCCTAACCCGAACACCCGAACGCTAACACCCTACACCATACCTAGCCCCAACACCCTACTCCGAACCCTTCCGCTCTAATCCGAACCCTACCACCCTAAGCGTAACACCCTGACCCGAATATCAATACCCTAACACTCGAATCCGAACCCGAAAACCCGAACCCTAGCACCCTGGCCAGAACACGCTAACCCAACCTCCCGAAGCCGAACACCCTAACCATAACACCGTAAACAAAACACCCTAACCCAAACCCCCTAACCTTAACACCCTGACACACGGAGACTAACCCCTCAGCTCTAAACCCTAAGCCCTAAGCCGTAAGCCCGGAGCCCTGAGCCCTAACACCCGAAACCCAGGCTCTAGACCCTAAGCCCTAGGCCCCAAGCTCTAAGGCTTAAGCCCAAAGCCCTAAGCTCTAAACCCTAAGGTGTAAGCCCTAGTCTCGGCTGAGTGTGCGTACTCCCAAACTCCGACGTGCTTCCCAGGAGCTCGCGAAAGTGTCGATGGTTGCGCAGTTCGCAGCCCCCCTGGGAGCTGCGAGGTCTCGGCTGGGTGCGAACACTCCCCTACTCCGCAGTGCATCCCAGGAGCCTACGAAAGTAGCAACGGTCGTCCAGCTCGCAATCCCCCAGGGAGCTGCGAGGTCTCGGCTGGGTGCGCGTACTGCCCTACTCCGCAGTGCCTCCCAAGAGCCCACCAAAGTGGCGACGGTTGCAGTTGCGCAATTCGCACCCACCCAGGGAGCTGCGAGGTCTTGGCTGGGTGCGCGTGTTTCCCTATTCCGCCGTGCCCCGAAGGAGCCCACGAAAGTGGCGACGGTTGCGCAGTTCGCAGCCCCCCATGGAGCTGCGAGGTCCTGGCTGGGTGCGCGTACTCCCCAACTCCGACGTGCATCCCAGAGCCCATTAAAGTGGCGACAATTGACAGTTCGCAGCCGGGAGTTGCGAGGTCTCAGCCCGGGTGCGTGTACTACCCCTACTGCGTTGGACCTCCCAGGAGCCCACGAACGTGGCGATGGTTACGCATTTCGCAGCCACCCATGGAGCAGCGCAAGAGGAGAAGGAGGAGGAGCGGGTATCAACACCGTGCTCTATTCCAAACGAGAACCAATCACAGGCAGGTTGGGTTAAAATACTATGCGGTTCATACAGGCTGCTGTTACCCTTGCCTTCTCAAGCCTTCAACCCTCACGATCCTATGCAACTGATATTCTTGTCTGCACATCCCCGATCTAAACCCAGAACCCCACGGATATCCCAGATATCACAGATTCGCATTTCGCGGCCGCCCAGCGATGACGAGGTCGACTCGAGGTTTGCGTAAGGCGTCACTCCGCTGAACCCCCCGTCAGCCCTCAAAGGTGTCGAGAGTTTCGCGGTTTGTTGCCCCCCCAGGGATGGCGAGGTCCAAGCTAGGTTTGCAGAAGGCGCCACTCCGCTGGACCCCCAGCAGCTCTCGAAAGCGGCGACACTTTCGCAGTTCGCACCCCCCCAGAGATGGCGAGGTCAAATATATGCCTGCGTAAGGCGCCACTCCACTGGACCCACCAGCAGCCCTCGAAAGTGGCGACAATGTCGCTGTTCGCAGCCCCCCCAAGAATGGCGAGGTCTAGTGCACATCTGCGTAAGGCGTCACTCCGCTGGACCCCCCAGCAGCCCTCAACGGATATGCATATCGCAGCCCCTACGGATGGCGAGGTCTAGCTTAGGTCTGCGTAAGGCGCCACTCCGTTGGACCCCCCCAGCAGCCCTCGAACGTGGCGACAGTTTCGCAGCTCGCAGCCTCCCAGCGAGCCCCCAGGCAGGACAGCGAGGCAGAGGGCAGGGTAGCAGGCAGGTCGGAGGGCACAGGAGGAGGGGGGGGGGCAGGCGGAGGAGGTCGCGACCGGAGGGGCGAGAACCAAACGCAGGAGGGTTGGGGAGGAATACCATGCGGCGCACATCTGCTGATCTTAACCTCGCCTTCTCAGGCCTTCAACCCTCACGATCCGAGCATGATGATATGCTGTGCTCCGCATCCCGATCGCACATCTGATGGTCTCAGAATCGCCTTCGGAAGCCCTCAACCTTCACGATCCCATGCAAATGCCATGTTTTTAGATGCACACGCCCAATCTGAACCTTTCACGGTGGAAATCCGTGCCGCTCACGATCCTTTGCTGAGAACACCATGCAATGCACATCTGCTAATCTCGACATCGCCTTCTCAAGCCTCCTCCACGGTCCGATGCAAATGATAGATTGTTCTGCATACCCCCGGTGTAAACCTTTCATCGCGAAAAATTAATGCCACTCGCGACCCTCTGGCCTAACAAATGGAGGTCCCCCCCGTCCGAACCCTCTCCAGCGCAAAGGGGGGGAGGGGGAGGTCCGAAATGCCCCCCCCCCTGTCCGGCGCAAAGGGGGGGAATGGGGGGGGTCCGAAAACCCCCACCCCCCCTTTCACAGGGGGGGGGGTCCGAAAATCCCCCACCCCTGAAGGGAGAGGGGGGGTTGTGCGAGCACACCTCCCCTTTTCAATGAGAGGGGCATCCACTGGCTCTCTTTCCTAAATTGGGGCCCCAGAAAATCGGTCAGGAGAAGGTGTGTTTAAGGCCAAATCCGCTCAAAATCGGTCCCCAGACCCCTGCCGGGGTCCATCTGGTGCAGTTTTTTCACCCCGCATAAATTTGTCGCAAGATCCAGGGCCTCCCCAAATTAGCCTGGCGAAGGGCCCAACCATACGCAGTTGTGGGTACCCTCATTGTGAGTATTGCCGTCGGTGAATTCTCTTATGGGGCCACGAAGCGCGTGAAAGGTATGCCGAAATGTGGCGGGACCGCCATGCGGGCGCTGCAACTGGGGCTTCGGTGGAGCTCCCTAGGAAAAGGATTCGCGGAAATCGAAGATGGAACCTCATGCGGGAGTTGTCCCTGGAGCCTTCGGTGGAGCCCCCTGTGGGGCCATGAAACGTTTGAGGAATGCACCGAAATGGGGGTGGAACCGCATGCGGGCGCTGCCGCTGGGGCCTTCGGTGGAGCTCCCTATGAGCCACGAACCGTGTGAAAGTGTGCCGAAATGAGTGTGGAACCACATGCGAACTTGCCACCGGGGCGTTCGGTGGAATTCCCTCTGGGGCCACGAACCGTGCGAGGGTGTGCCAAGATGGGAGTGGAACCGCATGCGGACATTGCCTCTGGGGCCTTCGGCGAAGCTCCCTATGGGGCCACGAACCGTGAGGGGTGTGCTAAAATGGGCCGGGAACCGCATGCGAATTTTGCCATTGGGGCCTTGGGTGGAGCTCCCTATGGGGCCACGAAACGTGCAAGGGGTGTGCCAAAATGGTGGTGGAGCCGCATGCGAACTTTGCCACTGGGGCCTTCGGTAGGGCGCCCTATGGGGCCACGAAACGTGTGAGGGGTGTGCCGAAATGGGCTGGGAACCGCATGCGAACTTTGCCACTGGGACCTGCGGTGGAGCTCCCTGTGGGGCCACGAACCGTGTGAGGGGTGTGCCGAAATGGAACTGGGGTGGGCGGGAACCCGCATGCGAACTTTGCCACTGGGGCCTCCGGTGAAGCTCCCTATGGGGCCACGAACCGTGTGAGGGGTGTGCCGACATGGACATGCGGTGGGCGGGGAGGAGCATGTGGACCCTGCCACTGGGGCCTTGGGTGGAGCTCCCTAATATGGGGCCACTAACCGTGTGATGATGATGCTGAGGAGGAGGAGGAGGAGGAGGAGGAGGAGGAAGAGGAGGAGGGAGGGGACAGCGGGAGGGGGGCAGCGGGAGTGAGTGAGTGAGTGAGGTGACGCGGGGCGCTGTCTCTTCAAAACGAGGACCCAACTCAGGATGGTTGGGAAAAAACCAGAGGCCGAGAAACACAAAACACCTTCCCGAGCCCAAAACCTCGAACCTGCCCGCCCTTCCTGCTGGCCAAAATCAGTGCTGGGCCACCTCACACCCCCAGACGGCTCCAAAGAATCATCGTCGACATCGCATCGCCGATCCACCAGGAGTCGGCGAGCGACCCGTCGCCAGGCGCTGGCGGCTCGCCGCCGCCGCCAGCGTCGGCGGCGGGCTCGGCTGGCGGGCTCGGCGCGGCGCCTGACGAGCGGCAGGGGTCGGGCGCCCCGCCCCCGGTCGCGCACGAAACGAACTTAGGGTACTGTAGATGGGACAATAGTCGCCCCCCCCCCCCCGGTTGGATCCGGGGGGGGAGGGACCGTGCTGTCAGAACGGGTGGAGGGAAGGCTGGAGGAAGACGGGGAGGAGGAGGAGGAGGATGAGGAGGAGGAGGAGGAGGAGGAGGAGGAGGAGGAGGAGGCGGAGGAGGAGGAGGAGGAGGGGGCGGAGGGGGATGGAGGGGAGGGAGGAGGAGGGGAGGAGGAGGAGGAGGAGGAGGAGGAGGAGGGGAGGAGGAGGCGGATGAGGAGGAGGCGGAGGAGGAGGAGGCGGACGGGGATGGAGGTGGAGGGGGAGGGAGGGGGGAGGATGGGCAAGCTCCGTCAGAAGATCAATCACCCCTCCCCCTAGTAGGTAACCCATCCAAAGGAAGCAAGGTCTGCCGACGAAGGGCGGCGCATGGAGCAAGCTGTTCCGCCATTCGGGCATCGCCAGTCCTGGGGCGCCCCCGCCGCCAAGTGGGGGGCGGTCGCGGGCGAGGCCAACATCGTGAGAAATCATTGGTTGCCGCATGGTTTTAGCATTCCCAGACGACCCAAATGGAGCCCATATGGCGGAGAAGGAGGAGGAGGAGAAGGAGGAAAAAGAGGAGGAGGAAGAGGAGGAGGAGGAGGAGGAGGGGGAGGAAGAGGAGGGGGAAGGAGGGGGGGATGGGCAAGAGAAGCCCATATGGCCCTCAAGAGAACGCCAAGAGTGGGAGCACAAACTGATATTCTTAACCCTCCGCACGCGCACGGACTTCCTCGCGGCCAGAAGCTACAAAATCACCACTGAAGGCACTGTGTGCCAGTCTCGGCGAAAGGTCGGCGGACGACGGGCAGCACACGAGCGACGAAACTCGGGGGCGGCCAAGAGGGGGCGTTCAAGAGGGGGGGCGCAAATCATGGCCTTCGGCACGTGAGCGGCCCAGGGGGAAGCCGGGGACGCATTGAAATGAGAAGAGGCGCCATGAGATCTGGGGAAGTATCATGGCACCCGCCATGATATCCCCCCCCCCCCACTGATCACCCCCCTTCCTGCCGCCCCCAAGAACAGCAGGGGATCTCACGCAGGATGGCATAGCGACCTTATGCGGTGGCCCACGCGCGACCTGACGCGGGCAGCGTACGCGCGACTGTCACCGCAGTCGACCCCGCTGTCGCTCACATGAGCAATGAGCACCAAGAGTTTCCGCCACTCGGGAGGGGGGGGGGGGGGAGCGCCCGCCCCAAGGGCGGCTGGAAAGCCTCTGCCCCTGCGGTGGCGCGCTGGGGCGAACACTCCACCGACGCCCCTGGAACGGGCGTGCCCGCCGCTGGCGGCGGGCTCGGTGGTCGGCGACGCATCGCTGATGGATCGGCGGTGTGCCCTCGATGGCAAAACCACTCATTCCTGGGCGGGGCGCGCTATCACAATAGCACTCCCCGCGATGGGGTCCTGCCGCCTGAGCTTTCTGGGGTGGATGCTCCCCTCGGCTGTCGTGCCCTTGAAGTCCCCTGAGCTCCTCTGTGTGGAAGGGGCCTGGGGACACACTGACGAAAGGACACAAATCCCAGAGTTCGCCACGTTAGTTCATGTCCTGGATTCTCGTTTCCCGTCCTCCAAAATATTCCTGGGTATCGACGCTTAGTTGTGTCTGTGCACCCTCTTCCCCCCTGCCCATGTCAGGTCCGTGTCGTGATGACCGCGGGCGTTGATTCCTGACGTCGCGAGGATCGTCAGTCTTGAGCGGCCTCGGCTTTGCGACTCCGATGGCGCAAAAGTCATTCGACATCGGCCGACTCGGCGGCGGTCAACCTTCAACGCCCGCGTTGAGGGACACACACTCACACTTCTTCGTCGGCGGCGAGGCAGAATTGGTGCACCAAAGAGCTAAACGGGGACACCGACAAGCAAATTGCCCAGCGTGCAGGAGGGGAGACAGAGCCAGAGCCAGAAGGAGCGGCCGCGGAAGAGGAGAGACGGGGGGGGGGCACTCAGAGGCGGAAGACTTCCAGCCTGAGCGCGCTGGCGCGGCCGGCCGCATCAGCGGGGACCGTGGAGGGACACACACACACACACACACACTCTGTTGAGCGCGCGCGGCCGGGGCAGGGAGCCTCACAAGCGCTGAAGAGAAACCACGCCCAGCGTAAGCGGACGAACGCCGGGCTGAGAAAACGGGGCGGCAGGCGGAAGACCGGCCGGTCCAATAGGACGGCAAGGGGCCAGCGAGACAAGGGCAAGGAGGGCCAAGCAGCACAAACGCGCACTTTTTTGCGTCGGCGGCTAGGCACAGTCACTGCACTGGCGATAGGGCGTTGGTGTGTGCACGAAACGCGAATTAAGCCACCATGCAGGAGGGGAGGAGGCGCCCGGCGGTGGCGGGAGGGAGGGGGAAGCCGGGCCCGCTCAGAGCGGGGCCAGGCGCTCGGCGGGGGCGGCGCTGGCGGGTGGCGGGGACCAGCGGCGGCGGGCCGGCGGCCGGGGGGGTCGCCGAGGCAGGCTGCAAGGCAGCAGGCCGTAGCGAGGAGCCCACGCCTACATACACACACACACACACACACACTCTGACAACGAAGAACAATTTGCTGAGAGAAGCGGGTCGTGAGAACCAGGGGGCCTTCCACGGGACCGGCTCTGCATCCTGAGTTGTGTTTGGATTGCCGCATCCGCCGCCGTGCCTCTGGGCGCGGAGCGGGCTTGTCCTCAGGTCCTTTGCCTACTCTGAGTTTCTTAATAAGCGTGGAGGGGTACCCCCCCGACGGGGGTCAACCTCGCCTCGTCGTCGCGCCGCGACGGGGGTCGGAGCGCCTTCGGCGCGCGGTGGCTGCCCGCGACGGGGGTCGATGTGGGGTTGTCGGCGGGGGTGACGCCCCCCCCGACGCTTATTAAGAAATTCTAGACGCTTCGCGTAACCCCACCAGCCGTTCTGCCGAATTGGGGCACCTGGGATGCAGGGACCTGATTGCACTTCGATGTATGCTGCTTACGCGGTGTGGTTCGCAGTATAGTGGTTGACGACGGCTGCGCTGTTCTCCCGCATTGGCATACGCTTTGACGGAGACATGGCGTGTCTCTTCGAAGAGGTCGAGGTCTCCGGTGTGCTCGGGCTCGTGATCTTCGGCTTCAGAGCTGAGCTGTGGTTAGTCGCCTGGCCATTTTCGCTGTCCGTTCGCCGCCTGCGCTCGGTCTCGACCTTGCCCGGCTTGCTGCCGCCTCTAGTTGCCGCCCGCGCTCGCCTGCTGTAGTGTAGGCTCCTGTCCTGCTCTCTGTAGGCCTGGTTTTCGTGCGACTCCACGACGCCGCGCGGCTGTCCGATTGCGCTTGCAAACAAAAAAAAATAACCCCACCAGCCGTGCCTAATACCGCTACGCGAGCGCCCGTTGGGGGTGCCGGCCCTCCCCTGGCCCCCCTGCTCGCTCTCCCTCGGGCCACTTGCGACGCTGCGCCCTCGGCGCGGGCTCGCCCCCCCTGCGCCCGCCGACGCGCCGATGCGGGGCCCCTCAGCCCCCCCCGTCGTCTCTTGCTCGAGGCCAGCGGGCCGGCTGGGGCTTGGTCGCTGAAGCTGCGCGCGCCGCCTCCGCCTGCCACGCTGCTCGCCGTCGCAGCCGCCGCGGACCATGCCACGCAACTACCAGCACGACTCCGCTGCCGCTGGCTCCCCCCCCTGAATGTCGACGACGGTCGGGATCGTCGCAGTCGGCGCTCGGTGGCACTAAACTTGCTCCCCCGCCGTGGTGGCGCCTCCGCCGCTGGCACGCTCCCACTCTTGGCGATCCGGAACTCTTCCGTTGAGCGCCTGTACGCCCGATCGTCCTCGTGTACGTGGACTTCATGAATTTCGCAATTTGGGTGCTGCACCTCGACCAGATGCTCCTCCTGGTCCACCGCGTCTCTTGAGCCGCAGCGTAGCTCGCTCCTGCGCGCTCTCGTGCGGAATTTAATCCGCTGCTTGTTAGCCGCGTTTCTTGACGGCGCCTGGCATCCTTGCGCGCTCGCGCACAAAAAAATAACCCCACCAGCCCATCCAGAAACGATGCCCTGAGGAATTGCCTCGATCAGGGAAGTGGGCAGCACACAGAGAAAGGGTCCCCCAGTGGAGGCCTCTTGGAGCGTCTTGGGGGGCCTCTTGGCGGTCCCGGACACATCTAGAGCGTCTTGGGTGCCTCGGAGAGTTTCTTGGGGCTTCTTCGGAGTCTCTTGGGAGCCTCTTGGAGGCCTCTTGGGCACCAGTTGGGACCTCCTGGGGCCTCCTGGGCGCCCCTTGGTGCCCTCTTGAAGCGCTTTTGGGAGCCTTGTGAGCGCTTTGGGGGCCATCTTGGAGGACATCGATCACAAACAAGAGGGGAGCATTAAAAAACATTGCCCCTCGGGAGCACAAAACGTGGCCTCTTGGCCTGCTCTTGGGGCGCTCTTGGAGCGCTCTTGGGCGCTCTTGGGGCCGTCTTGGGGCTCTCTTGAGCCTCTCTTGGAGCCCTCTTGGGCCATCTTGGAGCCATCTTGAGGCCTCGGATGGCCATCGGAAGCGAAACGGCGAGAAAGCCAACAACATTAATGTTCCTACGGTTTGGGAGGGATTTGGGCCTCTTCGGGGCCTCCTGGGGGAGCTCTTTGGCCTCTTGGAGCCGTCTTGGACCTCTTGGGGCCTCTTGGAGCATCGTGAAGGTCATCTTGAGGCATCTTGGGATATCTTTGGCCATCTTGGAGGTCATCTTGGGCTCTCCCAGGCGCACTTGGAGTCATCTTGTTAAGTGCCCCCCCCCAGAAGGCCAAAATGTGGCCCAAACCTTAGTAAAATCAATGATTGTGGCGTTCTCGCCGAGGCCTCTTGGAGCGTCTTGGGTGCCTCTGGGGGGCCTTTTGGGGGTATCTTGGGAGCCTCTCGGGGGCATCCTGGGGGCATCTTGGGGGCCTCTTGGGGCTTCCTGGTCACCTCTTGGGGCCCTCCTGGGGCACCCTTGGGAGCCTTGGGAGCGCTTTTGGGTCATCTCGGAGGAGATCGATCAAAGAAGGGGTGTTCCCTAATAACCTCGCCCCCCCAGAGAAGGCCAAAATGGGGCCATAAGATTAGTAAAACCAATGAGTTTGGCTTCCTCGCCGAGGCCGTTTTGGACGCTCCAACTACCCACGAAGCCCCCCATCAACGTCCAGGGGAGGAGGTGGGGGAAGGGGTGAGCCACTCCCCGAAGGGGAAGAAGGGGGTTGGAAGAGGAAGCTCCCTAAACCACCTTACGTCCTAAAGGGCTGGTGGGACTAGGAGAAATCCCTGGAGCCTCAGTCCTCAGTCCTGAGAAATCTTTACGAGGCCCAGACCCCAAATTCTCAAATCTCCTGGGGCCCCCAGCGTGCCCACTGGGCTCCCCTGCGGCTTGTCGCCAGATGTTGCTTGGGCCCAGAAGGGCCCCAAGACGGGCCAAGAAGGCCCCAAGAAGCCTCCAAGACGGCCCAGGAGGGCCCCGAATCGCCGACAGATCGTTCCAAGACGCCAAAGATGTCCCAAGCGGCCTGCACTACGCCCCAAGAGGCCTCCAAGAGGCCTCCCAAGAGGCCTTCCAAGAGAGCCCCCAGAAGCAAACATCATTGATTTGCATCAGGCGCTAGAAGATCTTGGCGGTCTCGCCTGTTCGGCTTTCCGACGCTCCACGACGGCCCCAGAGGGCCAGAACACTAGCCACGACGGCCCCAAGACGGCCCAAGAGGGCCCCAAGAGGGCCCCGAGAGGGCCCCAAGAGGGGCCCAAGAGAGGGAACACGAACCGAAAAATCTAGCCTTCCGCCCCAAGAGGTCCCCAGACGGTTTGCGACGGCGTCAGACGGGCCAGGAATGCCATGAGACGGCCAAAGAGGCCACCGAGAAGCCCTTAGAGGCACCCAAGAGCCAAGGAGGCCCCCGAGATGATTCCAAGAGGCTCCCAGGAAGCTCCCAGGAGGTTCCAAGATTGCTTCCAGAGGCTCCCAAGATGCCCCCAACCCCTCCTCCTCCTCCTCCTCCTCCTCCTCCTCCTCCTCCTCCTCCCTCTCCTCCCTCCTATTGTCCTCCCCCCTCCTCTCCCTCCTCCTCCTCCTCTCCATCATCGTTAGCACCATCATCATCATCATCATCATCATCATCATCATCATCAGCATCATCATCATCATCATCATCATCATCATCGTCATCATCATCATCATCATAAGCTTCATCATCATCATCATCAGCATCATCATCATCATCACCAACACCAGCATCACCATCATCATCATCATCATCATCATCATCATCAGCATCATCATCATCAGCAGCACCAGCATCATCATCAGCAGCAGCATCATCATCATCACAATCAGCATCAGCATCATCAGCATCACCATCATCATCCATCATCATCAGCATCATCGTCTTCATCATCATCAGCATCATCACCATCAACATCATTTTCATCACCATCCTGCTCCTCCTCATTATCCTCATCCTCCTCTTCCGCCTCCGCCTCCGCCTCCGCCTCTCCCTCCCCGTCTTATCCCTGATCGTCCCTGCCGTCCTCCCCCAAGTGTTCCCCAAAGGGTTTCCACATCGGCTGGGGGAGCACATGGTCCGATAATTAGGTGGGCAGGGCTCGTGCCACGACGCCCGGCCACATGTGCGATTCCAAAAGGCAGGGGTGCTCGTCGCAGGCGTCTTCGATAATGTACAGGTTAAACCTCAAAAACAACATCAACAACAACAACAACAACAACAACAAACAACAAACAACAAACAACAAACAACAAACAACAAACAACAAACAACAAACAACAAACAACAAACAACAAACAACAACAACCAAAACTATACATAAATAAAAAGAAAATATAATAAACAAAAATACAGAAACAAAACGCGATCAAGACGGCCTCCAGACTCGTAACAGGCCAGACAAGACCGCCAGAACCACGCAAGAGGACAAGAAAAAACATTATCCCAAGAGGCCCGTAAGACATACCTAGAGCCTAGATGCCCTCAAGAGCCCCCGACAGAGCTAGACGCAAACGGTCCGACCCCCCACCCGCCCTATACCCCCCCGCCTCCCTCCACCCCTCGGCCCCCCCAACCCCCCACCCCTCCTCCAGACCCCCCTTTTACATTCCCTTCCGAAGTTCCCGCAGGGCTCCAGACAAGCTCGTCGAGATCCATGCGCCGTCGTCGTTCCGCTGCACGCAGCCAAACATTTGTCATGAAGACGACTCCCCTGGCGACTGCTTTTGGACGGGCTGGTGCGGATAGTTTTGGTTCGCGGGCGCGCGGAACGAGTCGAACGCCGAGCGTGCTAGGGCGGGCCGCGCCCGTAGTAGCGAAGCGAAAAGCCGCGCAGGCGGCAGCGCGCGGATGAGTACAGCAGTACCAACCAAGCGGCGGTAAGTTGCCGAAGAGCGTGCCGACGGCGAAGAGCACGTGAGCTCCGCAAACCTGTCGAACAAGCAGCACATGAAGCGCTCCGAGAGCACGAGGACGACGAGGAGGACAGAGGAGGTGGATGATGGTGGACCGCCACACCGAACGAGGAGGACAGGAGGACCGCCACACCGAACGAAGACACCGCTGTGCCAACGTAGAAGACGCGTCCAAAATGGCGCGGAGTCCAGGGGTGGTCGTAGTCGAAGTTGCGGTGTCGCGCAGGTGGACCCCGTGAAGTAGTACAGACGACGAGCCCCAGGTAAGCGGAATACGAGCAGGAAGGATGTAACCACGCTTGGCGGCAACAGTCATCCAAATAGCCGTGACCAGCGCATCCCAAGAGCAACCTTGCCATACAAGTACACCTTCAGATGGCCGTCGACCAGCCCCGTGAGCCCCGCGACCGCGAACTGGAAGACAAAGCTGATCGGCACGAAAAGCCCGTGCAAGTGAGGACGCCCACCCCGTGCATTGTTCGATCTAGTTCGTTGATTGCTTCGCAAACTGATCCGATGCCCGTCGATGGTCCTCGCCTAGAACAAGCACACGTCCGGACGATGCCAAGAAAGGGAGAATTCCAAGATAGGGGAACAAACGATAGCATAAACAAAAACAGATTCGGAGGTCCACGCAGATGTCTCGGATCGGCACTGGACCCCGCCTCCCTGGGGAGCGGAGCGCGCCAGGGGCGGCGCCAGAGACGCCGCCAGTGAGCCTCAGCGCCGGTCCGAAAAATCTGCGCGAACCTCCGAGTTGTTATGTTCGTGGTATCGTGTTTGTGTTAGGTCGGGCGTGCCCTCCTACAGGCAAAGTTTGGACAAACAATAAACAATCATCCTGGCGGAAGACCCAACCATGCGCAATTGTGTATACCGCGTTGTGGGTACCGCTTTCGGTGGAACTCCATATGGGGCCACCAACCGTGTAAGGGTGTGCCAAAATGGGCGTCGGGCGCATGCGGCCTGTGCCACTGGGGCCTTCGGTGGAGCTCCCTGTGGGGCCACGAACCGTGTGAGGGGTGTGCCGAAATGGGTGGCGGTCCCCGCATGCGGACCCTGCTGATGGGGCCTTCGGTGGAGCTCCCTGTGGGGCCACGATCCTTGTGAGGGGTGCGCCGAAATGGGTGGCGGTCCCCGCATGCGGACCCTGCCACTGGGGCCTTCGGTGGAGCTCCCTGTGGGGCCACGAACATCGTGAGGGGTGTGCCAAAATGGGTGGCGGTCCCCGCATGCGGACCCTACCGTTGAGGCCTTCGGTGGAGTTCCCCGTGGGGCCACGATCCTCCCGAGGGTGTTCCAAAATGGGTGGCAGTCCCCGCATGTGGACCCTGCCGATGGGGCCTTCGGTGAAGCTCCCTGTGGGGCCCCGATTATCGTGAGGGGTGCGCCGAAATGGGTGGCGGTCCCCGCATGCGGACCCTGCCACTGGGGCCTTCGGTGGAGCTCCCTGTGGGGCCACGAACCTCGTGAGGGGTGTGCCAAAATGGGTGGCGGTCCCCGCATGCGGACCCTGCTGCTGAGGCCTTAGGTGGAGCTCCCTGTGGGGCCACGATCCGTGTGAGGTGTGTGCCAGAATGGGTGGCGGCCCTCGCATGCGGACCCTGCCGCTGGGGCCTCCGGTGGAGCTCCCTATGGGGCCACAAACCTCGTGAGGGGTGTGGCAAAATGAGTGGCGGTCCCCGCATGCGGACCTGTGGGGCCACGAACGGTGTGAGGGGTGTGCCAAAATGGGTGGCGGTCCCCGCATGCGGACCCGGCCACTGGAGCCTTCGGTGGAGCTCCCCCTATGGGACCACGAACCGTGTGAGGGGAGCGCCTGAATGAGTAGCGTTGACGCATGCGGCATGTGCCACTGGGGAAAGCAGAGGCAAGGAGGGGGAGGAGGGGGGAGGGAGCAGCGGGGAGGGAGGAAGGGGCAGCGGGAGTTGAGGGGAGGTGAGGTGAGGTGAGGTGAGACGTAGGGCGCTGTCTCTTCAAAACGAGGACCCAACACCACAGGATGGTCGGGGAAAAAATATGTCAAAAAAACGAGACAATACTCCAAAAATCGCGCCCTGACGATTTTCTGACTGTCTCTGAAGATTCCTCCTGTAAAGGACGCGCCCGACGTAATGTCTGTGCCCCGAGATCCTGGCAGGACGCCCCCCCCCCCCGGGCACCAGCCGCCGCAGGAGCGCTGGCCCCCGCCGCGCCCGCATCCTGCCGGGGCGCGCGCCGCCTCCCCCGCCGCCGAAGGAGCCGCCCCGGCGCCCGGACCCGAGGCGCCTGGAGCGCCTCGGGGCGGAGAGCTGCCTCGGCCCCTGCACGACCGCCCCAAGCCAGAAATGTTTGTGGTTCCCAGGAAAGGTTCTTAGAGAACATTTCTGGCTGGGACTGCCTTGCTTCAACGCATCGGGCTTATGTTCTAAGAACACTGTTTCTGTTTTTAGAATAATTTTAGGTTCTAAGAACGTTTCGTGGTATGACTAAAGGACTGCCGGGACGGTCGGTCCCTGCTCAAAGGGGGCTCGGGCGCTTCGTCACGGGAGGGCCCCCGAGTCGCCCGAAGACCAGGGCCAGGGCGGCCGGGGCCAAGGTGCCCACACCTCCGACGTCGCTATGTAGTGGGCGACCGGGGAAAAAAGTATCCGCTGGCCCCCTTGCAAGGCTGTCAGGCTGCGAGGATTAGGTTTCAGTGCACTGCACCAGTTCCAGTGTCCAATTCTTTTAATGTTACAGTATTGCTTTCTGCTTCTTACTGTAAATTGTTACTGTCCGCGCGAGTGGGGGGACCGAAAAGGGCCCTGGCTAGCGTCCCCGAATCGCTTTGTCTGAATTTCTGGGACACGTGGGACACGTAAAAATACATGAGATTCGCGCTCCCACCGCAATAATCCCTAGTAAGTTACGCTGCTTTCGCGCCCCCGAGGCCAAGATCCCTTGTACATTACACTGTACTCGCGTCCCCGAAGCCACGATCCCACTTCAAATACGCCGTATTCACATTCCTGAGGCCATGATCCCTCGTAAATTACGCCACATTCTCGCCTCTGGGGCCACGCTCCCCCGTAAATGATGCCTCAGTCGCGCCCTCAAGGCTACATCTCGATTAAATTACGCCACCTTCGCACCCCGAGGCCACGATCCCTTTCGAATTACACAACATCCGCGCTCCCGAGGCCACGGTCCCGCGTAAATTGCGCCACATTTGCGCCCCCGAAGCCACGATCCCGGGTAAATCGCGCCACATTCGCGCCCCCGAAGCCACGATTTCCTGCAAGAGGCCCCAAGATGCGCCCAAGACGCCCGCAAGAGGCCTCCAAGAAGCCCAAAAGTTACCCCAAGAGGCCCCAAAGAGGAACCCAAACCGCCTCAAAGAGGCCCCCGAGAGGCTCCCCACGACACCCCAACACATATACAATGAGCCTCAGACCCACAACCCAGGCACGGTGGCTGGATGGGCCGAAGGCCACTAGGATCCGCCGCCCCCTTTTGCTT
The DNA here is from genome assembly GCA_963575745.1 of Prorocentrum cordatum. Classification (NCBI taxonomy): domain Eukaryota; class Dinophyceae; order Prorocentrales; family Prorocentraceae; genus Prorocentrum; species Prorocentrum cordatum. The sequence continues at coordinate 54,340 of CAUYUJ010018652.1, forward strand.
TAGCAAAGGAGTGCCTGGCGTGCTGGACCCTCTCGGTTTTGGTTTTGGTTCTTTTTCCAAAAGAACTCCCCCTGGGGCTCCGGCACGTCCCGCTGGCCACCCAGAAGGCGCCCAAGTCCCCAATTTTTCGCTCAAGATGGCCCAAGATGGCCTCCAAGATGGCCACGTTGGCCCAAGATGGCCTCCAAGATGATCCAAGATGGCCTCCAGGTCCGCCCAAGATGGTCCAAGACGGCCTTCCGGACGGCCCAAGAGACTCCAAGACGGCCCAAGATGGCCCAAGAGGCCCCCCAAAGGCCTCCAAGACTGCCCAAGAGGCCTCCAAGAGGTCCTCCAGGAGGGCCCCAAGAGGCCAAAAACACTGATTTCCCATACGTTTTTGAAGGATTCTGGCATTCGCTTATTTTCGGCTCTCCGAAGCAAGACGGCCCAAGGGGCCCCCAAGATCGCCCCAACAGCGCCCAAAAGGCCTCCAAGATGGCCTCAGGACTGCCCAAGAGGCCCCCAAGACGGCCCCAAGAGGGCAAAAGAGGACCCAAGAGGCCCCCAAGACGCCCAAGATGGCCTCTAAGACGGCCCTGGAGCACGCCAAGAGGGCCCCAAGTCGGCCCACAAAGGCCCCCCAAACGGCTTCCGACGGCGTCAGACGGGCCAGGAGCCCACGAAGATGGCCGAAGTTGTCTCGAAGCTGGCCCAAGACGGCCCAAGAGGCCTCCAAGAGGGCCTCCAGAAAGGCCAGAAAAGGCCAAAAACACGGATTTCCCATTGGTTTTCGAAGGATTCTGACATTTGCTTCGTTTCGGCGTTCCGACGGCCCGATACGGCCCAAAAGCCTCAAAGATCGTCCAAGAGGCCTCCAAGATGGCCCCAGAACGGCCCAAGAGGCCCCCTAGACACCCCCAAGAGGCCCCCAAGACGGCCCAGGAGGCTTGTAAGACGCCCAGGATGGCCTCCAAGACGGCCCTGGAGCATTCCAAGAGGGCCCCCCCAAACGGCTTCCGACGGAGTCGGACAGGCCAGGGGCCCACCAAGACGGCCGAAGATGGCACTAAGATGGCCCAAGAGGCCCGAAAAGGCCCAAATCATTGATTTCCCATGGGTTTTTGAAGGATTGTGGCATTTGCTTTTTGTTCTGCCTTCCGAGGGTCCGAGACGGCCCCAGTGCCCCCAAAGATCGCCCAAGAGGCCCAAGACGGCCCCAAGAGGCCCCCAAGACGGCCCAAGAGGCCTCCAAGACGCTCAAGATGGCCTCCAAGACGGCCCAAGAGCCCTCCAAGACGTCCTCCACGAAGGCCCGAAAGGGTCAAAATGGCCTCCAGCGGCCAAGATGACCTTCAAGATGCCCACGTGTTCCCCGAAGGCTTTCCAAACCGATTCGGGGAACACATGGTCCGATAGCTTGGCAGGTCTGGCCTCAACGTTCGGCCACATAGGCGCTTCCAAAAAGGCAGGGGGCGGCGGTGATTCGCCGTAGGCGTCTTCGATCCGCCGCCCCCTGTCGATTCATCGCAGGGGTGCCTGGCGTGCCGAATGATATGGTTTTGGTGTTGGTTCTTCTTCCAAAGAACTCCCCCCTGGGGCTTCGTCACGTCCCGCCGGCCACCCGGAAAACCCACCTGTCGTCGCCTTTGTTGCCCCAAGATGGCCCAAGATGGCCTCCAAGACGGCCAAGATGTCCCAGGATGGCCTGAAAATTGATCCAAGACGGCCAAGATGGCCTCAAAGACGGCTAAGATGGCCCCAAAATGTACCCAAGATTGCCCAAGATGACCTCAAGATTATCTAAGACGGCCCAAAAAGCCTGCAAGAGATCTCCAAAACGGCCCAAGAGGCCTCCAAGAGGTACTCCAGGAAGGCCCGAAGAGGCCAAAACCATTGATTTTCCTTAGATGTTCGAAAGATGTTGGCATTTGCGCCTTGTCGGCCTTCCGACGGCCCAAGACGGCCCAAGAGGCTCCCAAGATCGCCCCAAGATCGCCCAAGAGGCCTCCAAGATGGCCCCATGACGGCCCCAGACGCCCCCAAGACCGCCCCAAGAGGGCCAGAAGACGGCCCAAGAGGCCTCCAAGACGCCCAAGATGGCCTCCAAGACGGCCCTGGAGCACCCCAAGGGGGCCCGAAGTCGGCCTAGAAAGGCCCCCGAAACGGCTTCCGACGGCGTCAGACGGGCCAGGAGCCCACGAAGATGGCCGAAGGTGGCTCGCAGCTGGCCCAAGACGGCCCAAGAGGCCTCGAAGAGGGCCTCCAGGAAGGCCAGAAAAGGCCAAGAAGAGTGATTTTCCGTTGGTTTTTGAAGAATTTTGACATTTGCTTCGTTTCGGCCTTCCGACGGCCCGATACGGCCCAAGAGCTCCCAAAGATCGCTCAAGAATCGCCCAAGAGGCCTCCAAGATGGCTCCAGAACTGCCCAAGAGGCGCCCAAGACGGCCCCAAGAGGCCCCCAAGACGGCCCAAGAGGCCTCCAAGACGCTCAAGATGACATCCAAGACGGCCCACGAGCCCTCCAACACGTCCTCCAAGAGGGCCCCAAAAGGGTGAAAATGGCCTCCAGGCGGCCAAGATGACCTTCAAGATGCCCACGTGTTCCCCGAAGGCTTTCCAAACCGATTCGGGGAACACATGGTCCGATAGCTTGGCAGGTCTGGCCTCAACGTTCGGCCACATAGGCGCTTCCACAAAGGCAGGGGGCGGCGGTGATTCGCCGTAGGCGTCTTCGATCCGCCGCCCCCTGTTGATTCATCACAGGGGGGCCTGGCGTGCTGAACACTTTCGGTCTTGGTTTTAGTTCTTTCTCATTCCGAAAGAACTCCCCCTGGCGCTTCGGTACAGCCACCCGGGGTCCAGGAAAGGACCGGAAACTGCACATGTCAATGCCTGTCCCGCTCCAAGATGGTCCAAGATAGCCTCCAAGACGTCTCAGATGGTCCGAAATGGCCCTCAAGATCGCCTAAGATGGTCGAAGATGACTTCCAAGACGGCCCAAGAGAGCCCAAGATACCTTCAAGTACGCTCGAGAAGCCTCCAAGACGTCCCAAGACGGCACAAGAGGCCTCCAAGAGGCCCTCCAGGAGGGCCCGAAGAGGCTAAATTCATTGATTTGCCTTAGGTTGTTGAAAGATGTTGGCATTTGCGCCCTGTCGGCCTTCCGACGGCTCAAGATGACCCAAGAGGCCCCCAAGATCGCTCCGCGATCACCCTCGAGGCCTCCAAGATGGCCCCATGACGGCCCAAGAGACTCCCAAGACGGTCCCAAAAGGGCCCCAAGAGGCCTCCAACACGGCCAAGATGGCCTCCAAGACGGCTCAGATTGCCCCAAGATGCCTCCAAGACGGCCCAAGATGCACCAAAAACGGCCTAAGATGGCCTCAAGATGGCCCAAGACAGCCCAAGAGGCCCCCCAAGAGGCCTCCAAGACGGCCCAAGAGGCCTCCAGGAGGACCTCCAGGAAGGCCCAAAGAGACCAAAATCACTCATGTTCCTAAGGTGTTTGAAGGATTTGGGCATTTCCTCGTTTTCGGCATTCCGACGGCTCAAGAAGGACCCCAAGATCGCCCCAAGATCGCCCACGAGGCCTCCAAGATCGCCCCATGACGGCCCAAGAGGCTCCCAAGACGGCTCTAAGATGACCCAAGATGGCCTCCAAGACGGTCAAGATGGCCTCCAAGACGGCTAAGATGGCCCCAAGATGCCTTCAAGACGGCTAAGATGGCCCCAAGATGCCTTCAAGACGGCCCAAGATGCACCCAAGACGGTCCAAGATGGCCTCGAGAAGGTCCAAGACGACCCAAGAGGCCCCTAAGAGGCCTCCCAGGCGGCCCAAGAGTCCTCCAAGAGTTACTCCAGGAAGGCCCGAAGAGGCCAAAATCACTGATGTCCCTAAGGTTTCTGAAGGATTTGGGCATTTGCACGTTTTCGGCATTCCAACGGCTGAAGACTGCCCTTGAGGCCCCCAAGATCGCCCCAAGATCGCCCACGAGGCCTCCAAGATCGCCCCATGACGGCCCAAGAGGCGCCCAAGACGGCTCCAAGATGACCCGAGATGGCCTCCAAGACGGCCAAGATGGCCTCCAAGACGGCTAAGATGGCCCCAAGATGCCTTCAAGACGGCCCAAGATGCACCCAAGACGGTCCCAGATGACTTCGAGAAGGCCCAAGACGGCCCAAGAGGCCCCTCAGAGGCCTCCCAGACGAGGAAGGCCCGAAGAGGCCAAAATCATTGATGTCCCTTAGGTGTTCGAAAGATTGTGGCATTTGCGCCTTGTCGGCCTTCCGACGGCCCAAGACAGCCCAAGAGGCCCCCAAGGTCGCCCCAAGATCGCCCAGGAGGCCTCCAATATGGCCGCATGACGGCTCAAGAGGCCCCCAAGACGGTGACCTCCAAGACGTCCAAGATACTCTCCAAGACGGCCCTGAAGCGCCCCAAGAGAGCCCCAAGTCGGTTCAGAGAGGCCCCCAAGACGGCTTCCAACGGTGTCAGACGAGTCGGGAACGCCCTAAGACGGCCAAAGAGGTCCCCAGGAAGCCCCCAAAGGCCCCCAAGAAGCCCCCAAGAGGCCCGGGGAGGCTCCCAAGAGGCCTCCAAAAGGCACCCAGGAAGCTTCGCAGAGGCCTCCCAAGAGGCCTCGCAAGACGGTTCCCAAGAAGTTTCCTCCTTCCCCATCATCCTCATCCTATTGCTCACCCACGCGTTCCCCGAAGGCTTTCCAAACCGACTCAGGGAACAACTGGCCTGATAGCTTGTCCAAGCTGTAGCCCAGCTGTCAGCCACATAGGCGCTTCAAAAGGGGCAGGGGGCGGCGGTGATTCGCAGTAGGCGTCTTCGATGACGCCAACGTTTCAATATGCGCTGATGACTCCTATCCGCCCCCGCATGCTGTTCCCAGATGCGCCAAGGCAGCGCCGAGACGCACCGACGCGACTCTACTATACCCCATTATGATAGAGAGGGGGCCGGCGGCAGGGGGCGAAGCCCTTACGGATAACGCGAGATGATGTAGCGACCTTACGCGGCGGCTTACGCGGGCCGCCAGCGCGGCACGCAACATCGGAAGCCAGGGCTCTTGCGCGCGACCTTATACGCGGGCAGCTTTTGCGCCAATGTCGTAGGGCGACGCAATCTATACATATCCACTGCTCCCTGGCCAGGCCCATCCTGAACACAGCAGCTGTGTATACGCCACGCCCTCCTGGTTTGGCCAGGAGGGCGTATACACAGCTCCTGGGTTCAGGATGGGCCTGGCCAGGGAGCAGTGGATATGTATAGACTTGGTCCCCCGATGTCGCGCAGTAGACCCCGTTTCATCCAGCCGCCCACCTGGCCTTCGAGCTCGGGAGGCTTGGACCCCTTCCCGAACGGTTGTCTGACGAACCCAGGCCCAGCCAGGGCCCCCTGGAGGCCGCCAAGGTGGCGGAAAGCAGCCCGTCCCTCACCGCTCCTTCACGGCGCGAGGGCGGTCAGGGAGGGTCGGGTCGGGCGAAAGGGGGGGGGATAGCAAAGGGGGGGGGGGGTGAGAACCAGCTCACGTGGCTGACTTTCCTGGCGCCTCCCGGCGCCAGGTGGAGCCATGCGTCGAGGAAGGGGCCCCTCGGTGAGGCCGAAACCAGCTGCATGCCGCAAATTTCGTAACCCCCCCTTCCCCAATCCCCCCCTTTCGCCCGGCCCGAGAGGGGCAGGAGGGGCAGGCAGGCCGGAGCTGCATCGGGCCGCGACACCCGATCGGACCGCCAGCGACCCGTCCTGGGCCGCATCGGGATCGGATCGCCGCACCCGGCTCCAGCTGGCCCCCGCCGACGCCGGTCAAGAACCTGTTTTTTGTTCTCTGCGATAGCGTGAAGTCGGGCCGGTCCCCCTACAGGGGGATTTTCGGCGAAAAATTAAAAATACCCCGAAAATAATCAAAAAAAAAATCCAAAAATAGTCTGGGGACTTTTGAATTTGTTGTTACCTGTTTGAAGTTATTTCAGGGGTATTTTTCATTTTTCGTCGAAAATCCCCCTGTAGCGCCCGACATAACGATAGCGGCCGTCACGGGCCCCGCCCCCCCCCCTCCCTCCAGGTGACGTCACGTTCCGCGCCGGAGGCGGCCAGGAATGCGCAGGGATGACCGAGGGCGGGTACGAGCAGCATGTCGGTGGCGGTCTGTACCACATAGGTCGTGTACAACACAGTGCTCGCGAGCACACCTCAGTGGGGATGCTTGGGAATGACCGAGGCGGAGCAGCATGTAGGTGGCGATCTGCACGACAGCGCCTGTGTACATACACCACAGCGAGTGTGTACACCGCAGCAGCCGTCAGCAACTCAGGGCCAGCGTACACCAGGGCCTGCGTGCACCGCAGCGCGTGTGTACACCACAACGCCTGTGTACATCACACCATCCGCGTGCACATTGCTGCGCCTGCGTGCACAGGACAGGTACAGGGAGCATGTGGGTGAGGATCTAAACACCACGCAAGGACAGCGCTGGGAATACAATGCGATGTTCTTCCCTCCTCCCTATTCCTCCTCCTCCTCCTCCTCCTCCTCCTCCTCCTCCTCCTCCTCCTCCTCCTCCTCCTCCTCCTCCTCCTCCTCCTCCTCCTCCTCCTCCTCCTAGGGGTCGAGGGTCCCCACCCCCAGCAGGGCGCCCGCGCGCGCGCGCGATCGGCCCCTGCGCTGCGGCGTCCGCCGCGCTGCCGTGCCCTGGGCTGCTCTCCGCGAGCGGCGCTGTGAGGCAGCGGACAGGACGCTTGGCAGGAGACGGCGCACGCCGTCCCCATCGTGGCATAGGAGGCTGCGCAGAGCGAGGGCCTCAGCACGACACCTGCTACGAGTTGAAGAGGCACGAACGCTCCTGGCAGGACATCACGGTTCGCAGCCGCCAGGATCGTGCATGGCAGGTCGTTCGAATAAGTCCAAGGATGCGGTTCAAGTGGAGCCTCGTTGGGCTTGTGCTGCTACTCGCCAGTGCGGGTACCAGAAGAACTTCGCCAGCAACAGTCGGTGCTACCAGTGCGGCAGGGACCGTGCAGGGAAACCAGACCCAGCTGGCCCTCCTGAGCGTCGACCTGGTCGCTCACCAGCTCCTCGGCGTGCAGGCAGCAGGCCGCGTGGAGGCAGCAGCACCAGAAGGGAACGCTCCCATGCAGATGCTGAGCCTGACGAGCAGACGTCTACAGATGCGGTATCACGGGCCCGAAAGGCCGTATCAGCGCTCAAGAGGCTCGGCATCGACGAGTCCTCCAGCCTCCTGGTGGCTGCCAAGCGGGAGTTACATGAGGCGGGGGAAGCGGAGCGTGCCAGTCGCACGCCCGACGATCAGCTGCGCAGGGCACTTGACCGACAGTAGCAGAAGACGCGGGAGGTCGAGACCCTTACGGCGGCCGTGGCAGAGCTGGAGCAGGCATTCACCACCAAAGCTGCCGAGCTCAAGGTCGCCAAGGATGAGCTGGGCGCCATCACTTCAGAAGTTCAGGTTGCACGAGCTGCTGTACTGGCTACCTCGGGTACGGCGACTCCTGTCAGCACTGGAGCTGCATCACATGGTGAGATGGACGAGTCAATGGAGCGTCTTGGGCGGATTGTGCAGGCCGCAAGCAGTGTCACCGCTGGCAATGAGGCCACGTACATTGAGTCGCTCTCGAAGCAGTTCCATGAACTACGTGCAGCGTTTGCAAGACAACGGGCACCGCCATCCTCATCAGTGGCTACAGTGGCATACACAGTACCAGTACCAGGCACACCCACAGCATGGGACGCACAGATCCCCTCTGAAGATCGGGATATGGACCTGGGCCAGCGTGACGGCACGTGACGCTGATAGTGACATCGATTGCCTGGCGATCTCGGCACACAACGGCGTTGTCGAGCTCGCTAACACTATGCCGCGACAGCGCGCGGATGGAAGCATACTACCTTTGGGGCCGACTGCAGTCATCCTTATGACGCAGTCATCCTTATGACGGTACCACAGTTTTGGCGGGTATCGACCTTGCGACGTGGGAAGCACGGATGCACTTGGGATCGATTGACAATGAGATCGAGGCAGGAGCGTCAATGCAAGACACTGCAGCCTGCAGCTCGAATGGGACGCAAAGGGAATCCTCAATCCCGTCTGTGAGCGTCGGCGCCAAGTCCGAACAGAAGCCTCTGGCTTCGCCTCCTCTGCGTGCCAGTGGTCGGCCAGAGGAGGGTTCGGGTGCGGCATGCAACTCGCAGGCTAACAGGGAGGTGTTCGTTCGCCACGCTGCTGGACCAGGCAGGCTGCGGCACAGAGCGCCGAAGCGGACTGCCGACCTACGTATGGTTACATTCAACAGCCCAGGATGGCCGCAGCTTCAAGACTTCCTGCAGACCACTCGCGGCTACTCCATCGTCGCCGCCCAGGGGCTACATTTACATGGGCCTCGCCGACTGATTGCTGAAGAATGGTGCGCGAGGAACGGCTGGCAACCGTTCATCTCAGACGCTATCCCGACAGATACGGGTCACTTCACTGCAGGCGTTGGTCTCTTCGTCCGCAAGAATCTACATGTGATCCCGCTGGAAGGGATGGTTCGAGGACACACGATTATTCCAGGATATGCAGTTGGTGTGATTGTGCAGGCGGGCATGCGGGGTGGTTTCCTCGCGGCATCACTGTACTTGGAACAAGGTCAGCGACTCGGGACGTAACACGGCACGGCTCGCGCAGCTCGGCGCACTCCTCAGTTACTATGCGATGCCGTTCGTGGCTTGCAGGAGATTGGAATGTCCCACCTGACGCCATGGTCAACTCCGACTATCCATTGCGACTACGGGCAGTGATTCATGCAAGGAAGCAAGGAACCGACAAGGACCCTGCCACGGGGAACCTATCTACTCTGGACTACTGGATGGTCTCCGACTTCCTCACGACGGTGCTACAGCAGCCGACTCGAGTGGGAGGGTTCCCCGCAAGGCAGCATTTCCCTATGGCAGTTCCACTTGGGCCGCACCCTCGTGGTCAGCAGCTTTGCCGACTGCAAGGGCCAGCTGTCTTCCCGCCGAAGCCCACCACGGCACCTGGTGAACAGGTGGATGCTGATGATGAGCCTTATTATTCTCAGCGTGGTCATTCCAGCGTGGACTGGATCAACCTCATGCGGGGTGATTCTGAGAAAGGGCATGGAGATGCTACCACCCGTGCTCAGCGCTTGCAGGACCTCACGGCCGCCCTCTATGAAGGAGTGGAACGTGAGCTCGCGCCGCTTTTCCACACAGAGCAGCCAGATGCAGCGTTTTGTGGCCGTGCCAATGGCCCGCACTATGCGTATACAACAGCAGGAGGTGCTCTCAGCCGTCAGCAGCCTGCAGGGACACAGCAGACGCGTGCGCTGCGCATACTACAGGCACACGTGAATGATCTTCACCTTCAGCACGAGAAGCACAATATGCAAGCGTGCGCGCGGGCATGGAATCACTTGTCTGACTTCATGGGTGGACGGGGTCGGGATGGTCGTCTTCGGAAGCACATCAACCCGCATATCGTTCACATTATCATTCACATGCTCACGTGCATCACGGCGCAGCCCGGACGTATGTATCCCTGCATGCTGCGGTTCGTGAGTGACTTCCTCGGTGAGATCGCTCAGCGAGACGAGCGACGCCTCGCAAATGCGCGAGCACAGTCTTTCAAAAAGTGGGTGCGTGAGTCACTCAAGACCACTCCTGGGGCTGTGCATCGGTGGACCAAACCGAAGGGCTGGCAGCTTTCTACGGTCCGCACAGCCAGCGGTCTTTCCAGTTGTCCGAGGGATATCGCTGAATCGCTGTGTAGTTTCTGGCCAAAAATTTGGGAGGGCGCTGAAGGGCCATCAGACGGCTCATCTGGAGGTCCTGGAAGCGCCACGGGCGAAGCTGAGGGACTTCTTCTTGGGGAGCTACTGGATCAAGGACCCAGGTACCCCCCCCCCCCCCTGAAGATCATGGACCTTCGGAAGGCCGCCCTGAGGTTCCCATCGACTACAGCCGTAGGCGCAGACCAGTTTCGACCCCGACACTGGCATCTAGCAAGTAATGGAGCCTTATCCCTACTAGGATACATTCTCCACCTGTGCGAAACATGGGGCATCTGGCCTCGCATCCTACGACACGTTCATATTGTGCGATTGGCCAAACCATCAGGTGGATACAGGCCGATCGCCTTACTCAACTCTTTGTATCGGTTATGGGGTAAGGCGCGTCTGGACTGGGCTCGAAGTTGGGCCAGTCGTCTGGGGAGGTCCTATATCGCCTTGGGCACTTGCAAGTCGACCACGGATGTTGCGGCCCGGTTGTTGGTCCAAGCAGAAGCCACAGACACGGGCCCCGACGGGCTCACTACGGTTCAGGCCATAATCGACATCGAAAAGTGTTTTGATCGAGTGCCCTGGGTCATACTATTGCGTGCTGGCCGCGCCCGTCCATTTCCTGCCCGCCTACTGGTACTCGCGTTGAGAATGTATGCCAGTGGAAGGCGTCTTTCATAGGAATCGACCTACTCGCGACAGGTGCGAGCTACTAGAGGAGTGCTGCCAGGGTGCCCGCTGGCAATGTTATGTCTGCAGCTTGTAATGCTCTCGCCCTTCGATGAGTTCGTATCGAGCACGTCGTCGATCGGTCGCGCGGTTGGCCTGTACGTCGATGACATTACAGTTGCAGTTGCAGCAGAGCGGAAATTCATTGTCGAGTCGTCGGTAGAGTTCCTTGCGCAGTTGGTCGACACCCTCTTGGAGATTGAGCTTGCACCAGCAACATACAAGATGACGGTCACGTCTTCGGATCCGCAGGTCGGTCGTGCGGTTGCTCATCGGCTCCGTCGAAAAGGATTTCGATATGCCACCTTCCTCGAGGTTTTGGGAGTGGAGGTGGCAGCGGGTCGCAAGCTATCGTATCGACGGCTTCGGAAACGTATACTCGAGACTCGTCGTCGTCTCCCTCGCCTCCGAACGCTGCGTAAGGCAGGCGCCATTGTGGGACGATTTGCACGGCAAGCACTCCCACCAGCAATGCAGTATGGCGTAGGGGTGCACGGCGCCCCCCCCCCCCTGCGCTCGTCAACCGAATGCGGAGCACATTGAGAGGCACGTGGTATACCCCAGGATCATCCTCCTCGGCGTGGCTTTCGTCCTGTCTTCAGGGTTCCATGGGTGAGGATCCTCAGGTCCAGTGTTGGACACAACCGATTTATCAATGGGCTCTCCTGGTTCAGGACAAAATCATCACTCACGATGTGCTGCAAAAGGCCTGGCAACGGCAAGTATTTCGAGTACGTACCGATGCTCAACCTTGGCGTCAGGTTGCGGGCACAACAGGTACTATGTTACTTGCGACTCGTGACATTGGGTGGCGCTCGATTTCAGCTTTCACTTTCATAACGGACCTAGGTGACGTGCTCGACCTGCGCATGATCGCACCTGTAAGTGTTCGAGACCTGGCTCGGTCCGCTGCCGTTCGAAAAGTGTGGGAGTCTTGGGCCAGACGATCCAACCCTGCTGATGATGGAATGGCTCCCAAAGAACCCCGCGGGTACTGGATGGAACCTATCCTGGCCTTTCTTCGTGCGGCCCCTGACAACCCTCCCGAAAGTGATGAGGACATGTCTGAAGGGGGTGACTCTTGGTTCACGGCGCATCCTCTCATTCAACGAAAGTGCTATGCTCCGTACCATTGTGGGCGGGGGCTTTTGGGCCCCGTCTAGGCTGTATCGCTCTGGCTATGCTGCTGTGTCATGCTGTCCCCACTGCGATGCTGAATACTGCGACCAGTATCACATTGTTTGGGAATGTCCAAGTAGAGAACGGCAGCGACAGGAGGCTACAGCCAGCATCGACTGGGCAGGCTTCTCGCAACCGACGAGGGGATCCTGGCTCTACACGCGTGGCATGGCCACACGATCCAGCTTTCCAGCATTGCCTCCGCGCGATGACTCCGAGCGCTGGCACGTCGAGTATGGCACCCTTGAGATGACCACAGGAGACATCTACACGGACGGGGCATGCCGAAAACTATGGTGCTGGCCTGAGTCGTCTCGTGCGGGTTGGGCCTTCGTCAAGTACACACATAATATCGAGCTCATGGTGTACGGCGCCTTGCCAGGCCCCATTCAGAGTTCCCCGAGGGCTGAGCTTCACGCGGTTTTGAAAGTTCTGGAGGTATGCATACTCCCTGTACATATCCACACAGACTACTTAGGAGTCGTTGAAGGCCTGGCTGGGGGGCCCGAGTACACATGCGGCCCAAGGCGGCCTAACTCGGATATTTGGAAGGCCATCTGGCACAAAGTACAGGACCTCGGTGGTCTCACCGAAGACCTACGTGTCTCCCACGTGAGAGGCCACCAAAGGGGGTTTTCCCAGGAGGCCAGAGCGAATCGCTGGGCTGATAAGGCTGCGTGCTGCGGTCGTGATATCCATGCCCCCAGCCAGTCACAGATCAGGGCGATGAAGCTTGCCTTGTGTCACACTAGGAGTATCCTGAGCTGGGTCACACAGGCGCATATGCATCATGCCTCCACGGGGCGGGTTGACACGCACAAGAGAGAGCGGCGACGGAGCCATCGGATGCGGGTGTCCAAGGTTGATGTCCCGCCGCCGCCCCAGCATGCGTGTCATGTTTTCGAAGATGGTGCGAAGTTGTCTCGCTGCCTGTACTGCCGTCGTGGCACGCGCAACCCCGTCACCCGTGCGAAGTTGCAGGCTATGCTATGTCATGCCAGGACCACTCAGGAGACCTCCGCAGTAGAGTTTCACGGAGTGTCCTGCCCTCCAAAGGACGATGCTGGCCCAATGGGCCAGGTGGGTGGAGTGCCTCCTCGGACCTGTGGCGTGACTGTGGAGTCGCCCTCCTCGTCCTCGCCGCATCGTGAGGGCGAAGGCGGAGACGCCTGTGGTCCGACCTTCGTTGCCTCCAAGGACTTCCATGGGACTTTCAGGAACAGCCAGGAGGGCAGGAAGCGACCGAATGAAGATAGCATTGCAGGTGCTGCCGTCACTCGCAGGAGGGTGGAGTTTGACCCAACCACATACACCTCCTCGGCTGACAGAGCCGAGATGGAGATGGCTGTCACCCGAGTTGATCAGGCAGGTCACTTGGGAGTTTCAGGGGTGCCCGAGCGAGAGGGTCCTGCGTTCCTCCCGCAGACTAAGAGGAGACGCAGTGGGCCAGGCAGAAACAATCGGCCC
>CAUYUJ010018652.1:70000-71631 GCA_963575745.1 Prorocentrum cordatum
TCTCCTTCCTACTCCTCCTCCTCCTCATCCTCCTCCTACTCCTACTCGTATATCTCCCCTCATCATTCCTCCCCCTCCTCCTCCTCATCAGCCTCCTCTCATCCTCCTCCTCCTCCTCCTTCCCCTCCTCCTCCTCGTCGTCTCCTCCTCCTCCCTATCCTGATCCTCATCCGCCTCCTCCTACTCCCTTCCCCCTACACATCCTTCCTCCTCCATCCTCCTCTCCTCCTCCTCCTCCTCATCATCATATCATCAGCATCATCATTCACCACCACCACCACCACCACACCACACACATCATCATCCATCATCATAATCATCATCATCATCATCATATCATCATCATCCAGCATAATCATCATCATCATGCCTACTCATCCTCTCCTCAGTCATCTCCTCCTCATCTCCTCACCCTCCTCCGCACATCATCATCATCATCATCATCATTCCTCATCATCATAATCATAATCATCATCATCATAATCCACTCATCATCATCCTCATCATCAGCTCATCATCGTCATCATCATCATAATCATCAGCAGCATCAGCATCGGCATCATCATAATCATCATCATCATCATCATCATCATCATCATCATCATAATCAGCCATCAGCATCAGCAATCAGCATCGCATCAGCACCATCATCAGCATCATCATCAGCTCATCATATACTCATCATCAGCATCCGCCATCATCAGCACAGGCATCATCATCAGCAGCATCATCATCATCATCATGATCAGCATCATCATCATCATCATCATCAGCAACAGCATCAGCATCATCATCATCATCATCAGCATCATCATCATCAGCATCATCATCATCAGCAGCATCATCATCATCAGCATCATCATCATCCGCAGCAGCATCATCATCATCATCAGCATCGTCATCATCATCATCATCCGCAGCATCGTCATCATCATCATCATGATCAGCATCATCAGCATCATACTCATCATCAGCAACATCATCAGCATCATCAGCATCATAATCATCAGCAGCATCATCATCATCAGCATCATCAGCATCATCCGCATCATCGTCACCATCAGCATCAACATCGTCATCAGTATCAGCATCAGCAGCATCATCGTCATCAACATCATCATCATCAACAACATCATCAGCAGCAGTATCAGCAGCATTGTAATCAGCATCAGCAGCAGCATCAGCATCATCAGCATCATCAGCAGCATCAACATCAGCATCAGCATCATCGGCATCAGCATCATCAGCATCAGCATCCGCATCATCATCAGCAGCAACAACATCAGCATCATCAGCAGCATCACCGTCATCAGCATCAGCATGATCATCATCGTCGTCAGCATCATCAGCATCAGCATCATCATCATCATCAGCATCATCAGCATCATCATCATCATCATCATCATCATCATCATCATCATCACCAGCATCACCCTCGTCACCATCAGCATCGTCAGCGTCAGCAGCATCATGATCTGCAGCATCATAAACATCATCATCGGGGTCATCGGCATCATCTTCAACATCAGCATCAGCACCACCATCATCATCATCAGCATCATTAGCGGCATCATCATAATCAGCAGCGTCATCATCAGACTCATCGTCATCATCAGCATCGTCAGCATCAA
>CAUYUJ010018652.1:71731-84231 GCA_963575745.1 Prorocentrum cordatum
CCAGAAAAAAAAACATCAGAAATGATTCCACATTCGGTGTCGATTCGTTGATTTCTGGGGTCGCAGAAGCCCCCCGTACTTTGGGGCGTCGCCACGCCATGTTGTGTCAGGTTGCGCGTCCTCCGAATCGTGCTCCCGCTGCACCGCTGGCCTCATTTCCGCGCTTCCGCCCGAATCGTGCTCCCGCTGCAGCGCTGGCGTCATTACTTCCAGCGCCATGCCACATCATGGTTTTCGGTCCTCCCAAACAGATAAACTCTAAAATCTAGAAAATGGCCCTCCGAAGGAACCATCGGAAGTGATTACGAATTCGGTGTCGATTCGTTGATTTTTTGGGCCGCAGAGGCCCCCCACACACTTTGGGGCGTCGCCACGCCATGCTATGTCAGGCTACGCGTTGATCTTCAACACTACGCAATGCCATATAATGCTATGCCCTGCAAGGACATCCGACTGTGCGAATAGAGAGGAGATCTACGCTATGGTACGGCACATCGACAAAATTTTGCACCACCTGGCGCTGACAATAAATCGCATCGCTGTTATATCAATCGTGTGTTCCCCCCCCCACTCCCCCCCGATCTTAATATTGGGTTCGGTCCGGGCTGGTCGAAACAGCTCAGTGGTGCAACATTTTGTCGGGAGCCCCCGGGCGGAACAGGGGCTCTTCGCCATGCACCCAATATTAAGATTGGGGGGAAGGGTGGGGGGCAAGAGCAATGCAGTACAGGTTCCAATGCACAGAAAAAGTGGTACAACATTTTGTCGATGTACGATAAGGGATGGGAGGGGGGTAGGACGTTGGGTATGACGCGAGCGCACCCAGCTTGCCTCTCCCCCCCTCCCTCCCTGCCTCCCTGCCTCCCTCCCCTCTCCCTTCCATTCCTCCCTCCCTCCAACTCCCGAAAACCCCAGAAAAAACCCCAAAAAAACCCGAAAACCACCGAAAACCACCGAAAACCACCGAAAACCACCGAAAACCACCGAAAACCCACCGAAAACTCCTGAGACCTTCCGAAAACCCTTGAAAACCGTTGAAAACTCTCGAAAACTTCCGAAAACCCCCGAAAACCACCGAAAACTCTCGAGCGAGAACCTCCGAAAACTAGTGAAAACCTCCGGAAACCACCGAAAACCATCGAAGACCCATGAAACCTCATGAAAACCCCCGAAAACCACCGAAACCTCCCGAAAACCCTCGAAGACTCCTGAAAAACCCTCGAAAACCTCGTGCGACCGCGCGTCGCGCGGCCGCCGGCACCCGCGGCGCGCCCAGGGCGCTGCTAGGCCGCCACCTCCGCCCGCGCGGCGGGCACCGCGCCGGGGAGCGGGCCGAGACCGGCGGAGACCTCGATGCCCTCGGCGAGGCGCTCCTCGAGACTTCTGGGGGCTTCTCGAGGCTTTTGGGGGTTGGAGAGGCGTGGCGTGCTCCCCGTCCTCCCCCGCCCCTGTTCCTCCTCGCCATCATCCTCCCCATCAGCATCAGGATCACCATCATCAGCAGCAGCATCCCCATCGTCATCTGAATCGTCATCATCAGCATCATCGTCACCCGCATCATCATCATCATCATCATCATCATCATCATCATCATCATCATCATCATCATCATCATCATCATCATCATCATCATCATCATCATCATCATCATCATCATCATCACATCAGCAGAAGCAAGCAGCCCCAGACAGCCAGCGCATCGATTTATTTCCGCATCAGCATCATCAGCATCAGCATCAGCATCAGCATCAGCATCATCATCATCATCATCAGCAGCAGCATCAGCATCAGCATCAGCATCAGCATCATCATCATCATCATCATCATCATCATCATCATCATCATCATCATCATCATCATCAATATCATCATTAACCTGATCATCATCATCATCATCCTCCTCGTCGTCGTTGTCGTCGTCGTTTTCGTCGTCGTCGCCGTCGACGGCATCATCAGCATCATCCTTCGTTCTCCTCCTCATCCCTTCTCCTCCTCCTCCGCCTCCTCCTTCTCCCCCCCCCGAACGCTGCCTTCGGCGAGCCGCTCCTGGGGGGGCAGCGATAGGGGCGGACAGGCTCACGGTTTTGAGAGATTGAGGTTTTGAGGGTGAGGGTTGAGGTTTGCGGTGGGCATTATCGTCGACCTCCTCCTCGTCCTCGTCCTCCTCGTCCTCCTCGTCCTCCTCGTCCTCCTCCTCCTCCTCCTCTCCTCCTCCCCTCCTCCTCCTCCTCCTCCTCCCTCCCTTCTCCTCCTCTTCCTCCTCTCCTCCTCTCCTCCTCCCCTCCTCCTTCTCCTCCTCTCCTCCTCCTCCTCCCCTTCCTCCCCTCTCCTCCTTCCTCTCCCCTCCCTCTCTCCTCATCCTCCTCCTCCTCTCGCCGCCTCTCCTCCTCCTCCTCCTCGCTCCTCCGCCTTCTCCTCCTCATCCTCCTCCTCTCCTCCTCCTCCTCCTCCTCTCCTCCTCTCCTCCTCCTCTCCTCCTCCTCCTCCTCCCCTCCACCCTCCCCCTCCCCCTTCCCCCTCCACTCCCCCTCCCCTCCTTCCCCTCCTCCTCCCCTCCTCATCCTCCTCCTCCTCCTCCTCTCATCCTCCTCATCTCCCTCACTCCTCTCCTCCTCCTCCTCCTCCTCCTACCTCCTCCTCCTTCCTCCTCCTCCCCCTCCTCCTCCTCGTTGATCCCCGAGGCTCCACGATGCGGCTGGCCAGCTTCCGGACGAAGCGCTGGGCGAAGGAGGCCGCGCCCTCCCCGAGGGCGGGCAGCAGCCCCGAGGCCAGGGGCTGCAGCTGCCGCAGCGCCTCGGTGGGGGCGCGTGTGCCTCGATGCACAAGGACATGCTGGAGCTAGGTGCCCTCCTTGGAGGCGTGCGTCCGGCCCAAACATATATGGGCGGCGAGCGAGGCGGGGAAGAGAGAAGGAGAAGGCCTTCTCAGAAGGCGGCGGGACTTCTCAGAAGCCGTCGCGCCTTCTGAGAAGTTCCCTGTCTTCGGGAAAAGCGTCGAAAACTTCCCAGAAGACGAGGGGCTTTTCGAGCCTTCTGAGAAGGCCCGCCCCTTCTCACTTCCCCCCCTGGCCCGCGGCCGAATCTGGTATAACCATATTGTAGTATATCGTTTCCCGAGCGGTATGACCAGAACGCTCCCGCCACGGATCGTGCACTATAAGATTTCTCGGCGCGCGCGTCGCCCCTGAGGGACGACGCACACATAGTAGTAGCATGTCGGCGTGACGCCGACAAGGGGCAGGGGGATGGGGGAAGGCTCGGGGAGGGAGGCGGGCCGCGTCGCGGAGCCCCCCTCGGTGCTTGCAGTTCCTCCGCTGGGATGCGTGCGTCGTGCGGGCAGGCAGGACCCGGACCTCCGACGATGCGCTGCTCTCAGGCCAGGGGCCGCACCGATGCCGCTGCTCCCCAGACCTTCCCGGGGGTGCGAATCCAGTGGCTCGCCATCGCTCGGACGTCCACTCCCTGTGCTTTGTTTGGTTTCGTGCGTGGTTTTTTCGTCAAATGATCAAGGATGCTCCTCGATGGTCCTCGCCGAAGGAAAGATGCACACGTCCGAGCGATGCCAAGGTGGTGGCGACGAGGGCCTCCCAGGAGACCGCAGAAGGCGAAAACCTGCTCTTCCTCCCGAATCGTGCTTTCACGGTCCCTGGGCCCAGCCAGGGCCCCCGGAGGCCGAACGTGGCCCAGAACCTCCCGTCGTGACTTTTTACACCGACGCGATCACGTTTGTGTATCGGCCCAGACTAAAACAGGGCTAGGATCGGGATAAATCGCTCCAGAGCGTTTCGGAGCGCTCTCAGAGCGTTCCGGAACGCTCTGGAGCGGCCGCGGCGCCCAATACATCCTCCAAACCCGCCGACTCTCAGAGATTTCGAGTTATCCCGATCCGATTTTGTCCCGATCTTCGCGTCGTTTTACAGACATGCGACGTCCCGCTGCAAATTGCTCCACGCGCGGTCCCCACAAGTCCCGAGCGACCGGCTCTTCCTCCCGAGTCGTTCCCTGACGGCCCTGCGGCCCGGTGAGGGCCTCCAGGGGCCCCAAAAACGGCGACAAAAACCGTCGTCCTCAAAGTTTCACGGCGCCAACAGCTCGGGGGGTTCACACCGGGCTCCCATGCTCTGCTGCCGAAAAGACCAGGGGGGTGCACCCTGCGCCGAGTCGGACTTTGCCCTCCCAGGAGCTGCACCCTGCGGGAGCTGCACGGCACGGCGCGGCGCACGGCGCGGCGTACGGCGCGGCCAGAGGAGGAGCGATGAGCGAGCCCCGGTGGACGGCCGGAGGGCCTCCGAGAAGCCCCTCCCCCCCGCCTTGGACAAAGTCTCGGAGGCCCGACAGTGGGCACCAACACCAAGACAGGGGGCTGCCTCCATCAGGGGAAGATGATCCCAGATTTTGCGCTGGTGTTCATATTTCGGCCACCTTGGTAGCACGAATATTGCCACCATCACCGAAACCAGGATCATCTGCCCTCGGTGGAGGCACACCGCCGATATTGGTGTTGGTCTTAACCTCTAGACCCGCAATCTTTTCGACACGGGCGTTGTCGCTCCATCTCGGGCCCTGGGACCCTCACGGATCGATCCGGCTCGAAAAATGACGCAGAAAGATGGAGCCCGGGGCTGCGGTCGTGATTGTTTGCGATGTTGCAACTTTTTTGCAACTTCGGATATCAGGGAAGACGAAGCCAGCACGAGGATATCATCGGGTAAGGGTAAATCGAGAATCTCTGAGGTCTGGCGGCTCTGGAGGATGTCTCGGGCGCCGCGGCCTGGAACGGATTCATCCTCGTCCTTTCCCCGTCCGACAGTGGCCAACACACGTCGAAGGCACTTCCCCCTCGCCAAGTACTGGCCGGGGGGGAGGAGACGAGAAGAGGGATGGGGGAGGAGGGAGGGCAGCCCCCACCTCGGGGGTCCGGTGTGGGGGAGTGGGTCTGGTTCCAGCTGCCTTGGCGAGAGGGGGGCGGGTCTGATTCTGATGCCCGAAGTGTCTGGCGGGGGGGGGGTCTGCTTCGCTCTGTCTGGGAGGTTTTGGGAGGGTCTTCAGATTTTGCCACCAGTTGGCCCAGAGACGGTGTGCCTGTTTGAGAGGGGGGCCTACCCTGACTTCGGATCCGCCGTGCTCTGGCCGAATTTCGGAATCCAACTGCCAAGACTACATCCCAAGCGATGCGGCACGGAAAGAGAGCGGAAATCGCCGCCTCTGAAAAATAGGACGGAGATCACTATCCGCCAAGGTTGGCGGGAACGGCGACGGCAAAATAGGGCGGAAGTCGACATCAGAGGAGCTTGAGATCCGCCAAACTGCGGCGGGTCCGAAGTCGCGGTAAGGGGGCCGGAGCTGAACCCGAAGAGAATCTGCTGGAGGGGGTGTAGAGGCCCCCTAGATGGGGTCCGAGTAGATGGGGTCGGAGGATCTCGCCGCATCTCTCCCTCCTCCTCCTCCTCCCCTCCTCCGCCCTCCTCCTCTCCTCCTCCTCATCCTCCTCCTCCCCTCCTCCCTCCCCCTCCTCCCTCCTCCCTCTCCCTCTCCCTCCTCCGCCCCATCCTCCTCCTCTCCTCCTCCTCTCTCCTCTCCTACTCTCTCCTCCTCCTCCTCTCCTCCTCCCTCCTCTCCTCCTCCTCCTCTCTCCTCCTCCTCCTCCTCCTCCTCCTCCTCCCCTCCTCCTCCTCTCATCCTCCTCATACGACTCCATCGTCCTCCTCTCCTCTCTCTCCTCCTCCTCTCCTCCTCCTCCTCCTACTCCTCTCCTCCTCCTCCTCCCTCCTCCCTCGTCCCTCATCCTCCTCCCTCTCCCTCCTCCCTCCTCCCTCCTCCCTCCTCCCTCCTCCTCATCCCTCCTCCACCTACTCCTCCTCCTCCCCCTGCCTCCTCCCGCTACATGCTCTGTCGTTCTGCTCCTCCTCTCCTCCCTCCTCCCTCCTCCTCCCTCCTCCCACTCTCCTCCCTCCTCCCTCCTCCCCCTCCCCCTCCTCCCCTCCCCTCCTCCCGCCTCCCTCCTCCCTCCGCTCCATCCTCCTCCTCCTCCCTCTCCATCCCCTCCGACCTCTACCTCCTTACTCCTCCCTCCTCCTCCTCATTCCTCCCTCCTCCTCCTCCTCCTCCTCCTCCTCCTCCTCCTCCTCCTCCTCCTAGGGGTCGAGGGTCCCCACCCCCAGCAGGGCGCCCGCGCGCGCGCGCGATCGGCCCCTGCGCTGCGGCGTCCGCCGCGCTGCCGTGCCCTGGGCTGCTCTCCGCGAGCGGCGCTGTGAGGCAGCGGACAGGACGCTTGGCAGGAGACGGCGCACGCCGTCCCCATCGTGGCATAGGAGGCTGCGCAGAGCGAGGGCCTCAGCACGACACCTGCTACGAGTTGAAGAGGCACGAACGCTCCTGGCAGGACATCACGGTTCGCAGCCGCCAGGATCGTGCATGGCAGGTCGTTCGAATAAGTCCAAGGATGCGGTTCAAGTGGAGCCTCGTTGGGCTTGTGCTGCTACTCGCCAGTGCGGGTACCAGAAGAACTTCGCCAGCAACAGTCGGTGCTACCAGTGCGGCAGGGACCGTGCAGGGAAACCAGACCCAGCTGGCCCTCCTGAGCGTCGACCTGGTCGCTCACCAGCTCCTCGGCGTGCAGGCAGCAGGCCGCGTGGAGGCAGCAGCACCAGAAGGGAACGCTCCTATGCAGATGCTGAGCCTGACGAGCAGACGTCTACAGATGCGGTATCACGGGCCCGAAAGGCCGTATCAGCGCTCAAGAGGCTCGGCATCGACGAGTCCTCCAGCCCCCTGGTGGCCGCCAAGCGGGAGTTACATGAGGCGGAGGAAGTGGAGCATGCCAGTCGCACGCCCGACGATCAGCTGCGCAGGGCACTTGACCGACAGCAGCAGAAGACGCGGGAGGTCGAGACCCTTACGGCGGCCGTGGCAGAGCTGGAGCAGGCATTCACCACCAAAGCTGCCGAGCTCAAGGTTCGCCAAGGATGAGCTGGGTGCCATCACTTCAGAAGTTCAGGTTGCACGAGCTGCTGTACTGGCTACCTCGGGTACGGCGACTCCTGTCAGCACTGGAGCTGCATCACATGGTGAGATGGACGAGTCAATGGAGCGTCTTGGGCGGATTGTGCAGGCCGCAAGCAGTGTCACCGCTGGCAATGAGGCCACGTACATTGAGTCGCTCTCGAAGCAGTTCCAGGAACTACGTGCAGCGTTTGCAAGACAACGGGCACCGCCATCCTCATCAGTGGCTACAGTGGCATACACAGTACCAGTACCAGGCACACCCACAGCATGGGACGCGCAGGCCCCCTCTGAAGATCGGGAGATGGACCTGGGCCAGCGTGACGGCACGTGACGCTGATAGTGACATTGCTTGCCTGGCGATCTCGGCACACAACGGCGTTGTCGAGCTCGCTAACACTATGCCGCGACAGCGCGCGGATGGAAGCATACTACATGTGGGGCCGACTGGACGCAGTCATCCTTATGACGGTTTTGGTTCACAGCGGTTCCCACAACTTGGAGCGCGAGCAGTTTTGCCTGCAGCAGGGGCGCACAACGTTTGCTATCCCCATGCAGTTGCTCAGCTACCTCAGGGATGTGACAGTACCACAGTTTTGGCGGGTATCGACCTTGCGACGTGGGAAGCACGGATGCACTTGTGATCGATTGACAATGCGATGGAGGTAAGAGAGGCAATGCAAGACACCGCAGCCTGCAGCCCGAATGGGATGCAAAGGGGATCCCCAATCCCGTCTGTGAGCGTCGGCGCCAAGTCCAAACAGAAGCCTCTGGCTTCGCCTCCTCTGCTTGCCAGTGGTCGGCCAGAGGAGGGTTCGGGCGCGGTATGTAACTCGCAGGCTAACAGGGAGGTGTTTGTTCGCCACGTTGCTGGACCAGGCAGGCTGCGGCACAGAGCGCCGAAGCGGACTGCCGACCTACGCATGGTTACATTCAACAGCTCAGGATGGCCGCAGCTTCAAGACTTCCTGCAGACCACTCGCGGCTACTCCATCGTCGCCGCCCAGGAGCTACATTTACATGGGTCTCGCCGACTGATTGCTGAAGAATGGTGCGTGAGGAACGGCTGGCAACCGTTCATCTCAGACGCTATCCCGACAGATACGGGTCACTTCACTGCAGGCGTTGGTCTCTTCGTCCGCAAGAATATACATGTGATCCCGCTGGAAGGGATGGTTCGAGGACACGCGATTATTCCAGGATATGCAGTTGGTGTGATTGTGCAGGCGGGCATGCGGGGTGGCTTCCTCGCGGCATCACTGCACTTGGAACAAGGTCAGCGGCTCGGGGGACGCAACGCGGCACGGCTCGCGCAGCTCGGCGCACTCCTCATTTACTATGCGATGTCGTTCGTGGTGGCAGGAGATTGGAGTGTCCCACCTGACGCCATGGTCAACTCCGACTATCCATTGCGAATACGGGCAGCGATTCATGCAGGGAAGCAAGGAACCTACAAGGACCCTGTCACTGGGAACTTATCTACTCTGGACTACTGGATGGTCTCCGACTTCCTCACGACGGTGCTACAGCAGCCGACTCGAGCGGGGGGGGTTCCCGCATGGCAGCATTTCCCCATGGCAGTTCCACTTGGGCCACACCCTCGTGGCCAGCAGCTTTGCCGACTGCAAGGGCCAGCTGTCCCCCCGCCGAAGCCCACCACGGCACCTGGTGAACAGGTGGATGCTGATGCTGAGCTTTATTATTCTCAGCGTGGTCATTCCAGCGCGGACTGGATCAACCTCATGCGGGGTGAATCTGAGAAAGGGCATGGAGATGCTACCACCCGTGCTCAGCGCTTGCAGGACCTCACGACCGCCCTCCATGAAGGAGTGGAACGTGAGCTCGCGCCGCTTTTCCACACAGAGCAGCCAGGTGCAGCGTTTTGTGGCCGTGCCAATGGCCCGCACTATGCGTACGCAACAGCAGGAGGTGCTCTCAGCCGTCAGCAGCCTGCAGGGACACATCAGACGCGTGCGCTGCGCATACTACAGGCACATGTGAATGATATTCACCTTCAGCATGAGAAGCACAATATGCAAGCGCGCGCGGGCATGGAATCACTTGTCTGACTTCATGGGTGGACGGGGTCGGGATGGTCGTCTTCGGAAGCACATCAACCCGCATATCGTTCACATTATCATTCACATGCTCACGTGCATTACGACGCAGCCCGAACGTATGTATCCCTGCATGCTGCGGTTCGCGAGTGACTTCCTCGGTAAGATCGCTCAGCGAGACGAGCGACGCCTCGCAGATGCGCGAGCACAGTCTTTCAAGAAGTGGGTGCGTAAGTCACTCAAGACCACCCTTGGGGCTGCACATCGGTGGACCAAACCGAAGGGCTGGCAGCTTTCTACGGTCCGCACAGCCAATGGTCTTTCCAGTTGTCCGAGGGCTGAATCGCAGTGTAGTTTCTGGTCAAAAATCTGGGAGGGCGCTGAAGGGCCATCAGACGGCTCATCTGGAGGTCTTGGAAGCGCCACGGTCGAAGTTGAGGGGCTTCTTCTTGGGGAGCTGCTGGATCAAGGACCCAGGCACCCCCCCCCCCCCCCCCTGAAGATCATGGACCTTCGGAAGGCCGCCATGGGGTTCCCATCGACTACAGCCGTAGGCGCAGACCAGTTTCGACCCTGACACTGGCATCTAGCAAGTAATGGAGCCTTATCCCTACTAGGATACATTCTCCACCTGTGCGAAACATGGGGCATCTGGCCTTGCATCACACGACACGTTCATATTGTGCTATTGGCCAAACCATCAGGAGGATACGGGCCGATCGCCTTACTCAACCCTTTGTACCGGTTATGGGGTAAGGCGCGTCTGGATTGGGCTCGAAGTTGGGCCAGTCGTCTGGGGAGGTCCTATATCGCTTTGGGCACTTGCAAGTCGACCACGGATGTTGCGGCCCGATTGTTGGTCCAAGCAGAAGCCACAGACACGGGCCCCGACGGGCTCACTGCGTCTCAGGCCATAATCGACATCGGAAAGTGTTTTGATCGAGTACCCTGGGTCATACTATTACGTGCTGGCCTCGCCCATCAATTTCCTGCCCGCCTACTGGTACTCGCGTTGGGAATGTATGCCAGTGGAAGGCGTCTTTCATGGGAATCGACCTACTCGCGACAGGTGCGAGCTACTAGAGGAGTGCTGCCAGGGTGCCCACTTGCAATGTTCTGTGTGAAGCTTGTACTGCTCTCGCCCTTCGATGAGTTCGTATCGAGCACGTCGTCAATCGGTCGCACGGTTGACCTGTACGTTGATGACATTACAGTTGCAGTTACAGCAGAGCGGGAATTCATTGTCGAGTCGTCGGTAGAGTTCCCTGCGCAGTTGGTCGACACCCTCTTGGAGATTAAGCTTACACCAGCAGCACACAAGATGACGGTCACGTCTTCGGATCCGCAGGTCGGTCGTGTCGTGCGGTTGCTCATCGGCTCCGTCGAAATGGATTTCGATATGCCACCGTCCTAGAGGTTTTGGGAGTGGAGGTGGCAGCGGGTCGCAGGCTATCGTATCGACGGCTTCGGAAACGTATCCTCGAGACTCGTCGTCGTCTCCCTCGCCTCCGAATGCTGCGTAAGGCAGGCGCCATTGTGGGGCGATTTGCACGGCAAGCACTCCCACCAGCAATGCAGCACGGTGTAGGGGTGCACGGCGCCCCCCCCCCCTCTGCGCTCGTCAACCGAATGCGGAGCACATTGAGAGGCGCGTGGTATACCCCAGGATCATCCTCCTCGGCCTGGCCTTCATCCTGTCTTCAGGGTTCCATGGGTGAGGATCCTCAGGTCCAGTGTTGGACCCAACCGGTTTATCAATGGGCTCTCCTGGTTCAGGACAAAGTCACCACTCACGATGTGCTGCAAAATGCCTAACAACGGCAAGTATTTCGAGTACTTACCGATGCTAAACCTTGGCGTCAGGCTGCGGGCACAACAGGTGCTATGTTACTTGCGACTCGTGACATTGGGTGGCGCTCGATTTCAGCTTTCACTTTCATAACGGACCTAGGTGGCGTGCTCGACCTGCGCATGATCGCACCTGTAAGTGTTCGGGACCTGGCTCGGTCCGCTGCCGTTCGAAAATGTGGGGGTCTTGGGCCAGACGATCCAACCCTGCTGATGATGGAATGGCTCCCACAGAACCCCGCGGGTACTGGATGGAACCTATCCTGGCTTTTCTTCGCGCAGCCCCTGATGACCCTCCTGAAAGTGATGAGGACATGTCTGAGGGGGTGACTCTTGGTTCACGGCGCATCCTCTCCTTCAATGAAAGTGCTATGCTCCGTACCATTGTGGGCGGGGGCTTTTGGGCCCCGTCTAGGCTGTATCGCTCTGGCTATGTTGCTACGTCATGCTGTCCCCACTGCGATGCTGAATACTGCGACCAGTATCACATTGTTTGGGAATGTCCAATTAGAGAACGGCAGCGACAGGAGGCTACAGCCAGCATCGACTGGGCAGGCTTCTCGCAACCGACGAGGGGATCCTGGCTCTACACGCGTGGCATGGCCACACGATCCAGCTTTCCAGCATTGCCTCAGCGCGATGACTCCGAGCGCTGGCACGTCGAGTATGGCACCCTTGAGATGACCACAGGAGACATCTACACGGACGGGGCATGCCGAAAACTATGGTGCTGGCCTGAATCGTCTCGTGCGGGTTGGGCCTTCGTCAAGTACACACAAAATATCGAGCTCATGGTGTACGGCGCCTTGCCTGGCCCCATTCAGAGTTCCCCGAGGGCTGAGTTTCACGCGGTTTTGAAAGTTCTGGAGGTATGCATACTCCCTGTACATATCCACACTGACTACTTAGGAGTCGTTGAAGGCCTGGCTGGGGGGGCCGAGTACACATGCGGCCCAAGGCGGCCTAACTCGGATATTTGGAAGGCCATCTGGCACAAAGTACAGGACCTCGGTGGTCTCACCGAAGACCTACGTGTCTCCCACGTGAGAGGCCACCAAAGGGGGTTTTCCCAGGAGGCTAGAGCGAATGGCTGGGCTGATAAGGCTGCGTGCTGCGGTCGTGATATCCATGCCCCCAGCCAGTCACAGATCAGGGCGATGAAGCTTGCCTTGTGTCACACTAGGAGTATCCTGAGCTGGGTGACACAGGCGCATATGCATCATGCCTCCACGGGGCGGGTTGACACGCACAGGAGAGAGCGGCGACGGAGCCATCGGATGCGGGTGTCCAAGGTTGATGTCCCGCCGCCGCCCCAACATGCGTGTCATGTTTTCGAAGATGGTGCGAAGTTTTCTCGCTGCCTGTACTGCCGTCGTGGCACGCGCAATCCCGTCACCCGTGCGAAGTTGCAGGCTACGCTATGTCATGCCAGGACCACTCAGGAGACCTCCGCAGTAGAGTTTCACGGAGTGTCCTGCCCTCCGAAGGACGATGCTGGCCCAATGGGCCAGGTGGGTGGAGTGCCTCCTCGGACCCGTGGCGTGACTGTGGAGTCGCCCTCCTCGTCCTCACCGCATCGTGAGGGCGAAGGCGG
>CAUYUJ010018652.1:91731-136731 GCA_963575745.1 Prorocentrum cordatum
TGCGGCGCGATCCTCCGACCCCATCTGCGCCGACCCCATCTGGGAGGCCTAGAATCTTTGGGCTGCCCACTGCTATCATCGCCGCAAGATTCCACAGCAATGTTGTCTCGAGCAGGTACAGGGCGCTCGCAGGGTCCCAAGGACCTTCGATCGGAGTCCACTGTCCAACCTTCTCCGAGGCAGGTGGATTCCGAGTCCGGCCAGGAGTTCTGGTCGGTGCACATTTCTTTGAAATCACTAGCCGCTGCTAAGAAATCACTAGCCGCTGCTAAGAAATCACTAGCCGCTGCATCGGTTTCTTGAAAAAAACGAGGCTGAGGTATTCATAGTTTTCGGCCTCTCGGGGACCTCACCAGGCCTTGGGAGCGTCAAGAAACGGCTCTGGATGGAAAGCCGGTCAGGAGAAGTGGCCGCGAGGGCGGGGGGCCGCGTAGTGGAAAAATCATGGCGTCGGATGTCTGGGACCGCCAGGCTTCTGGAGGGCCCCTCGTTGGGACATCGTCGCCCAGTGGCCGCCAAACCTACGAGTTCTGCTCCGCCACGGGGCTCCCGCCAATCCAACGGTCCGACCGGCGATGCGGGCTCGGGAGGACCTCCCCCCTCCTCGTTTGTGGCAGCGCCTCTTCCAGGCCCCCGACCGCGAGCGCAAGCACCGCTGCAAGGAGCGAGCTCACAGACACTTCATCGTGGAGGCCCACTGAAATCCGAGCGCCGTCTGCGACGTTTCCCGTCTTCGGACAGACGTAGGGGGCCCGCGGCCGGCCACCCCTCCCCAGATTCCCCTCCTCCTCCTCCTCCTCCGCCTCCTCCTCCTCCTCTTCCTCCTCTCCTTCCTCCTCCTCCGCCTCCCGGTGGGCTGCGACATGAAGGCGCACGCGCCCGCCACCACCAGCACCACACAAGCCGTACATCCAGCAGGACGCGTTGGCGCGGCAACCGCTCAGGGTCTGCTTCGGTCCAGCTGGGCAGCTCTTCCCAGACTTCGCCTTCCGGGGGCCGCACTCGGGCACCTGGAGGCCGTCGTCGGGCCTCAGGGCCACCCAAAAGTCATCCAGGGCGAGAGACTACTCTTAGCTCGGGCATGCCCCCCCACAGGCGGATTTTGAGAGACAAATAAAAAATGCACATGGTCAAAAAATACCCAAAAGTGGCCAAACATGAGCCAAAGGTCGTCCCCAGGCTATTTGTTGAGTATGTTTGAACATGCCTCCTGTAGAGGGACTTTGGAGTCCCGAGACGGTCCGGTGACAGACCGTGCGGTGACCTCGAAATCCCGCAAGACCTCACCGTACGGTCCGTCACCGCACGGTTTGGGGACCCTGGAGGTCCCTATCGCCCGAGACATCCTCGGAGAGGGACTCAAGTCCCCAAACCGTGCGGTGACCCCGAGTCCCCACCGGCTCACCGCACGGTGTGGTCACCACACCGTTTGGGGGCCCCCGAGGGACAGGCCTGACGTAAGTCGGGAGCGGCCAAGAGGGGGGTGTCCAAGAGGGGCGGGTGCAAATCATGACTGGCGGCATGTGCGCGGCCCAGCGGGGGGGCCATGGGCGTAATGAAAAAAGAAGAGGCGCCATGAAATCTGGGGAAATATCAGGGCCCCCGCCATGATATCCCCCCCCCCCAAAGTGATCACCCCCCTCTTTGCCGTCCCCGATCAAGAAAGCTCCCGGGGAAAGCATCGACGGCCTCCCGGCCACGGGCTTCCAACAGCACCGGCGCGCCCCGCCGCAGCGCAGTCTGCGAACGGCCGCCCCTCGCCCGCAGCCCTCAGCGCCTCCAGCCCGCCCGCTCGGCGGCCCCGCTCCCCGCTGCCCCGCCTGCTGGGCCTGCCCCGCACTGCGGCTGCCGGCCCCTCCCCTCCCAGACACCCTCGAGCAATGCGAAAATCACGACGGGAGGTTTTTCGTTACTTTCGGCTTCTGGGGGCCCTTGCCGGGCCTCGGGGCCGTGAAGAAACGATTCAGGATGACGAGGCGGTCCCGGGGAGCAGGTCGAGAACTCTGGGGGTGGACGCAACGAAAAAATCATGACGCGGGGGGCCCGGGCCGGGTGCGCGCCCCGCGCTCGCTGCCAGGGGCCACCCCGCAGCCTGGCCGCCCCGCGCACCCCCTGCGGCCCCGCCGCGCGAGTGCGCCCTCCCCTCCGCCTTCTGCCTCTGCG
Organism: Prorocentrum cordatum; assembly: GCA_963575745.1. Lineage (NCBI taxonomy): Eukaryota > Dinophyceae > Prorocentrales > Prorocentraceae > Prorocentrum > Prorocentrum cordatum. The sequence continues at coordinate 93,895 of CAUYUJ010018652.1, forward strand.
GCCGCCTCTCTTCCCTCCCCCCCTGAGGGGCAGCGGTAGGGGGTGACTGGCACAGGGGGGGGGTGCATCGACCTGGAATCGGCGATACCTCGCCGATAGATCGGCGGTAGGCCCCCGATAGTGAATCCGCACCTTCCTGGCCCGGGCCCCTATCAGCGATCGGGGGGTCGATGCATCGCCCCCTGCGCCTATCCCCCCTATCGCTGCCCCCGACCCCCCCCCTTGCACGCTGGACACTTCGCAATGCCGTAGCGCCGGTTGCTCGTCGCGCGAGCGGATCGCCTCTGCCGCGCCGCGACCGAACGGTGGTGCGCTCCGCCGCTAGCTCGACCGACGCCCGATCGCTGGCATCCGCGGACCAAACCTGTCTGGGCACGTCGTGATTCCTGCTCGGCGAGGACCGTGCCACGACCCCTGCTCCCCAGAAGTCTTCCGACGACGATGGCCACCAGACGACCAACGACGGGCGACTGGCGGCAGACCCCTTCGATCCAGACATGCGGTGTCCACATTTGTTCGAGACGGAGCCCCCGGGGGCCAGGAGGCGAAGGGACATCCCAACCTCCTCGCGTCGTCAGGGGTTGCGGCCTCCATGCGCTTCAAGCTCCCAGGGCGTGGCACAGGTGGCACGTTCTCGTCATTAGAGGAGGGTGAAGCTCCCAGGGCGTGGCAGGGGTGGCACTTCCTCGCCACCAAAGGGGATGCGCACGGGTTGCGGTCTCCATGCCTCTCACGCTGTCATGGAGTGGGAGGGGTGGCACTTCCTCGCCACCAGAGGGGTGCGCAGCAGGTGCGGTCCCCATGCGCTTCACGCTCCCATGGCGTTGCAGGGGTGGCACTTCCTCGCCGCCAGAGGGCGGGGGGGGGGGGCGCACGCGGTGTGGTCTCTACGCGCTTCATTCTCTCAGGGCGTGGCAGGGGTTGCACGTCGTCGCCACCAGGAGGGGTGCGCACTCGGTGCGGTCCCGAAGTGTGCGCTACACGCCCCCAGGGGTGGTGCGGCAGGGTTGTGCTTCCTTGCCGCCTGAGAGGGGTGCGCAGGGGGTGCGGTCTCTATGCGCTTCACGCTCACAAGACCTGGCACAATTTCCCGCACATCCTCGCCACCAGAAGGCGTGGGCACGGGGTGCGGTCGCAATTATGCGCTTCACGCTCTCAGGGCGCGGCAGGTGTAGCATTCTTCGCCACCAGAGCATGGCGTGCAGTCTTTATATCTGCTTCACGCCCCCCAGGGCGTGGCAAAGTTGCAGTTCCTCGCAACCAGAAGGGTGAGCACGGTGTGTGGTCTCTCTGCGCTCCACACTCCCATAGCGTGGCACTGGTGGCACCCTCTCGCCACCTGAAGGGGTGCGCACGGGATGCGGTCCCAGGGCGTGGCATGTGTGGCACTTCCTTGCCACCAGAAGGGCTGCGCAGAGGGTGCGGTCTCTATGCGCTCCACGTTCCCAGGGAGTGGCACGGGGTGGCACTTCCTTGCTATCAGAGGGGGTGCGCACGGGGTGCGCGATCTCTATGCGCTTCACGCTCCCAGGGCGTGGCAGGTGTGGCACTTCCTCGCCGCCACAGGGGTGCGCAGGGGATCCGGCCTCCATGCGCTTCACCGTCCGGGGCGTGGCAGGGGCGGCACGTCCACGCCACCAGAGGGGATGCGCACGGGGTGCGGTCTCTGTGGTCTTCACGCCCCCAAGGCGTGGCGGAGGTGGCACTTCCCCGCCACCAGAAGGAGTGCGCACAAGGTGCGGTCCCTGTGCGCTTCACGCTCCCATGGCTTGGCAGAGGTGGCACTTCTTCGCCACCAGAGGAATTGGGCACGGAGCGCGGTCGATTTGCGCTTCACCTTCCAGAGCGTCGCTGGGGTGGTGGCACTTCCTCGCCAACAGGAGGGTGTGGTCTCTATGCGCCCCACGTTCCCAGCGCGTTCTGGAGGCGTGCTCGCAACATAAGATACCAATATACCAAAAAATGAAATGAACGTATGCGGGGGCCTTGGGTACCGTACCTGTTTTTCGGACGGCGACGGCGGCGGCGACGATGAACTGGGCTGCAGCGGGCGCTGGGAGTCCTCCTGGCCTTTGGCCTGCCACTTCTGGGAGCCTCCCCTGGCCTGCGGGCAGGGACGGCGGGGCGCCGCGGGCTGCTGCTGCCTCTCTTCCCTCCCTATCCTCCTCCCCATGTTCCTCCCAATCCTCCTTTTCCGCCTCCTCCTCCTCATCTTCCCCTCCTCCGCCTCCTCCTCCTCCTTCTCCTCCTCCTCCTCCTCCTCCTCCTCCTCCTCCTCCTCCTCCTCCTCCTCCTCCTCCTCCTCCTCCCCCCTCCGGTTCCTCCTCCTCCTGCGCCTCCGCCTCTTAGTCCACATCCTCTTACACGTCCGACGCTTCATGCTCCTGGCACTGGTGCCCATCATCCCCCATCTCCAGCTCATCCTCCTACGCCTCGTCCACGTCTTCGTCGTCCCCCCCCACCACCACCACCGCCACCACCACCACCAGCACCATCATCCATCATCAATCATCATCATCATCATCATCATCATCATCATCATCATCATCATCATCATCATCATCATCATCATCATCATCATCATCATCATCATCATCATCATCATCATCATCCCATTTTAGCCATTTGGCTCAGCCATTTTGGCTCAAGCCATTTTGGCTCAAGCCATTTTGGCTCAAGCTGTTTCTCCGGACTTTCGCAGGCGCCCACGCGCAGCGGTCAGCGGCGCGCGACTGGGAGATGAGCAATGGCGACGGGGGGCTGCCCGCAGGCGCGATGGCGGGGCGGCCCACCAGGCGTGGCAGTGCGCTGCGCAGGAAGGAGGAGGCCGAGGTAGGCGCCTCGGCGGCCCGCCGACGGGCGCGGGCGCGGCGCATCCTCGCCGCCACGGCGGCAGTCGGCAAGGCGGCCAGCGGCGGCCCAGGTTCCTGGCAGGACCGGGAGGCTGCTGCGCGCCCCGCCTTGCGCCGAGCCGCCGCGGGATTCCGCGTCCCAGGCGCAATGCGGCGGCGGCGGAACGCCGCGTGGCACGCGCTGCTGGTCCCTGCGGGCGGATTCGCGCGCGCGTCCGAAGCGGGCCTTTCGCGGGCCGCCGCAGGCCCCCGCCTGGGCTGGCTGCCCTCGTTCCAGGAGGCGGCCGCGCTCCCCTTCGGCGACTACGGTGAGGCACCCGACGAGCACTGCCAGGCTCCCGGTGCCATGGTCTGCCCAGTGCTGGGCGGCGTTGCCGCCACTGATGGATGGCGGCGCCCCCCCATCGTGAGCTTCGCGAACCAGGTCGTCGCCGTGGCGGTGGACGGCAGCGTCCAGACGGAGCTCCTGGGGGGCGAGGATCACCTCGATCGCCAGCGGCGGGTCTTGCGCCAGCGGCTCGAGGCGGCACAGCGGCCCGCGCTCAAGCCTGCCGCTGCCCTGTTGGCCCCGCTGCCCGAGGTGCTCCAGGTACGGATCGTTGGCATGCTATCCCTGCCCGACAGGCTGCGGTTGTGCCAGGCCTCAACTGGGGTCGCCTGGACCTTCGAGAGCAGCCCCTGTCGGCTCGCGGAGGCGCTGGAATCGGAGCTGCGGGACGCGGCGCTCCTGCAGCAGCTGGAGGGCGCAAGGCAGCACAGGGACGCGAACGCCGACGTGGACCTGGGCCGCGGCTTCGGCTCCGACTACCAGCTGGACATGCTGAGTGGGGAGCTGCACCATCCCGCGTTGTACCGCACCCAGTACAGGGCTCTGGTCGCGAAGCAGGCCCAGGACATCCGCTCCCTACGGGAAGGCTGGGCTGCTGCGGAGCATGCGCTGCGGGACCAGCTCGCCACGCTCAGGGAGCAGCTGCAGGCGTACATCGTGATGAGCTCGGATGCGCCAGCGGCCGCGGGCGAGCACAACGACGACGCATCCGATGGCTTGCTCTCGTCCCTCGTGGTGGAGGATCGAGGTGATGATTGCGAGTTCTCCGACGGGTTCGGTACTTCCGACGTCCTCCTCGACGGGACTGTGGGCCTCAGGGCCTTGCCTCCCCTGCCTGCTCTCACCGACTGCCCGATCGGTTTCAGGGCTCTCACTTGGCTGTGGGACGGCAGGGATCCCACCGACATGAGGCGCATCGCCGACGAGCTGAAGCGGGCGGCTGCGACCCCCGTGCCCGATGAGCTCGAGGGCGACACGGTGGATGTGGTTCCCGAGGGCGCCGCGGCGCCTGGAGTCCACGTGGACGAGATCGAGTTGGACGACCTGCAGGCGATCATCCAGCAGCACTGCGCAGCGGGGGGGAGGCTCAGAGTCCCCCGAGGCGCTGGCCCAGCTGCTGCGGGCGACACCACTGCCCCTGCAGGAACTAACGGCGACGGGTTCGGCGACGTCGGCGGCCGTTCCGTTCCCTTCAGCGGCGATGGCATCGACACAGGCTTCTTGTCTGCAGGCGAGCTTCTGGAGGCGGCGGCCGCCTCGCGGTTGGCCCTCGCAGCGGCCAGCTTCCTCCTCGGGGTCCCACTCGAGGCGCCCCAGGCCTTAGACGCTCAGATGCCCGAGCTCGTGTCGCAGGCGGGTCCAAGGATCACGAATGCCTGCGCCGAGCTGCTGCCTCTTCTCTCACGGGATCTGCTCGTGTCGCAGGCGGGTCCAAGGATCACGAATGCCTGCGCCGAGCTGCTGCCTCTGGGGGGGGAGGGACCCCGTGGCGTAGGCTGTACCCCGTGGGGCTCGGCACACGCCAGGGTTCACTCCCTCCCGCCCCTCTTGGGCGGCGTCTTTCGCTCAATGTAGCCGCTGGCGCGCCTTGGGCGCGACAGCCCGCGCAGCTTGCTGCGCTCCAGCCCGCTCTGTGCTCTGTGCCGCGCCAGAGCCAGCGGGCTGAGTTGCCGTGAATGCTCGGTGCTCTGCCTTCCGCTTGCCTCGGCCGAGGCGGATGGCGTGGCCTCTAGTTTTCAGGCGAGTCTGCGAGTGTGCCTTGGGCACGGGTCAGGCCTTGCGTCCGCAGCGCCAGAGGGAAAGGCCATGGCTTCGGGAGGCTGTATCGAGCGGGGAGCTCCAGACCTTCTTGGATGCGTGGATCATCATCATCATCATCATCATCATCATCATCATCATCATCATCATCATCATCATCATCATCATCATCATCATCATCATCATCATCAGCATCATCATCATCATCAGCATCATCATCATCATCATCATCATCATCATCATCATCGTCGTCGTCGTCGTCATCGTCATCATCATCATCATCATCAGCATCATCAGCAGCATCATCATCAGCATCATCATCATGTCATCATCATCATCATCATCATCATCGTCATCATCATCGTCGTCGTCGTCGTAGTCGTCATCATCATCTTCATCATCATCAGCAGCATCATCAGCATCATCATCAGCTTCATCATCGTCGTCGTCATCGTCGTCATCATCATCATCAGCATCATCATCATCAGCAGCATCATCATCGTTATCCTCATCAGCAGCAGCATCAGCATCAGCATCAGCATCAGCATCAGCATCATCATCATCATCATCATCATCATCATCATCATCATCATCATCATATTCATCATCAGCAGCAGCATCACCACAATATCCATCACCATGACCATCACTATCACAATCACCATCACCATCACCATGACCATCAGCATCATCAGCATCATCAACACCACCATCATCATCATCATCATCAGCATCATCATCAATATCATCAGCATCATCATCTTCGTCGTCGGTATCATCATCACCAGCAGCATCAGCAACATTCTCGTCGTAGACGGTGTCGGATTCGTCGTCGATACTGATCGTCATCCACGATTCCAGATCGTCTAGACGCAGCATCATCCACATCATCATCCTCATCCTCATCCGCATCCTCATCCACATCATCATCATCATCATCAGCATCATCATCCTCATCATCATCATCATCATCAGCATCATCATCATCATCATCATCTTCATCATCATCATTCTCGTCTGCATCTTGATCATCACACTCATACACATACACATCATCATCCTCATCCTCATCATCATCATCATCAGCATCATCATCATTAGCATCAGCATCAGCATCATCAGCATCAGCAGCATCATCATCAGCAGCAGCAACATCAGCATCATCATTACCACCATCACCACCATCAGCATCAGCCTCATCATCATCAGCATCATCATCATGTTCGTCGTCGGTATCATCATCACCAGCAGCATCAGCAGCATCCTCGTAGTAGACGGTGTCGGATTCGTCGTCGATACTGATCGTCATCCACGATTCCAGATCGTCTAGACGCAGCAGTCAGGCACGTCCGTGACGTTGAAATCCCGAGAACAATGTTTGGCATGCTTCAGGACCTTCGAATGCTTGTCTTCAAACAAGGCAGTTTTTTCAATGGAAATGAACCGTTGTAGGGGCCTATGAAGAGGGAGCTTGGAGGAAGGGTTACTTCCAACATCGTTGATGATTCTTGGGTTTACACTGGTCCTCCTCCTCCTTCTTCTCCTCCTCCTCCTCCTCCTCCTCCTCCTCCTCCCCTTCATTCTGCTCATCGTCCTGCTCATCTTACTAATGTGTCTCCTGTCCTCCTCCTTGGATACCGTCTTCTTCTGATCCCTCATACGTCTGTTTCTCTTCCTGCTCCGCTGTTGCTAGTCCTCCTCCTAGGCGCACGCTTCCGCCCCAGGAATACACTTTTCAATCATCGTCGTCCGTGCCGTCGGCATCTCGTCTTCGTCACAGAAAACACAACAGCCATCATCAACAGCCTCATCGATATTATCATCACCTCTGTCAGCATGATCCGATCATCATCATCAACAACAACAACAACATCATCAGCAGCAGCATCATCATTAGCATCATCATCAACGCCATCATCATCATCATCATCATCATCATCATCATCATCATCATCATCATCATCATCATCTTCACCACCATCATCCTCATCGTCATCATCATCATCACCATCGTCATCGTCATCATCATCACCATCAGCATCATAATCACCATCAACATCATCATCGTCGTCAGCACTATCTTCACCACCATCACCACAGCCACCACCACCATTAGTTATGCGAAGCAAGTTGGGAGCAGAGAGGGAGCAGGAAAGAGCGGACAAGACAGCTGAACAGAAAATGTAATACAAAACGCTGTGGGTCACGGCTCTGCAGTGTCACTCGTACTCGTCGAGGTTCGAGCTGGTGTGCAAGCGTGGGTGCTAAACTGCACCGCGGAGGTCGCTCGCGAACCGACCAGAGATTCGGACTTGGAGCGTCAAATTCGCCACAGAATATCATCCACATCATCCAAGAGTTTCGGCGAATGTGGCATCTCGGCCCTGGTGCGGACCAGCCCGCTCATTGTCGTCGTGGTTTCGGCCAGCAGCATGCAACTTCATATTTCGCGGCCGACTCCCAACAGCCTGACCAGCAACGCAATGCGTCTGAGCGCCGGTCCCTCACGGCCTACGCAACCCCTCTCCACAATGTCTCCCACAGGTTCTGCACGGTTGTCGTCGCACTGGCAAGCATACTGCTTGAACGCCATCGTCCAATGCGCTTTACGTTGCTATGCAAGGTGCGACGCCGGATGAAGACCGCGTTGGCCAGGCTCGCGTGGGCCCTTGCGCATGTTTATTGGTATCGGTTTGGGCCAGCATGGGGGGTCCCCATACTAATCTGGGCACTCATTCTGTCGAATCCGCCCCCGTGGGCCACAAGCATGTTGCGATCGCGCCCCTCTTCCGTGCAGGAGGCACTTCCGACGGCAATCCAGGCGTCGTGGCAGCAGGTTGAACCAGATACCCTGGCACCAAGAGCTGGCCGTGCAGCAACAGCTGGCTGCTGCCTGCCAGCAACCGCTGCCTCGCCCCACGCACGCTTGGCCCACGCTCGGCTTGGCGGCACGAGCAGCTGAGCATCTCAGCGGTCTTGCACGTCCGTCGTCCCAGGATGTGGGCCTCCATGGGCCCACAGAGATGCAGGAGGAGGAGGAGGAAGTGGAGGAGGAGGAGGAGGAGGAGGAGGAGGAGGAGGGAGGAGGAGGAGGAGGGAGGAGGAGGAGGGAGGAGGAGGAGGAGGAGGCCTCCTCCTCGTCCCAGCGTTCCCCGCATCTCCGTGGGCCCAGTGCACTCCGTGCCCACCGCCCAGCGCCCATCCGACGCAAGGGCCCTGGCCAGAGAGTAGCGCTCGACTGCCGGCCTCCGCGCCTCGCGAGCCGTGGGGCGGTCGCGCGCCAGCTGCGGGCAGCATCGGCAGGGCCGGGCACCCAGGCGCTGGGCCCCCGCGGCCCGCGCGCAGGCAGCGCCCGTTCCCCCGCTCCCGCCAGCAAGACTTGACCAGGCACAGCTCGACTTCGAGCAGCATCTGGGGAAGCGGACACCCCCTCCACCTTGTCCTCCGTCGTCGTCGTCGTCGTCGTCGTCGTCGGCCAGCAAGACTTGACTAGGCACAGCTCGACTTCGAGCAGCATCCGGGGAAGCGGACACCCCCTCCACCTTGTCCTCCGTCGTCGTCGTCGTCGTCGTCGTCGTCGTCGTCAACGTCGTCGTCGTCGTCGTCGTCGTCGTCAACGTCGTCGTCGTCGTCGTCGTCGTCGTCGTCGTCGTCGTCGTCGTCGTCGTCGTCGTCGTCGTCGTCGTCGTCGTCGTCGTCGTCGTCGTCGTCGTCGTCGTCGTCGTCGTCGTCGTCGTCGTCGTCGTCGTCGTCGTCGTCGTCGTCGTCGTCGTCGTCGTCGTCGTCGTCGTCGTCGTCGTCGTCGTCGTCGTCGTCGTCGTCGTCGTCGTCGTCGTCGTCTGTCTCTCGCCACAGAAGCCCATTCTCTCAGCTGTGGAAGTTCCATCAGAAGTCTCACCTAGCACACCCAGGTCAGCACGGCCCTACTACATTGCATACTCATGAACGCAAGTTGTGTACATCTTTTTGCGCGCGCCCCGCTAGGAGCCTGGAACTCCACTAGGAGATGGGCAGTGTAAAACGGATCATCTGTTTCATGGACTGAACAAACCGTTGTCGGAGGCGCTCCAGGGAGCAGCATCGCAGGCCGGGGCTCGAACGACGTTGGAGCAGACCCTGCAGACGTTCCACTTGCCCCCGCATCGCGTGGAACCATGACTAGTGCATCATGCCTCGACGCATCGATGAGGGCTGTCAAGCAAGTTAACTTGAGAGAATCATTGCAGCAGGTTCGCGCCTTCCCCGCGCGGCCATAGACCCAGGAGCAAGCCCTCCCTCACCACACACGGTGCCCCGTGTCGCCTTCCGGCGTGGCCGAAACAGAAGCGTCCGCCGCCGGCTGATCCGAGCGTGAAACAATTAGCCGTGCTCTCGTAGTCCAATTCCTCGCGCAAGCGCGCAGCCCTGGCGCCACACTTGCATGGCGGATGCGCGCGGCTGCGCTGGCCTCCACACCCTCCTTCATGACGCGCTCACGGATGGCACAAAGACTCACAATGGATGGGCCGTTTGCTCGACGCGGACCATGGCGGCGGCCTTTTGCACGAAGGATGTCTTGGTCCGGGAACACGCCCGCGCATGCGCATGGCAGGAGGGGGGGGGAGGAGGAGGGGCAGCAAGCAAGCAGGCAGGCAAGCAGCCGGCAGCGGGGGGAGCACGGCCGAGTTAGGCGCGCGTGCCTTTTTGGGGGCGGGCGGGGGCGGGGGGGAGGGGGGGGGGGCCGCGCCTGCGGGGTCGGGCCTGGAAGATGTGCTGAATGCCAGACAGATCTTTTGGTGGCTGGCAGTGTGGACCAGAAAACAAACGACACCACCCCACCTACGGCTCCACGGGGCTTGGCGTGTACCAACAAATCTGGCGTCGGTTTTTACATGGTACGCGCTACGGCCCCCGATGGGCCGTAGCGCAACATGGAGTGACGTAGGTGGGGTTGTGTACTTAATTTTGGACGACAGCGAACGAGTAAGTGGCTCCCACGAGCGGCACGTCCAAGGAACTCGCCGAGAACCAAGGCCGTGTCGACGAGCAAGCTGGACGTTGTCAAAGGGGTAGACCAAGTCCTCAAGAAGCACAACCATTGTGCCAGCATCCCGCGCCCTTCGAAGGAGCGCATCCAGCTCCTCTGGGGCACGGCGCGAGAGCTTCTCTGAGTACCCTCATGTGTACTGTTGCGTTCTATCCCCATGCCTCGAGACTATATTTTGTGCAGTGTTGTTTCCACGGTGTGTGTGCATGGCCCACAAGGAATGAAGCATGGATGTGGCCGATGGTGAGCGTCGGCCATGCCAGGTGCCGGAGGCAGTCTAGCTTTCGCCACGCCGGGACCTGCCAGGTGGCTGTGGCGCGCCGCGTCATTCGCCTTGGGCACAGTAGCTGGCATATGGATCTTGAGCGGAGCGGACACTTTATTGAAATCCCTGGAGAGCTTCTAGCACATGTGACAAACAGGATATAACGTCGCAGGGGATTGAATATGCCTGCCCGCTCTCTCCCACAACTTCGTGGAGCGTCTCCGACTCAATGTTCCAACTTTCCAGGACAGCATGCGCGGCATGCTTGGGAGCCAACGTCGCTGGTTGGTTCCCGAAGCCATCGCATGTCTTTGCTGCCCTTGACATCGAGCAGCTCCCAGTCTTTGAGTGGGCCCAACACTCCTTCTAAACACAAAGCAGAAACAGAGATGAAGCGGGAGCGAACAATGAAAACAGCTTGGCCGAAAAGGTATTACACATCGCTGGGTGGTTCGGCCTTCTCAATTTCAGCCACACTCGTTTAAGCTAGAATTGTTGTACAAGCATGGGTGCTATATGAACTGCACCGCAACGGACCCTCGCGAGCCGACTGGAGATGCAAATCCAGACCGCCCGACTTGCCACAATGAATGATCTCCCCATCCTCGTCAACACTATCATCACCATGTTGATCACCAGCACCACCCACCACCCTTCTCCTCATCGCTACCATCATCATAATCACCAACAACGACAATTACATGATCATGCCTCTTGGTCCAGCCTTCCGCTTCCTCATCGGCCTACCCCTGCTCACCCGCCCCACATCCCTATCAGCCAGCGTGCCTGCACGACATGGGCGTGTTAGAATGAGAAGTGCTGTCTGCCAGGGGCTCTGCAGTCTTGTAAGGCACCCCCCCCCCGTCCGAGTAGCGCCGACACTCATGCATCGCCCCCCATTCTCCCGAGGTTTCCTAGGCGGCAGGACGCCTCACTGGCGCTCTCCACGGCTCTCCGATATCTTGGGCCAGGTTCGTCAAGGACGAATAACTTAGCGCTCTCGCGCCGCCTCCCAAGGGAGAAGAGGAGGATGAGGAATCGGAGCCGAACCACGAAGCGCGAAGCGCGAACAATTTCGCGCCCTCGAGGGCGCCCTTGATTCGTGGAATTTCGCCAGAACGGACAAGCACGGGGGTCCTTCTTGCACTCTGGACCTGTGGCACCGGGCGTTCGGAAACCACGACGCGGGTCGGTTTACACGAGTGCGGGTGTCTGGAAGCGGGCGTTGGGGCGCCTCAGTCGTTCGCAAGCGAATCGGGCAGACAGAGCGTTCCCTGGGAGAAGTCTTGGAGCTCGCGGTGCTGGCGACTCGAATGAACGGAGTCGTCGGGTTGATGGCCCAGGAAGGCCGCCGAGGACGCCAGGATGGCCGAGAGAAGTAGAACAAAGCTCGCCGACGTGGCGCCGCCGCCCCTCCTGATGGGGCTGGGTGCGATGGGCAGCAGCTTCAAGGCGCAGCGGCTCTTTTTCTTGCTCTTCCCCCTCCCCCTCCTCCTCCTCCTCCTCCTTCCTCCTCCTCCCTCCTCCTCCTCCTCCTCCTCCTCCTCCTCCTCCTCCTCCTCAGCAGCAGCACCAGCAGCAGCAGCATTATCATCCCCCTCCCCCTCCTCCTCCTCCTCCTCCTCCTCCTCCTCCTCCTCCTCCTCCTCCTCCTCCTCTTCCACCTCCTCCTCCTGCTGCTCATCCTCATCCTCATCTTCGTCGTCATCCTCGCCCTCATTATGCTCATCATCATCATCATCATCAGCAGCAGCATTGTCATCAGCATCATCATCATCACCATCATCATCAGCAGCAGCATCATCAGCATCATCAGCAGCATCATCAGCAGCAGCCGTATCAGCGTCAGTATCAGCAACAGCATCAGCGTCAGCATCAGCATCAGCAGCAGCATCATCATCGTCATCAGCATTAGCATCATCAGCACCAGCAGCAGCAGCATCATCTGCATCGCCGTCCCCATCCTTCCCCTCCTCCTCATCCTCCTCCTCCTCCTCCTGCTCCACCTGCTTCGACCTCCGACCTCCGACCTTCGACCTTCGACGACGACGACGACGACGATTCTCCACCCTTGCGAGTCGACGCGCAGAGGGGCTGGCGCGCGGCGCGGTTGCCTTCTCCACCCAGGAGCCCCTGGCGGGAGGGCGAGGAAGAGCGAGGGTCGGAGGGAGGGGGGGAGGAGGAGGAGGAGGAGGAGGAGGAGGAGGAGGAGGAGGAGGAGGAGGAGGAGGAGGAGGAGGAGGAGGAGGAGGAGGAAGGATGGAAGAGGGACGGAGAGAGGAAGGCGGAGGGTCGGTCGGGCTCGGCATTGCCGCAGTCTGCGCGCCGTCAAGGAGGAGGGACGGAGGGAGGAAAAGAGAGGGAAGGGAGAGGGAGGAAGAGGAGGAAGCGGAGGGAGGGAGCGAGGAAGAGGGAGGGAGGGAAGGAGGAGGGGGAGGGAGAGAGGAAGGCGCTGGATCCGCCTCACCTGGCGCACGAAGCGCTCCAGGGGCGGCGCTGGACACGCCGCCAAGAGGGTCCAGCCCCGATGGAAGAAATCCAGGCAGGCTTTTGAAGGTACATCTATGTGTAATGTGCTATTCTTCGAGACCCCCAGAGGCCTCCCCGATATACCCTGCAGGATCTCACGGCTCAGCGGCGGCAAGGGTCAGAAGCCGCTGGATGCTCCGATTACGTGGCGATGGGAACGTGGAGAGAAGGGGAAGGGGAAAGCGAAAGAGGAGGCGGAGGATCCCAAAGAGCATGACGAGAAGAAGGAATCGGAGTAGGAAACCGAGGGGGTGCAGGGGAAAGAAAGAGGAGGAAGGGGGGAGGAGGAGGAGGAGGAGGGTGAGAGGGGAACCTCTTCCTCCAGCTCCTCCTCCGCCTCTCCCTCCTCCTCCCTCCCCCTCCTCCCCCCCCCCTCCTCCTGGCCTGTCCTGGGATGCAGTATGGCGAAAGTCCCATCAGCCCTTTGGGGCGTAAGGTGGTCTAGGGCGTTTCATCTTCCAACCCCCTTTCTTCCCCTTCGGGGATAGGTTGATAACTGTTCCATATTAATTTACACCCCCTCCCCAAGGCGGCCGGGGGCCAAGCAGGCACCATGCCGACACCATGACGACCCGCCCCCCACCACTGGTCAAAAAACCATAGAAACCGCACTTTCCTCCATATTTGGAGCATGCGCGGCCAACCCGATGCGCCCCCCCCCCCACACACACAATCCCTCTCAAAAAACAATCAAAGTAAACTGGGGTAAAGTCTTGAGTCATGTCTGTGAGGTCCGCGAGTAAGTTGTTATGTTTTTGACAAAGACGACGGGGGTGTCAGCATATTCCCTGCTGCGCGCAGGACTACCATCCCTGACAAAAATGCACTTCGCGGCTGAACTTGGATCATGCGCGGCCATCGCGCGATCACTGTCAAGCGGTTTTTGACAGGGACGGCGGGGTTGGTGGCGCGCGGCTTGCTGTGCGCAAGCCCACCAGACACAATGATGGGCATCGGTTTTCGACACGGATGGCGGGGGCCGACATGTGTCCCGATGTGTGATGTCACGTGCGCAGGCACACCTGACGCACTCTGCACGTGCCCCGAACGCGGCGCACCTGGCGAGGCCGGGGTGTGCGGCACACCCGGCGCACTCGGAGCACGTTGCGCATCTGGCGCAGCAGGCGTGCCTGACACGCTCGGGCCCCAGGGGTGCCTGGCGCGCGTGGCGCCCCTGGCACGCGTGGCGCACCTCGCCTGAGCGTCGCGCACCTGGGGGTCGGCGTTGGCTCCCACTGGCTGCCCATCCAAAGGCGACTCCTGAACATGCTCAGGCTCGGGTGCTACTTATGTGTAGGGCGGGCGGGTGGGAGTGAGGTTGACAGCTTGCTGGACGGGGCCGGTCGCGAGCGGTCAGGGCGTCCAAAACGACCTCGGTGAAGAAACCAAACTCACTGGTTGTACAAGGTTTGGGCCCCATTGTGGCCTTTTGGAGGGCAGCCCTCATGAAAGTTCCCGTCTTGTTGAATCGATGTCCTCCAAAATGGCCCCAAGAAGCGCCCAGGAGGCCCCAAAAGGCCCCAACAGGGCCCCCCAAGATGGCCCAAAAGGTCCCCAAGAAGCACCCAGGAGGCCCCCAAGAGGACCCCAAGCGGCCCCAAGAGGCCTCCCCGAGGCACCCAAGACGCCCAAGAGCCCCCCAGGACCGCAAGACGTCCCACGAGGCCACCAAGAAGCGCCCAAGAGATATGCCAAGAGGCTCAGAGAGGCATCCAAGAGACCTCTGGCCCTTTTGCTTGCCCTCTTCCTCCTGCTCCTTCGTTCCTTTTCCTCCTTCCTTGTCCTCGTCTTTCTCTTCCTCCTCCTCCTCCTCCTCCTCTTCCTCCTCCTCCTCCTCCTCCTCCTCCTCCTCCTCCTCCTCCTCCTCCTCCTCATCATCATCATCATCATCATCATCATCACCATCATCAGCATCATCATCATCGTCATCATCATCATCATCACCATCACCATCACATCACATCATCATCATCATCAGCAGCATCATCATCATCATTATCATCATCATCATCATCATCATCATCATCACCATCACCATCATCATCATCATCACCATCATCATCATCATCATCATCATCATCATCATCATCATCATCATCATCATCATCATCATCATCATCATCATATTCATCCTCCTTCTCTCCACTCCCTCATCCATCCATCCAGCCTCCTCTTTCTCCTCCTCCCTCCTTCGCACAATTCGGCCATCCCCCTCTTTGCTCCCGCACGTCCCTGATCACCTCAACTCGCCTGGACATCGTTTCTGGATGGGTGGGTGGGGGTATTTTTTGTCGCAGGCGCGCGAAGCGAGTCGAACGCCGGGCAAGCAGGGGCAGGCTGTGCCACATGCGAAGGGGGAACAAAAACATAGCAAAGAGCGACGCCTGGTACGGAGCGAGACTCAGCGCGACCAAAAGCTGGTGGGGGTACGATTTTGCTCGCGAAACAAGCGGAGGAGCCGCGCGCCGTCATAAGATACAGCGAAAACCTAAAAAGCAGCGGCCGGGAACGAGGCTAGACGCGCGCGCCGAGCGAGAAGCCGAAAAAGGAAGGGGCCAACTGAAGACGAAGATGCAGAGGGAGACTTGCCGAGCCCGCGAGCGGAGTGGCCTCAGAAAACTAGTCCTCGAGGATCTTGCACCGACAACCTTCGCCCAAGCGACATTGTGCTGGTGGGGGCATTTTTTTTTATTAGCGGCCCGCAAGGAAAAGTCCAGCGGGCGTGAGTACCGAGGCTGGGGCACAGCGCAAGATAATTAGCGCGAGGACGCGCGGAGTGCACATGCAAAGACCAATCAAGGCCACGGCAAGCGTAAGCCAGCGAGGAGTCGCCCTGACGGCGCCAACTCGCGAAGAAACAGACACAAGCAGCTGGTGGGGGTACGCGAAGCGTTTAGGAATTCTCAAGGGGGGTCCATCCGCGGCGACGAGGAGCCCCCTGCAGGCCCAAGAAATCGCAGCCATAGCACAACAGACTGAACCGTCGCGCCTCGATCCTTGAATCTCCTCCTCCCCTCCCTCCTCCGTCCTCCGCCCTCCCAGCTCCCTCCTCCCTCCTCCCACCTAATCCCCATCCTCCGCCTCCTCCCTCCTCCCTCCTCCCTCCTACCGCCTCCCTCCTGATCCCCATCCTCCACTTCCTGACCTCCTCCTCGCGTCGTGGGAAAGCTCGCGACAAAGGGATCTGCAATCTTCGTCCCCCAAGGGCCTATTCATGGCCCCGGGACCTTCGAACAACGACTGGGCATGAGAAAGCGGTCCCCTGGAAAGGGTTTAGACCTCTGGAGAGCCACGCTGCTGAAAGAACATGACGTCGGATGTATGGGTCTCTCCATCGTGGCTACACAAACCTTCGGCATGTCAGGATTGCAGGAATGCTCAGGAACCGAACCGAACTGGCCGAACCGAACTGCGACGAACCAAACTGGCGCAAACCGCACTTTTTATCAACAAAAGCCGAACCGAACCAGAACCGAACGAGACCTGATTTTGAACCGAACCGAACCGAACCGGAATCGATTTCGAACCGAACCGGGCCGAACCGGATGGAACAGCCATGAACCGGAGGTCTCCAGGGCCCTGATTTTGCAAGTCTCGAGGCCGTTCGGCAAGACTTGCAAAATCAGGGCCCCGTGGGGGCCTCCGGTGACTTGCAGAAAGGCTTCCGGGGACTTGTAAAATCAGGCCCCTGCCCTCTGCGTGGGGGGGCCTCCGGGACTTGCAAAAAGGCCTCCAGGACTTGCAAATGGCTTCCAAGACTTGCAAAATGGCTTCCGGGAGCACAAAATCGGCAAAAAAGCTTCCGGGACTTGCAAAATGGCCTCCGGGACTTGCAACATGCATCCGGGATTTGCAACATGGCCTCCAGGACTTGCAAAAAAATGGCGTCCCGGACCTGCAAGATCGATTCCGGCACTTGCAAAAACGCGTCCGGGAGTTGCAAAATCTCTTCCGGGACTTGCAAAGACGCCTCTTTGACTTTCAGAATCGCCTCCGGGACTGCCCTGCGGCGAACCCCCCTTCTCACTGGCGAACCGGGCGGAACCGGAGCGAAACGCATGGCGAACCGGGCCGAACCGAATGGCACCCCTCACAGCGACGAACCGAACCGAACCGAACCGGAGAATTCCAACACCGAACCGAACCGAACCGGACGCACTTCGGAACCTAACCGAACCGAACCGAACTGGACCCGTCATGGTTGGGAAACTAGGATGGCGACACGCAGACGGGGCCAGGCTGGGGAGGAGCCGTCTGATAAGGCAGGGGCATGTTTATAAAATTATCGGCCTCATCCAAGCAACGTCACACGCACAGACGCACTCTCCGAATGCGAAGAACATCCATCCCCCTGCCTGCCGCAAAGGCGACGACGACGACGACAACGCCGATGACGTCCGTGGACGTCGACGACCACCAAGACGGCACCACGACCGACGACCGACGACACACGACCAGCGACGGACGACTGGCGACCCAAACATCAAATGTCACTCTGTTCGTTACGGGATCTCTTGAAATCCCCAAATCACTTCCCGCGGGCCGGCTTCTAATCCCGAGTCGCATGTTGGCGGCCGCAGGGCCCGAAGACGGCCCCAAGACGCAAGAAACGGCCAAAAACTTCCTTTTTGTTTTTGTTTTGGTCGGGTGTCTGGGGACGACTGGCGACCGACGACGGGGCTTGGGGGGACAACAATTCGCCCCTGGATCTCTCCTGGCTTGCGTCCTGACCACCCAGAGGCTTCAAAAAGCACGTGCAAGCACCAGAAAAGCCTGACCCTCAAAGCCGAATCCTAGAGCCTCGAAGCGACGACGCCGCCAACGACGACGACGACGACGACGACGACGACGACGACGACAACGGCGACGACGGCGACGACGGCGACGGCGACGGCGACGGCGCCGGCGACGGCGATGGCGACGGCGCTGACCGATGACAGCGACGGCTATGACAGCACTCACGAACACCTACGGTGACGACTACGACGACGACGACGACGACGACGACGACGACGGCGACCGCGACGGCGACGGCGACGGCGACGGCGACGGCGACGACGGCGACGATGGCGATGACGGCGACGACCGCGACGACGGCGACGACGGCGACGGCGGCGACGGCGACGGCGACGGCGACGGCGACGGCGACGAAGACGACGACGATGTCATCGTCGCTGACGACGGACGTCGACGTCGACGTCGACGTCGATGACGACGACGACGACGACGGTGACTGACGACCGACGACGGCGACCGTTGATAACCGACGAGGGCAGGGCCCGCGGCGCCTCTGGCCCCGGCCCTCCGCGGGCCAGGAGTCAGCCGTCGCCTCCTGCACCGCCGCGACGCAATCGTCGTCGTTTTTCGCCGTAGGTCGTCGTCGTCGTCGTCGAAGTCGTCGTCGTCGCCGTCGCCGTCGCCGTCGTCGCCGTCGCCGTCGCCGTCGCCGTCGCCGTCGCCGTTGCCGTCACCGCCGCCGTCGCCGCCGCCGTCGCCGTCAAAATCGACGTCGCCGTCGCCCTCGACCATCGCCGTCGCCGACGCCGTCGCCGTCGACCGTCGCCGTCGTCGCCTTCGTCGTCGTCGTCCCCGCCGCCAGCGTCGTAGTCGTCGTCGTCGCCGGTCGTCCCCGCAGGCGTGGTCGTCGTCTTGGGACAATGACGACAAAATTTGCTCGCCGTCTGCGGCCCGCGGAGGCCGCGGTCGGGGCCCAGGAAAGCTGGTCCCCAGGAAAGCGTCTAGACCTCCGGGGAGCCGGCGCGCGCGTCGTCGTCGTCGCCGCCGTCGGCCGTCGTCGCGGACGATACTCGCTGATTTTTCAGGAGGGGTTTGAGTGTTCGACTGTTTCGGGGCGTCCTCGGAAGCTCCCACACGTGTTTTCTATCTCACCACACCAACCACCACCTGATTCATATTAAGCAACCTAGTAATCACCATCACCATCACCACCACCATCATCCGCATAATCATCATAATCATCATCACCAGGATCATCAGAGTAATCCGCATCACCATCATCATCAGCACCATCATCAGCGTCATCAGCAGCAGCATCAGCATCAACATCATAAACAGCAGCAGCATCGGCATCGGCATCGACATCGTCATCCGCATCAGCAGTAGCATCCTACCCGTCGTCATCATCATCGTCATCATCAGCAGCAAATTCCTCGTCATCATCCCCACCAGCATCAGCATCGCCATCACCATCATCATCAGCACCCGCATCATCAGCACCATCGTCTTCATCATCACCAGCATCACCATGAAAATCAGCATCAGCATCATCATCGTCATCATCACCATCATCATCAGAAGCACCATCACCATGACCATCAGCATCAGCATCAGCAGCAGCAGCGTCATCAGCAGCATCATCAGCATCAACATCATCGTCATCATCGTCGACACCACCATCACATTCACCATCAAAACCGTCATCATGAGCAGAATAGTAAATACAACCCGCAGCATCACCATCACCGACAAAATCTGAATATGAATCAGCAGCACCCTCATAATCAGCACCAACCCAAGTCTCAGCATCCTCGTCAGCATCATCATCGGCTGCATTATCATCGCCACCACCATCACCATGACCATCAGCATCAGCATCATCACCGCCACCATCGACCATCGTCATCGTCATCGTCACCGTCACCATCATCGACATCGCCACCATCTGCAGAAGCAACATCAACGGGCTAGAAATTCATGCCCCCCCTGCGTTTTGAATGGCAAAACCCTTAATAAAGACCCTAAAAGATCCAGTCCGTAATGAGAAATATGTACGCAGGAATCCTTAATGACGAACCGTTACTGCACCAAACATCCTCACAAAAGAATATGGATTAAGGAACCCTTGATAACGAATATGTAATATGGACTCCTTACTAAGGTAGATTCACTGGAAAATTCTGCATAAGGGATATTTGATATTCAACCATTGATAAGGCATCTGTTTTGAACCGTTTGCTAAGGAATCCTGGGTGCAAGAATCTGTAGGAAAGAATCCTTTGTAGGGAACCGTTACGGAGAGATCCTGAATGAGGAATCTGATTTGGGAAACTATATGGAAAACGCACGAAAAATACTCAAACTGAGTAATTACTAAGGGGTCCTTGGTAATGGGTTTGTACGAAAGAGTCCCACTGTTAAAAGATATGTAATGAGGAATCCGTAGTAAGGAACGTTGACTAATGAAGAAAGAAAAGAACCTTCACTAAGAAACCCTCCAAAAGGAAGGCAAAATTACTACGGAATCATTGGAGGGGAACCTGTACTGGTGATTCACTTGTTGTTTGTTGCATTTCTTTCTTATTCTATAAAAAATATGAGACGAAGAAAAAAACGTCACCAAGGAGTCCTCAATGAGGAGCATTGGCTGAGGAATCATTGACCAGGACCCTGTACTGAAGAAGTCGTAAAGGAATATGTTCAAAGGAACCCTTTTACTAAGAACCTGCGTGCTGAAGAATCCTGACACATAATATTAAATCTGCACTACAGAACCATGAGCGCGGAACCATTACTACGGAATCCACAATGAAGAATATGCCACACATAATCCTCCATTAGGAAATTTTACTGAGGACACCTCAATAAGGAGTAGTTACAACGGGGTCCTTACTCAGGAGTCATTACTGGTGAATCCTCCATAATGGATCTGTATTGAATGACCCTTCATGGAATCTGTACAAAGGAACTCTTACTATGCAACCTGTACTACGGAACCCTTTCATGAAGAACCTGTACTGGGGAACACTGATAAATACGAAAGAACCCTCAATAACGAACATTGAATACGGAACCCTTGATACTCATTATGTACTTCTGCATCCTTACTAAGGAATATGTACTACGAAACACTTAATGAGGAGCTTGTACTAAGGACCCCTTTCATATATGACTATATATATATGCACTGAGGACTTCTCAATCAGAAACTTGCACCAAGGATAATCTGTTTCCTGAAAAAGAATCTGTATTCTGGAATCGTCAATGAGGGGGTTTACGAATGAATCCCGAATGAGGAATTTTGACTGGGAGGAATCCGTAGTAAGGAAGATTTGTTAACGGGACCCTTCATAAGGAACATGTGCTCAAAAATCCTTAATGAAATATCTGTTTTAAGGAATCCGCAATAAGGAACCTGTACTGAAGAATTGTTACGGAACCCTTAATAAGGAATCTTTCCCGCGGAATCCTTATTAACGAATATGTACGAAGGAATTCTGAATAAGATCCTGAATTAAGGAATCCTTAGCAAGAAATATTTCCTAAGGAGTCCCTGGCGCTGCCAGCTTCCTCAGGGGTCTGTGGTACGGGAAAACACTAGAGACAAAAAAAAGCCCCTCGCTCCACTGATCCCGTTTTTTTGGTTCGGGCCCGCCCGGGAAAAAAACTGAGCCAGTGGATTCAGGGGACCGTTTCTCTGGTTGCTGGGACCTTTCCCCTAGCTAGGGCCAGTCTCTCTCCTCCCCCGCCACTACAGGAATCACTTTGGACCCCCCCCCGCACAAAAGGGAATAGATTTGTAACCTCTACAAAAATGGTCCCCACACAAAAAGGAGTCTGTGTAACCACCCAGGAAAGGAAAGTTACTCGTAACCTTCCACAAAGGGATTCCACCAGGCCCCCAATGCGCCAGAAGCCCGAAAACACATAAGACGACGACACATCCTTATGAGAAACCGCCATGTAATGTTTCCAGAAACGCAGGGGGACCCAAACAAGCCTGAAATCCATCATCGTCATCAGCATCAGCATCATCAAAATCAACCACAACATCATCCTCATCATAATCATCAGCATCATCATCATCAGCAGCATCAGCAGCATCAGCATCACCATGAACAACAACAACAACAACAACAACAACAACAACAACAATACAACAACAACAACAACAACAACAACAACAACAACAATCATTTTACCCGAACGCTCAGTGTTCTCACCAGTGCCAGGGTTTTCATGCGACGCGAGACAATACCCCCACTTCGTGGGGGGGCAGTTCAAGCTCTACCAAATATCCAAACGACTCTTCGCGACCACCCAAACCCAGCTTCCCGCCCTATGACGTTGGGACACTTCACTTCGTGGCGTGCGGACGACCGTGGCTACTACACTGGCGTGGGGTACACACCCACAGAACTTGGTCACTTATTCGGGGCGCGCGTGTGCCCAGCATCCTGCAATTGTGACATACAATACATGACACAGACAGACAGAGAGAGAGACAGAGAGCAGACAGAGAGAGAGACAGAGAGAGCGGAGTTGGTCACATTTTTGGGGCAAGTTCCTGAGATCGTCGTGTTTTTTGTTGGTCTTGCGCGCGCGAATGTCCACTTTACTTTTTTTTGCAAGGGAGTATTGAAATTTGATTATGTTAGAACAAGAAAAAGTAGCTCGCGCGAGCTCATGTAACATAAATGTTGAAAAACCATTGGTTTTGTGGGAGTCGGACAGCGCGCGCGGGATGAAATTTGGACATTTTTTTTTGAAAAACCATTGGGTTTTTGATGTTTTTATGTTGAAATCGTTACGAAACCTAAGGTTCTGGAAGGATTTCGTCTTGCGCGCGCGAATGTCCACTTTACCTTATTTTTTGCAAGGGATTATTGAAATTTGATTATGTTAGAACAAGAAAAAGTAGCTCGCGCGAGCTCATGTAACATAAATGTTGAAAAACCATTGGTTTTGTGGGATTCGGACAGCGCGCGCGGAAGGACATTTTGACAATTTTTTCTTAAAAAACCATTGGGTTTTTGATGTTTTTATGTTAAAATCGCTACGAAACCTAAGGTTTTGGAAGGATTTCGTCTTGCGCGCACGAATGTCCACTTTACCTTATTTTTTGCAAGGGATTCTTGCAATTTGATCAAGTAAGAACAAGAATTTTCATTTTATAGTGTTTTTTGCAAGGGAAAACGGATTACAACAAAACAACCGGATCCGGACACAATCGTTTTGCCTGAGACTTCCTCACGAAAATGATGAAAATGTGGCTGCGGCCTAGGCGCGGCGGGGGGGTCGTGCACCAGGGGTCCCAACAATAATTATTCTTAAGAAGAAATAATGTTCAACAACAACAATCACAACAACAACAACTACAACAACAACAAAAGCAGCGCCATCTTCATCACCATCATCACCATCATCACCATCATCATCAGTATCAACATCCGTAGCGCCAGCATCAACATCATCATTATCATTCTCATCATCGCCCGTCCATTACTCCTACTCCTCCGCATCCTCGTCATCCCTCCTCTGCACCCGCATCCTCTGCCATTTCTCCTCCAACCTCATCCCCAGAGATCCGACGTCGCGATCGTTTCACAACGTGGTCCCCCAGCAAACTGGAGCCCTTCCCAGGTATCCGCTTTTCATCTGGAGCCGTTGCGTGACGGCCTCGGGGCTCGACAGAGGTCCCCAGGGACAGGACATGGCCCACAAATTCGGTATTGCTTCTTCCACGACGCGAGGTGGTCTGGCTTTCGGGCCAGCGGCCCTTCGGGGCGATTCGGGCACCCCAGAACGCTCTCGGCGAGGGGCAGCTACAGAAAAGCACCCCGAGGCATACCAACACAACTACAGTTCAAGCTGCTGCAAGAAGGGACGCGAAGTGAGGAACGAAGCCCCTTCTTGGCACCAAGCGAGCCTGGGTGCACGAGCAAGGCCAGAGGAACAACCACGGGATGACCTAAGGAACAACCACGGAAGGACCCAAAGCAGTCCTGATTTCAGCGTCCTGACTGTACCGCCGTGTTTTCTCTACGCCGCGAGGTAGTTTGGTTTTCGGGTCAGAATCCAAGTCTCCAGCAGCCGTTCGGGACGATCCGGGCACCCCGGAGCGCTCTCGGCGAGGGGCAGCTGCACAGAGCTGGAGAGCTTCTGGAAACCGTCGAAGGGCCCCCTGTTCCCAGACATCCAGTCTAAACGCCGACATGATTTCTCCACGAAAGCACGACAACACCCTGGAGCATCGCAGCAGTCGGGGGAGGCCAAGATGGGGGCGTCCAAGAGGGGGGAGCACAAATCATGGCCGGCGGCATGTGCGCGGCCCAGGAGGGGGGGGCAGGGACGTATTGAAATAAGAAGAGTCGCCATTGAGGAGATATCGTGGCCCCTGCCATGATATCCCCCCCGTAGGCATCACCCCCCTCTTAACCGCGTCCGACAGCAGAACTACAGCCGTGTTTCCTTTTCGACGCCGGGCCGCGCGCGCGCTCGAGGGGGCGCGGCCGTGCTGCCCAGTGCCGCGTGGCGCCCGCGCCCCCGTCGAGGCCCCGCCCTCCGAAGCGAGCCGCCTTCCGTGCTGGCAGGCACACCACCAGACGAACCTGCTGCTGAGCGCGCAGGAAGAGGAGGAGGAGGAGGAGGAGGAGGAGGAGGAGGAGGAGGAGAGGAGGAGGAGGGACGAGGAGGAGAGGGAGGAGGAGGAGGAGGAGGGGAGGAGGAGGAGGAGGAGGAGGAGGAGGAGGAGGAGAAGGAGGAGGAGAGGGGGGAGGAGGAGGAGGAGGCATGATGATGATGATGATGATGATGATGATTGATGATGATGATGATGATGATGATGATGAATGATGATGATGATGATAATGATGATGAAGAGGAGGAGGAGGAGGAGGAGGAGGAGGAGGAGGAGTACGAGGAGGAGGAGGAGGAGGCGGCGGAGGAGGAGGGGGATGTGGTGCTCGCTGGTGCGACCAGCATCGGCCGCGGAGGCGCCGCTCTCCTCGCGCAGGGCGGCGGGCGCCCCACCAGACGAACCTACTACTGCGCGCGCAAGAGGGGGATGTGGTTCTCGCTGGCGCGACCAGCGTCGGCCGCGGTAGCGCCGCTCTCCTCGCGCAGGGCGGCGAGGTCCCGCCCCACACCGTGCGAGGCCTCCAGAGCGCTCCTCGAAACCTGGGCGGGGGGCACACGCAGGGGGGTGGAGCGCGCGGAGGCGGCCTTCCGAGAAGGCGAGGCAGCCTTCTAAG
The DNA here is from genome assembly GCA_963575745.1 of Prorocentrum cordatum. NCBI lineage: Eukaryota > Dinophyceae > Prorocentrales > Prorocentraceae > Prorocentrum > Prorocentrum cordatum. The sequence goes on from CAUYUJ010018652.1 coordinate 118,643, forward strand.
AACGGGAGGAGGAGGAGGAGGAGGAGGAGGAGGAGGAGGAGGAGGAGGAGGAGGAGGAGGAGGAGGGGGAGGAGGAGGAGGGGGAGGAGGGGGAGGAGGACGGTGGTGGTGGTGGAACAATCGCGGTGCGATACGAAAAGGAAACTACGAGCGCTTACGAACGAGCACATCGGCCTTGCTTAGAGCCTTCGGCCATCGATCGGTTTCTATCCGATTTTAATACTCATTTCGATTCGCAATCGTGTGCCCAGGACATCCTTGACCCAGGCCCCTGATGGCACTACTAGCATAATACCCGCACTGTGAGCAGAACCAGAGGCCCAGGGATCTATGCAGGCGCATCTTATGACTACTGTGTACCCAACCCCCCCCATGTGTAATTTAACCCCCGACGGCAACGCAGAGAACCTACCATCAATATGCACGGGCAAAAAAAAACACTAGGAAAAAATACACTGGAACTTCGCATCAAAGGTGGATGAGCTACCGCATATCGTGCAACGCTTGCCAGACTCATTGAGAGAATGTGAAGTCGCAAACTGCCTGCAAACGGAAAAGGCTGGCGGTGGCGGAGGCTCACATCCAACAGCTTTTTTTTCCGAGAGGCACGACTATTCCGCAGCAGCTCCCTTTCCGTATCTAGAGCACCAATCGTGGCTCTGATCAATCTCAATCAAATATGGCACACTTCTTTTTCCGTTGTGTGCACACGAAACCTTTCATCCTCCGCCACTCTGACACGACCAGCCGCCGTGCCAGCAAGCTCGTCGACTGCAGCGTTGCCCACGACTAGCTGCCAAGGCGCCACACCCTGGATCACCTGCTGCGGTGACAGGTGAGAATTGACAAACAAAACAATGAACTCTGCCTCGTTGCGCTGCTCCATGGCAACGCCGATCTTGTGCCACAGATCTGCGCCCCCGCCTTCTGGCGAGGCGAAACGGCGGGCACGCCATCCGTCTGCCACCGCACTGTCGTCGGTGACGAAATATACGAACCCGCTGGACATCTGGCTGGCGACTAGCAGCGCCATCAGCTCCGCCCTGGGCACGCTCTGCCGCGCGCCTGGGAGGCCGCCCGAGACCGATCCTGAGAGGACCAGCGGGTCGAAACAACTGATGCTGATGACGGCTAGCCCGACTCTCCGAAATCTGCTGTCGGCCGACTCGGGGCCGCCGCCGGCGTCTCCGAAGAGCCAGAGCGGCCTCTGCGCCGAGTCAGTCCCGAACGAGAGGCTGTCCAGACTGCTCGCCGCCGTGCCCGTCACGCGACACCCCTCGCGGTCGAGCGGGGGCGCGACCGCCGTCCAGCTAGCGGGGGTGAGGCCCCGCGGCCAGTAGCACTCCTCGCTCTCGTGCCTGCTGTACGCCTGCGGCAGCAGGTCCTGCGACCGATCGTACGCTGGCGTCCCGATGTTCTTGCTGCAACTCCAGCCCCTGTGGGGCATGGCCCCATCCGCCTCGCCGCATCTGGGACAAAGGCGTGAGAGGCCCAGCGCTTCGGCCCCTGCAGCGCCCACGCGCCGAGCCATCGGCCAGCTGCCGCCCGTGGCCACCAAGCTGAGCACCTCGGCCATGCGGTTGCCCTTCGGCTGGCTGGCGAGCTGCTGATGGAGCTTCCTCACCGAATAAATGTCCACGCCGTGCTCCGCTCCGCCTCCATAGAAGTGTTCCCCCGCACCCTGCCATAGACGTGAAAGTATAGAACCATGAAGGTCCTTGACTAGACCTGACTGAGCGTCGACGTCCACGAAGCCCGTCCAAGCCGCGCCAGGGAACTGCCATTCGATGACTTCGCCTGACGAGGTGGGCGGCATACTCCCGCAGACAGCAGACTGTGGGCCCCACCCGTTGTCCAGAAGAGGTGCCACCATCGCAGACAAGGGCCCGCGGATGTGGCGCGAGCGGTGGTTGGGCTCGACCTGCTTCAGGCGCGCCACGACCGTCGGCCACGCTGCATGAACCCCTGCTCTCAAGGGCGGCCCCTGCTGCCAAGCCCGAAACCAAAGACGCACAAACTTCTCTGGCATGCGTAGCGCTGGGCCCGACGGCGTCTTCAAACCAATGAGCGTCGTCAAACATCGCCCCCGAGCTGCCGAGCCAACCGCCGCGCCCAGTCTGCGCCTGCACGTCGCGAGATATGATCCGAAGGCCCCGTGGACCTGGCACGCGTAGCTCACCGCCGCCTGCGCCCCAAGCCTCTCTAGCTTGGATGTGACAAGGGGCCCTGTGCCCTGCTGCTTTAAACCGTCGAATCTGGCTGTGCATCTTACCGTGCGTCTGGAATCGAGCTCTACGCGTGGCCCTCGCGTGGGCACTGCCGTTGCCCAGGTCTGATCCCAGGCGCGCCGCTGCCCGCTGTCCTCTGCGCCTTGACTGCGAAGCCAGTCCGTCGCAAAGCTCCATGTTGACAGCATCATTGAACACTGGACACGTAACCACACTTTTCTTTGCCACCTGAAGATGCACCTTTGCGAGCCCTCGGCAAGTGCCCCGCAAATAGCAAACCATGTCCGTTACAACTGGAGTCTTGGAACCAACCACTCGCCGCGGTAGGTCGTCGACCCACGTTCTGCAGCTCGTCCGCGGATGGGCCGCACAAATACGCTGCAACGTGAAATGTACAACAATGCGTGCGAATATTGCGCCTGGTCGCAGGCCCTGTACAATTGATTGGGCGGGAATGAGGGGCGGCGACAAAGCTCCTCTTTGAACCAACGTGCGCACAGACAGGCATTGAAGTGTTTCCTAGCACAAGGTAGCAGCTGGAAAGCCTAACTTCATTCCGTTGGGAACTAATACCTGCCAGCGAATACTGTCGTAGAAAGTTCCGATGTCGATCAAACCGTGGGCTGAAGAAATAAACAACACACGGCCCACTTCATCTCGAAGTGTCCGAAAGAACGCCTCTCTCAAGGCTGAGTTGTTCTTGACTGCTGCGCCCCAGTGGGCCGCCGTCGCCTCACTCCACTCGCCCACGACGGGCCCGCGAAGAAGCGACCAAATTCTGGCGAACATAATCAACAATCCTATTATGCAATCGCCGCCCGCCTTCTTTGGCAGCAATCTTCCTAGCACCACCAATACCTGGCGGGGCCAGACTGCTTGCTGCCCACATGTCATGTACAAAGAAGCAAGTTCGCCCAATGCTGAAGGCGGCAGTCGCTCGACATGGACGGGCGACATCGGGCCCAATCCCATGCCAGTCCGCGGGCGCGTGCGGTGCGCAGCTGCGCGCACCATCTTGCCCGTGATCTCAGGCAGGGCCTCGCACTGGGCTCGCTCCTTGGCCCGACGAAAGCACTCGCGAACCTCATCGATGTCGTCGCGAGTGGCACACCATAGCTTGCGCCGTTTGCTGGTCTTCTGCTCGATGACGTCCTTGGGATTGATGAGCGCGGCGTCGTCCAGCCCGACCTCCAAGGGCACCAGCGGCTCATCCTTGATGCCCTTGTGGAGTGGGCCAAGGGTTGGAGCCGTCTCCATCCATTCACCAAACTCACGCAGCGAAGCTGCAAGTGCTCCACGCTGGCACCTGCTCGCCACTCTCTCCGCACTGGCTGCGAGGATCTCGATCTCCGCCATGTCAACCGTCCGAACGTTACGAAAGAAGCTCCGCCATCGCCGCCGCGATGGGTCTCCTCTCTGCTGCACGCGCACACGTAGGCCGGCGCGGGCCTGCACCGGGCACTCCGAAACCAATTCGCCAATAGACGTGATAAGATGATCCCTCTGCTTGCTTCCATTCTGTCGTGTAGAATGCCTGCCAAGGGCATGAGGAAGTGCGCGAAGGCGAGCCCACCAACCTGCCACCAAGTCACGCGGGGCAGCCGCTCGATGACGAACGGAATGTTGTACAACACTCTCCTTGAAACTGGGACCAGCACAACAACAAATCTCATACTTATCCTGACAACCACGGTGCTCGTGTAGTGAGATTTCAACCGCTCGCATCCACGAAAAGAACCAAGAGAGAATCTGCTTGCGCCGAACCTGATTTATAGGCCGAACGGCTACGGAGGCAAGCATATCAAGGTGCGGAGAGCAAAGCTTGAACGGAGCGCACCCAACTTCGGCCCGACTCCGCCCCCAGACATCTTCAGAAATGTAAATTCAACTGACGGTACCTCGACGCCAGCACCACTAGACTCGCATGGGGTTGCCGAATCGGAGCGGGGGCTGGGCACCTATAACAGATAAATTCGGGAGATCGAAACCCTGGTCGGGGGCCAAAGTGCCGCCCGAGAGGACACAAGAGCTCGACTCTTGGTCCAACACAGGGTCGACCTCCTTCGAATTGCTCGAATTTGCCTGGGGCTCAGAAGATCCAGGAAGTTGAGCAGCAGCTACACTGGCGAACTCAGACTCGTGGACCCAGGGGTCCTCCTCGCCTCCGCTCGGGTCCAGGTCGAAATCGGGGTCGAGGTGGGCCCAGGGGTCCTGGGCGATGGCCTCGTCGAGATCCTGAGAGCTCCCTACACTACGACCATCCTCTTCACAGGTTTCGGCCTTCTCGAAAGTGCATCCGAAGTTGTACTCGAAACAACTCCTGCGAGCTTGCTTCGCGAGGGCCTGCTTTGCTGTTTTTTTTTCCTCTCGGGCCCGACTGGACTTCGAGTCAGGCTGCGGGGCCCGGCGAGGCCGCCCTACCTGGGGTAGCGGCCTGGCGACCTGCAGCACTCGCGTGAGCAACTGATCGCCTGAGGCTCGCAGCGTAACCAGCAGCCCCGCGCGGGGCTTCCAGGGCACGGCAGGGACGCCAACGACCGACTGGATGTAGCCTCGAGCCGCCTGCGAGCAGATGACGTAGTCCAAGATAGAGCCAGACTCGCCCAACTCGAAGGTGACTGCCAAAATGTCTGCGTCAAGAATGCATGGCTCTCCTAGCAGACGGGCGAAAACTCCGAGTGGCGCATGACATCGGACTTGATGTTCCAGTCACCGATGACCGCCCACGGTAACTGAAGTGAAATGAGCATAACACCAAGCTTCTGGAAACGCGTGACACTGCCTCCGCCAAACTGCACACTGGGGAGGCCGTAGAGAACGACGAGAACGATGCTGTAGCCCCGCGTGTGGGCGATCACGGCCTGGAAGCCGTCGAGCGCCGCCTGCCCTGAGGCCTCCAACCTCGTGGCTGTAGACTTCGTCAATGCGTTCTGCACCTGCAGATGCTGTCGTGCCAAAAACCATTCGCCTCCCTCACAGGATCGATGGATCATAGCACGGGTAACTCCTTTCCTCTTCGGCCGCGCATGATTGGCCAACAAGTGGTAGCCAGCTCACCTGGCTTTCACATCCCACTTTCTGAACTGAGACTCGATCACATGAGTCTCGCACACCCCCAACGAAGTCGCAGTTCGACTTCATCAAAATATCCAAACATTTGTCAGACATCACGGTAACATCCGAGAAGAAGAATCTGGTGGATGCCTTCCCCGCCCGAGGCTGCTCGGGCTGCGAGGCAGCTCGCAGGCTGCCGCCCACAAGCCCCGCGGGGCCCAGTCACAGATCAGGGCCCATTTCGCCCGTGCAACCCGTGGTGGAGCCAGCCTTGCCGACGCCACCGTTGTTGCCTTGCCCTTGCCCATGGACTTGCCGAGCGATGCCTTCTGCTCAGCGAGGGCGGCCCTCTGCGCAGCAAATTTCGCCGCCGAAAACCTGGACGCCAACTGCTCGAGCTGGTCGGCCTCCTGCTTGGCGGGGGCTGCGGCTGAGGCTGCGGCAGCGTTGGTGCCTGCCGTCTGGGCCTCAGCGGTGGCCTCGCCGTGGCCCCCAGAAGGGGCCGACTCCCCACCGGCCGTCTTCCGCTTCTTCGCGAGGCGATCGTCGACCTCCTTGCGTACAGCGGCGGCCTTTTCCAGCATCTTCTGGATGTCCGTCTCCTTGGAGCTCAGGCTCTTCTGCAGCTCCTGCGACTGGGAGTGGACGAGGCGCAGCTCCTGGCGCCCCGACTCCTCGCGCTCCAAGTCCTCGAGCCCTTGGAAGAGCGCCTCGTTCCACGTGACCTTGAAACTCGGTTGGTTGGAAATACCACCACCCGCGCCAGCAGCGACTGCGGAGCTCGCGATGCCCTCCGCCTTCGCCAGCGCCTCCGTAGCGGCCTTCTTGACCTTCTCCGCCTGCGCTAAGGCCTGCGCAGCCAGCTTCTCCTTCTCGATAGCGATGGACAGTTGTCTTGCAACCGTACAACGTCCGCCACAGCCTGAGAATGTTTATGATCAGCATCTCGGTACGCGCCCATGGCGCGCTTGACTGCATCGGCTTCCATGCCTGGGACCATGGTATCGGGGCATGCCGCCTGGAGCTTGACCAGCTCCGCCGAGACCGCAGCCTTGAGCACGGACGGCTCTGTCTTCTCCGCGACCTGCTGCAGCAGCCGATTCAGGCCAATCTCCTGGTCGGCCTTCGAGCTCGTGCCCGTGCCCATCAGATCGGTCCCAGCACCCTTGCCGACCTTCTTCGGGACGTAGAGCTTGACCTTGCGGCTGCAATTGTAGCAGCAGGAATTGTTGGTGAGCAAGCAATCGTTCCACTCGACCATGTGGCAACCCTTGCACGGAGAAGACGCACGATGATTAGCCATGATGCAGTAAGTAACTCCCTGTGTTTGTCAGCGCCAGCAAGAAACAACTGAAGAGACTCTCTGGGCACGGTCCCCCAAGCACCCCGTGGAGGCACAGGCGAGCGGCTCGCGCAAAATGCTTGAGCCCAACTTGCTTGAGGGGGGAGGAGGAGGACGAGGAGGAGGAGGAGGACGAGAAGGAGGAGGACGAGGAGGAGGAGGAAGAGGAGGAGGAGGAGGCGGAGGAGGAGGAGGGCGTTTTGCGGGGCCCTGCCCGCTTCGGGGTAAGCCTTCTTGGAAGTTTCCTGGCCCCTCTGAGGATGCCCTGGCCCTCTGAGAAGCCCACTGCCTCCTTAGACGGCCGCCCCCCTTGCCACCCAGAGATCCGATGCTTGATCTGCTCCACACGGGTCCCCGAAGTAGGTCTCGACCCACTCCCCGGGGCCGGCCTTGCATCCTGAGTCGCCTAACTGCGGCCCCGGGGCCCGGCGTGGGCCTCCAGAGGCCGGAGACGTGGGCATGCCTCCGTGCTGCGCTGCTTCAGCTCGTTGGATCTCTGGGAGCCTCCCTCCTCCTGCGCGCGCCGCCGGGCCTGCAGCGACTCGTGCACCGCCGCGTCCAGGGCCTCCCAGGAGCCCCGCGAGCCGCGCCGCTCCTGCCCGAGGTCCCTCCGCAGCGCCTCGCTGCCCCGCCCGAGCGCCTCGCTGCCGCGCCTCGCCTCCGCCAGCTCGTGCTGCAGGGTCCGCGCGGCCGCGTCGTCGTCCTGCCGCCTGGCGCCACGCAGCAACTGTGCAGACGTCCGCTGGGGGGCTTGCGCTTCGGGCCGGGCAACGAAGAGGCGGATACTGCAAGTGGGTTGACTACCTACCAGACCACCCCAACCCAACCCGAAGACCCGAATTTGACCCGAATTTCGGGTTGGGGGGGGTACGGATTCCATGTGTTTTCTCAACGTTCCCCGACCCCCCCCCACTGGAAATCGAGGATAACTTGAGGCCTTCGGGTTGGGTTGGGGTGGCTTGGTGGGTGGTGATGGGTGGCGACATCCGACCCCTACCCCCCCCCCCAACCATCGATTCTCCTGAATCGATGGGAGGCGGGGTTAGGGTTCGGGTTTTGCCACGTGCTCGACGGATTTCGAACCCCATACCCCCGATGCTGATCGAGTCGTCTGGCTTGTTGATCGGCGGCAGTAGGGTTCGGAGTTCGCCGACGAGCTCCAGGGCTGACGCTTCGAGCTCTCGCGCTGCGGCCTGCCCAAGGAAAGATAGCAAAGGGGAGGTTCTGGAGGGAGCATCAAGGGAAGACAGCCCAGGGGGTAGGCATTGCACTCTTCGTTGATTGGCAGCAGCGGCCATGTTTGGACGCAGGAATAGATCATCTGAGCTTCAAGAAGCGCGTGACACGGCGATGGTGCATCGAATGCCGCGGTAGCGCCGGTCCTAAAAGGACGCGCACGGGGCGAGCCAGATGCGTTTGTTGCTGTCCATCGCTACTGACTCAGACGACGACTGCGTCCAGGGACACTTGGAAGCTCATTGCGACGCGAGCACTGCTGTGGCCTTTGGGGTATCACAACGTCAAGTGGCGTATTCCAGAAACCCTGAATAACAAAAACTACATCTCTTGGGGGGGCATCTTGTGCTTCTGCTCATTTCCGCCGTCCTGCCACCGGCTTCCGCTGGCGAAGCCGCCGCGTGTTGCTTCCACCCGCATTCCACCACCTTCCGCCGAGGAAGAGAGATAAACTCCTCGATCCCTCGAAGGGGAGGCTTTCTCTGGAAAGCCTCAGATCACCGCAGCTGGTTGTGGCGGGGCAGCAAGGCATCCTTCGGCTGCACGCAAGAGTGACCCTACTTGCAACGGTGACCTTTTAGTGCACGGCTTTGGAGGTCCACGCGGGGCCCCAACTCAAGCACGCGAGCCAGTGCTGGGGTCCACCCCTGATGGGCCCGCACAAAAGGTCACTCTGGCGAACGTTCACTCTTACCTGGGGGTAGGCAAGGGGTGTGGTGCAAAGGGGTGTGGTGCCAGTGCTGGATCTGGCGAGGTGATCCATTAGATAACATCGACACGTCCACGACTGGCACCACGCGCAGCCGAGTCCTCTCCGTCGCACCTCAACTGGGGGAGTGGCGCCTGACCGAGGCAGGCGGCGGGGGGGCCGAGGACGGGCGACCCGGGAGAGCGCCACAGGTGCGGCAGGAGCGAGCAAGTGCAGCCACGCTCTCGGCCACGCGTGTCGACCGCGCCGCGGTGTGCACGTGCTGCGTCCTGCCTGCCGTTGGCCACAGCACGCAGCTCCGCCTGCGCGTGCCCAGCTCGGGGTGCGATTCTTCGGCTCCCGCTGCAGGATGCAGCCACTGGGCCTTGGGGGGAGCCGCCCAGTCGTCACCGGTGGGCGACGCGCTCCGCGATTACAGGGCTGTCGCTCTTCTTCCTGCGTCGACGTGGACACGGGAGGATGCCGCACTGCTGGGCAGCCCTTGGCCGAACATCTTCGATGCCTTAGCTCACCGTCGTGCACGACGATGCGCACTGAGCGCGCATAACTCCCTGCCGCTACCGACATCCTGACCGGCAGCGGTGAAACTGGGCTCGCAGCGTGCGCCTCCACATGCTGCCTGGGCCAGCGCCGCACCCAACCCCATATGACGTCGCGCTCCCTTCCTTGACGTGGCTCCCCAAAGGTCTGGACCCCGTTCACCCGGGCCGGACTCTTCCTCCCGAACCGATGCTGGACCGTCCCCGAGCCTGGCATGGGCCCCCCTGGGGGACGGAAACGGGCACGACGCGAGAATGCCTGGCCTCCGGCTCACCACTCGGGTCTCTGGCGGCCCCTCGGGACTCTCCAGGCTCCCCCGGAGCGCCCTCGGCGAGGCGAAGCTGCAGGAAGCGCCCCTCACAAAATCGACGACGGCAGTCCCGACCTCCAGGGGTGGGCGGAGCACGTGTCAGGGGAACTAACAATGACATAAACATAAAAACTCGGTGGGGCGCGCGGATATCTCGGATGCGCGCTGGACCCCCCTCCCTGGCGCGCGGAGCGCGCCAACGGTGGCGCCGGAGGCGCCGCCAAGGGGCCTCAGCGCCGATCCGAGAAATCCGCGCGGACCTTCGAATTTTATGTTTATTCGACAAGCGCGTTCCACTACTCGCAGAGTGACTACTCGCAAATGGCCTGGATCCGCCACGGGGGACCTGCGATAATCTACACTAAGGAAAACACATGTTTTTCGCACGTTTGCGAGTAGGCACTTGGCGAACAGTGGAGCGCGCTCGATGATTTATGTCATTGCTCGTTCCCCCTACGTGTGCATACTTTGCGGCGGGCGCCTCCGCGAGGACTGATCCAGCCGTCGCTGCAGGCCGCCCAGCTCCTCGTCGGTCTTGCGGCACCGCTCCTCGGCCCTCTGGGTGCTCTCCTCGGCGGAGGCGCAGCCGGGGGCTGGGGCGAGGGAGGCCGCCCTCCAGAAAGCAGGGGGGGGTCTGAAAAGGGCCCCCAGCTGCTGCATCAGAAAGAGACCTGCGCAGACACGAACTTTCAGAGCTCCGCGCGAAGCCCCGAAAGTTTACGAGCATGCAACTCGCTCTTACTCCCGTGCGGCAGGTTCCCGTCGTGTCGACCGCGGCGTTGGTTCCTGACACCGCGGGGATCGTTCATACTTGAACGATCGGCCGTTCCATGTACGCCGGATCGATCAACGACGGGCCGATTCTGGGCCACGGGCGGCGTTCAACCTTAGACGCACGCGCCGGGGTCGCCGCCGGTCGACACGACGCGAACCTGCTGCACATGGCGGATCCCAGAAACCCTGAACCCAAAAACGTTGGCGTCTCGCTTACGCTCGGGAGCCTTCCGCCGACCTCCCGCCAGCTTCCGCCGGCGCACCTGCCGCCTCCCTGCTTCGGCGGTTTCCGCCAGCCTCCGCTGGACTCCGCCAGAGGCGCGACGCGCCGAGGCAAGGCCTGTTCAGGAAGATCGCCACGCGAGATGGCATAGCGACCTTACGCGGTGGCTTGCGCGGGCCGCTACGTTGGAAACGAGGGCGCTCACGCGCGACCTGACGTGAGCAGTTCACCCGCGAATGCCAGCGAGGAGCAGTCCCACTCTCTCCCGTCGATCACATGTTTCTCTGCCGCCGTCGCGTGAATTGCACCCCGATGCTCTCCTTCCAAGAAAACTGCTTGGGCGGCGGGAGCGTTTCGAAAAAAAATGTTGTTCTTAACGCAAGGTCGTTTCGGATGTTCCTGACTAGGGGAATGAAGAATGACATAAACATAAAAACTCGGAGGTCCGCGCGGATTTGTCGGATCCGCGCTGGATCCCCCCCCCCTGGCGCGCGGAGCGCGCTCCCCTACTGACGCCCCCGAATCTTTTTTCGCCACTTTGTTTCACGACGCGAGGAGGTCTGGCTTTCGGATCAAAACTCGGGTCTTTGGCGGCCCTTCGAGACGATCCCAGCACCCCCGGACCGCTTTCGGCGAGGCGCAACTGCAGGAAAGCACCGCGAGGCTGGAAAACCTCAGGGAGCCGACTGAAGTAGGACGAGAAGAATCCGCCGACCCCTTGTGGGTCTCTAGGCGTGTGAGATAGTTCCCCCCCTACCCCCCCCCCATGGGACCCCAAACCGACGATTCGACCCCCCCCCCCATTCGCCCGGCCCGAGCGACTCACGGGCTCTTTTGGACCCAAAAGGGGCTCAAGACGGGCCAAGAAGGCCCCAAGACGTCTCCAACACGGCCCACGAGGGCCCCGAGACGCCAAACGAGCGCTCCAAGACGCCCAAGATGGCCCCAAGACGAGCCAAGAGGCCTCCAAGAACAGTCCGCAGAAGGGCCGAAGAGCCGAAAATCATCAAATTCCTATGGGAAAACGTACACTTTCATCATATACGACTTGTCGGCCTTTACGGCGTTGAAAACGGTCCAAGATACAAGACCTATGTTGCTTCACATCAGCAATTTGGCCCCTGCTGACTTTTTTCAAAAAAAATATATTGGGATGAAACGCTGCCGCTGGATATATCGAGCACAGTTGATCACAACACAAACGCTCCTGCGATCCCCGCCAAAATGGCAAGAAATGGTAAGCTCAGATCCGCATGGCTACATTGCAACCGAACCGCTTGACCACCATCTCGACCGAACTGGCGGAATTCGACCACGCGTCCGACAAAATACGTTCGACGAGGGATGCGCTGCACAATGCCCCGGCCACGGGCAGCGCTACGAGGGAAAGCGGGCCCTTTGTATAGTCTGTTATGTTGGTAGACTGCAGGTTCAGCGTAGGAAAGTGGGGGCTTTGCCATAGCCATTTGGGGTCAGTAGTCGTGGGCTCGAGATCGAGCCAGGACTCGGGGGTCCCGGGGGGCCGCGGGGCGGCCAAAACCGCAGCGTCCTGCACCGCCAGCTCTGGGGAGCGGGTGTGCGGACGTGGCCGGCGCTACCAGCCTCGTGGCGGGCGCGCGGGCCAGCGGTGCCACGGCCGTGGGCTTCCTCGGGGCGCATGCCGTGATCTTGGCGGTTGGTGGGGCGTTCTCGGCCCAAGGGGCGATGGGTTGGTGGCTTCTTGGCCGCGCGGGGGACGCAATGTCCCCAGCGCCGGCGCCGCCATCTCAGCCCGGGCCGAAACTCCGGCCCGCGGGCGGCGGGGGGCATGGCAAGGGGCGAGCTCCGCCCGCCAAGCCTGCGCCTGCGGCAAGGAAGGGGCGAGGGCCGCCGGCCAAACCTCCTGGGGTCACCATTACCACAACCACGACGACGACTACGACGTCGACGACTACGACGACATCTTCGCAGCCCGGCCCGAGCCGCGAGCGCGGGGGCGAACCCGCAGTTAGCCCAGCCGCGGCCTGGCCCGCAGGCCCCATTTCCACCACGACTGGCGTCGGCCGCGCGCGTGGGAGCGGACCTTCGGGTAGCCCAGCCGCGGCCGAGCCAGCGGGCGGGTCGGGTGCCCAGGGCGGCCCCAGTAGGGAAGAGCCACGCACCCCGCCCACGCATCCTGGGAGACCCGGCGAGGCATCAGGCCAGCCGACGGGGTCCCCGGGCTCCTACGGGCCCGGCGAGGCAGCGCTGATCTTCGACCCGCTGCGCTTCAGCTGGCTGGTTGCCGGCTGGTTGGCCTGCTGCGCGTTGGGCGCAGAGTTCCGACATCGCCGCATGGAGGCTGAGCTGGCCGAGAAAGGCACCAACCTGCAGCTTTGGGCGACCGAGGCGCTAGACGCCGGGGAGAAGCTGGCCGAGGCCCGGTCGCGGTGCACTGCTCTGGAGGCCGAGCGGTCTCGCGCCGCCGAGGGAGCCGAAGCGTGGCGCCAGGCTTACGAAGAGGAGGCGGCTCGCCGGCAGGAGACGGCACGGCGACAGAGGATGGCCGAGAGGCTCGCCCAAGGGAAGAGCCAGGCGTGCGAGTACGAGCGGGCGCGCAGATTCCGTGCCGAGGAGGCCTTGGCGGGGAGCCGCGCGGACGTCGACGTCGACAACTTGTGGGCGTGGATCGACGGCCTGTCGGCATGGATCGACCGCCTGACGACGAACCTCGAGCTGGGGGCCACGACCGCCGAGATCCTGCGGGCCCGCGTCGACGAACTCGAGGCTGCCGCAGAGACGGGGGGCGAGGCAGGAGTAGGCACCGCGGACTTTGTCACGGAGCCACGCGCCGCTGGGGACGATGAGACCGAACGGGCGGTCCCGCCGCCCTCGCGCGAGCCCGGCGGGGTCGCCCCGACCGAAGGGGCCGGCGGCAGAGGAGGAAGAGGAGTGGGCGGCGGAGGCGAAGGAGCGGCGAGGGAGGAGGTCTTTCCGAGAGCGACGATGAGGAGGCGGAGGAGGATGAGGAGGACCACTACCCAGGGGGAGCTCATTCTCATTCCCGAGGAGCCCGAGGAGATCAGCCTCGGGGAGCATCGCGCCCTGGGCGAAGCCGCGGCTGCCTCGGGCCTGGCGCCGGGAGCGGGCGACGATGGCGACGACGATGCGGGGGTGCCGGGAGGGTCAGAGGTCAAACTGGTCCGCGCCCACGAGGACGTCCACGGCGCCCGGATGCCGGCGGGTTGCTGGGGCTCCGTTGGTGCCAGCGCCCGCGCCGTCGCCGAGGCCCGCGCCGGCGCCAGCATCGGCGCCCGTGCCCCCGCCGACCCTGACACCAGGGAGTACCGCAACGGGGGGGCGCGCATGGGGTCGTGGACAGGCGCGGACGTGGAGCTCGGCGCTGTGCACCTGGGCGACGCCGGCGCCGACGACCGCACCGACACCTACGCCTCCGCCGTCGCCCGCGCTGGCCCCATCGCCTGCGCCCGCGCCCGCGCCGACGCCGACGCCATTTGCGACGCGCCCGCTGACGCCGGCGGCCGCGACTTCGACGCCTCCGCCGGCACCAGCACTTTCGCCGCCGCCGCCGCGACCGGCGACGCCGATGCCGGAGCTGGCGCATATCGCAACGCGGCGCCTCCGCCGCCGGCTCCGGATCTTTGGCGCGGCGCTGGCCCCGAGCTGAAAGCGCGGCTGCGCCGGCGCGCCCTGCCCCTTGAGGGGGCCGGAGGCGCGCTCGCGGGGCACCGCTCTGAGCGGGCAACTGCGGAGGCGGCGGGGCGGGCGCTACCGGAGGCCAAGCAGTACTGGTTGACGGTTGTGCCCGAGACCTGGGAGGTCGCGCCGATGGATCGCGAGGAGTCCCCCCGAGAAGCCCCGGGGGCCCTGGAGTTGGGGCAGCCGCTGCTGGATGAGGCTCGCCGCCACCGCGCCGCGGGCGTGAGCGTCACCGAGGACTTGAGGAGGGCCGCGGGGTCGGACGGGGCCGAGACGGTCGTGGAGGCCGACGAGGTTTGTGACCTGGACTGGGCCAGGCTCGGCGCCGCGGGCCCCGAAGAGGGCCCCGTTCCCAGCATTGACGCCACCACCGTCGTCGACCCCGCCGTCACCGCCTGCGCCATCGTCAGCGCCGACGCCAACGCCGACGCTGACATCGACGCCGATACACGGGCTGGCACCGGGGCCGCCTCCTGCGACGCTAGCGCCGACGCCCCCAATGTCTCCGCCTCCGCCGCCTACAACGCCAGCGACGACGCCAGCGCGGGCGCCTACGCCGAGGCCGCCGCCGAGCCCGACGCCGGCGACCGCGCCCCCGGCTCCGACGCCTATGAGGACGTTGCCGCTTTCGCGGCCGCCAGCGCAGGCGCCAGCGCCCACGCTCCCAACGTCACCGCCGACGCCGGCGTCAACGCCCTCGGTTGCGAGGCCCGCGTGGGCGCCGCCGCGCACCCGGCGGCGAGCGCAGGCGCCAGCACCGACGCTATCGTCCTCACCCGCTCGGAGGCCGGCGAGGTCTGGGCCGTGCGTTGGTCCAGACCTGGCGCCAGGAGCCCCGACGTGGGACTCGGCACCCGCACCGACGCCAGCGTTGAGGTCGGCTCCAGCATCACGGCCTACGCCAACGTCAGCGCCAGCACCGACGTCCGCGCCAACGCCGACGCCTCCGATGCCGATGCAGGCGCTACCGCCACCGCGACCGCCAACGCCGCGACCGGCGCCGACGCTTGCGCCACCGCCAGCTCCGACACCGGCGCCTTTACCAGCACGGACGACGAGGTCTGGGACTTAGAGTGGCTCCGGCACGGCGCTGACGCGGGCCCCGCTACCGGCATCGGCGTCAACGCAGACGACGTCAGCGGCGTCACCGCCTACGCCGAAACCAACGCCGCCGCCGACCCCAGCGGCGGCCCCGACGACGCCGCGACGGTCGGCGTCAGCAGCGATACCATCGCAGGGATCGGGGCCGACGCCGACGCCGACAGGGACGTCTGCACGGGCACCGGCGCCCGCGCCGCCGCCGGCGTCGACGCTGGCCCCAACGACAGCGACCGCGTCACCAGCACTACGCTTCCGCACGCGCGCGCTTGGCTCCGCAGGCTCCGTGCCGCTCACGCGGGCTTCCTCGCGCGCGCGCGCTGCCCGTTCGGCTTTCTGTCGCGCTTAGCGCGACGCGCGCGTCTCGGGCTCTTCGCGGGCGCGGCTTCGCGCCGGCGGGCCGGCGCCGCGCGATCGGGGCTCGTTGGCCCCCTGCCTGAGCGAGGCCGTGGGGGCCAGCTCGGGCGCGCGCCGCGCGCTGCCGGCGGGGCTTGCCCAGCCGGGGTGCCGCAACTGCCTTCGCCGCCACCGCCGTGGGCCGCTCCGCGCCTGCCGAATCGCGAGGACTGCCGCGCGGGCGACTCCACCTCCACCACTGCTGACGCCAGCGCCGACGTCGACGCCAACGCCGCCGCCTGCTCCGATAGCGACGGCAGCGCCGACGCTGACGTGGGCGCCTACGCCGACGCTGAAACCGGCACGGAGACCGACACCGACGCCGGCATCGACGTGATCGCCTACACTGGGACCAGCGCCTGCGCTGCCGACGGCGCCCGCGCCCGCGCTGGCACTGGCGCCCGTGCCCACGCCGGCGCCGCCGCCAGCCCCAGCGCCAGCGACAGCGCCACCGGCGCCGACGTCGCGGTCGCGGGCGTGGTCGCACACCAGGGCACGCACCATGGGGTGCACGCTGCTCAGTTCCGCTTCTTAGCTGGCGCGCAGTGGAGGTTCGACCCCGCCCGGGTCCAGCCGTGCGAGGTGTCCATCACGGGTGCCCATTCTAGGCTCGTCGAAATCGGCCAGGACGCGCAGCCGAAGGCCGACGCCGCCCATGTCCAGCAGGCCGTAGGACCTGGGACGGCTGTTCCGGCCAAGCTCGACTCCATCGTGCAGGACGTGCCGCGGAAAGCCGACCTTGCGGATTCCGACGCCAGCGCCAGCGCCGACGCCGCCGCGAGAGTCGGCGTCAGCACCGATGCCAGCGCAGGGGCTGGGACCAACGCCGACGCCGACAGGGACGTCGGCACGGGCACCGGCGCCCACGCCGTCGCTGGCGCTGACGCTGGCCCCAACGTCGGCGACTGCGCTACCGGCTACGCGCTTCCGCACGCACGGGCTTGGCCCCGCAGGCGCCGTGCAGCTCGCGCGGGCGTTCTCGCGTGCGCGCGCTGCCAGTTCTGCTTTCCGTCGCGGCAAGCGCGGCGCGCGCGTCTCGCGCCCATCGCGGGCGCGGCTTCACGCCGGCGGGCCGGCGCCGTGCGGTTGGGTCGCGTTTGCCCCCCGCCTGAGCGAGGCCGCGGAGGCCAGCTCAGGCACGCGCCGCACGCTGCCGGCAGGGCCTGCCCAGCCGGGGCGTCGCAGTTGCCCTCGCCGCCGCCGCTGCAGGCCGCTCCGCGCCTGCCGAGCTGCGAGGGCTGCCGCGAGGGCGACTCCGCCTCCGCCACCGCCGACGCCAGCGCCGACGTCGACGGCCCGTGGAGGGCCGCGGGGACGGACAGGGCCGAGACGGATGTGGAGGCCAACGAGGTTTGGGACATGGACTGGGCCAGGCTCGGCGCCGCGGGCCCCGACGGGGGCCCCGCTCCCAGCGCCGACGCCGCCACCGTCGTCGACACCGTCGTCACCGCCAGCGCCAACATCAGCGCCTCCTACGACGCCAGCGTCGACCCCCCCAACGTCCCCGCCTACACCGACATCGGCGCCGGCGACGGCGCCAGCGCCGACGCCTACGCCCGCGCCACCGCTCCCAGCGTCACCGCCGATGTCGGCATCAACGCCCTCGGGTCCAGGGCTCGCGCGGGCGCCGTCGCCTACTCGGCTGCCAGCGCAGGCGCCAGCCCCGGCGCTATCGCCCACGCCGAGGTCTGGGCCAGCGAGGTTTGGGCCATGGGTTGGTCCAGGCTTGGCACCGGTTTTTCCGTCGTGGGATCCGGCACCGGTGCCGACGCCAGCGTTGAGGTCGGCCCCAGCATCCCGGCCTGCGCCAACATCAGCACCAGCACCGACGCCCGCGCCGAAGCCGGCGCCTCCGATGCCGCTGCAGGCGCTGTCGGCGACGCCGCCTACGCCGAAATCAACGCCAGCCCCGATGCCAGCACCGGCGCCGACGCCGCCGCGAGAGCCGGCGTCAGCATCGATACCAACGCGGGGGCTGGGACTAACGCCGGCGCCGACAGAGATCTCAGCACGGGCATCGGCCGCGCAGCTCGTGCGGGCGTTCTTGCGCGCACGCGCTGCCAGTTCCATTTTCGGTCACGCTTAGCGCGCGACGCGAGTTTGGCGCCCTTCGCGGGCGCGGCTTCGCGCCGGCGGGCCGGCGCCGCGCGGCTGGGTCGCGTTTGCCCCCTGCCTGAGCGAGGCCGCAGAGGCCAGCTCAGGCGCGCGCCGCGCGCTGCCGACGGGGCTGGCCCAGCCTGGGCGTCGCAGCGGCCCTCGCTGCCGCCGCTGCATGCCGCTCCGCGCCTGCCCAGTTGCGAGGACTGCCGCGAGGGCGACCCCGCCTCCGCCACCGCCGACGTCGACGCCGACGGCGCCGCCTATGCCGACAGCGACGCCAGCGGCGACGCCAGCGCCGACGCTGACGCAGGCGCCTGCGCCGACGCCGAGACCAGTGCAGAGCCCAGCACCGACGCCGACGTCGGCACGACCGTCTACACTGGAACCGGCGCCCGCACCGC
>CAUYUJ010018652.1:141731-162592 GCA_963575745.1 Prorocentrum cordatum
CGCAAGCTGATGGATGGCACGGAGACCGTGGCTTCGATCAAGGCGATGAAGGCTGCGAAGGAGCAGGTGCTGCTGGGCGCACAGAGGAAGCCTTCTTCCGCCGACGGCGGCGCACACGACGACGCTGGTGGTTATGAGGACGGTGGCGGTGGCAAAGGTGAGGCTGATGATGAGGAAGCCGCTGAGGCTGAGGAAGAGGAGGACGGCGAAGCAGCCGAAGGCGATGGCGAGAACAACGAGGCGGGCGCTGACCAGGAAGGCGACGCAGAGGATGAGGAGAAGGAGGAGGAGGAGGAGGACGAGGAAGAGGCGGAGAGTGAAGACGCTGAGGAGGACGGCGGTGAAGAGGAAGAAGAAGAAGAAGAAGATGGAGAAGAGGACGAGGAGGAAGAGGAGGAAGAGGACGAGGAAGCAGAGGTCAAGAGAAGGCCAGCCAGCAAGAGGAGCGGCGCTGTTGCCAAGCGCCCTGCCTCGGCGGAGCCGCCGATGACGAGGAAGTTCAAGAAGAGAAAGTTGAGGAAGAAGCCGCCTCCCCAGCTCCCAGCACCGTGCGCAGGATCCCTTGCATCATTCTCGATGCGTGTATGCTCGTCTGAGAGTGCCGCCGTCGCTGTGCTCCGCTCGCCCAGCTAATGTACGTGTTAATGCACGTGCGATGCCGCCGCTCTGCGAGGCGGAGTGGGAGAGGGACGCGGGGGAGATAGAGTGAATGGGATGAGGATGGCAAGATGGGATGTGGTGGGAGGGGTGCGCATGGGCATGGGACGGGGAGGGGGCATTCATTTCGCTAATCGCGCTGAAGCCGCACTGTGTGCTGCTGCGGGGCTCGCAGGCTCTCGAGTGGACGTCGGTGAGACCCCTGTGTGTCGCTGTCATCACCGCCAACCCCCGCCCTCTCAGACTCGGTACTCCCAACGTGCATCTTGGGGTCCATCATCCCGCTACTGGTCCTTGCGAGTCGACGCCACCCTCACCCTTACTACTCCTACCCCTCCTCCTCCTCCTCCTCCTCCTCCTCGTCCTCATTCTCCTTATCCGCCTCCTCCTCCTCCTCATCCTTCTCCTCGCCCCCTGACCCTATGTCGCCCCTGGTCGGGTCCAGGTGATGCCCAGCCGTTCCTTGTCACACGTGACCCTAACGCTTGACGTTCGCTGCAATGTCATGGATGGAGGGCGGATCGGTCTCAAACGGTTGCTCTCGCCTTAGCGCCGCGCACGTTCGCCCTGCAGTTGCGCACGTTACACGGATGGTGAGGCAAGACGTCGAACAGCTGATGGGCAGGGTGTGCGTCTGAGAGGCATTGGGGCAATCTGTCGATCTGCCCCCCCCCCCCTTTGCCGCATGCGCTCGGCAGGCGAGTGCGCCCCCGAGCAGCTCGTGGAGCTCGCCAGGGAGGCGGCGAAGCTGAAGGAGGACCTGAACAAGATCGCCGAGTACGAGGCCAGCGAGAAGTTGGCACATCAGATGAGCGATGCCGCTGCGACATTGCACGAGACCGACGACTCCGTGCTCGAAGCGCCCCTGGACGGACAGTCTCTGGGCGATGGTGGTCCTGGTGCGGATCCCGTTGCATCTGACTCCGACGCCATGCTCACCCACTACCGCGACCAGTCGGGCCGCTGGATCAAGCTCGGCAGCAAGATGGCGCCAGTCGGCAGCAGCTGTGACGTATCGGGCACTTGCAGAGGGAAGGGCTACACGTGCGCCGTCGACGACAGCTCCGACGACGCGCCCCTGGCCAACTTCAACAGCTCCGACGGCGGCAAGGGGATGGTGACGAACGCAACGAGCCAGATGCTGCAGCTCGCGGTGAGGTTGGGGAAGGGCGGCGGGAAGAACGTCGGGAAGAAGGGCGGCTTGCTCGACCAGACCCGCAGCAACGCCATGATCGCGGCCGCCCTCGGCATGCCAGCCGCATCGCCGCCGACCGAAGAGGCAGAAGGCAAGGACGAGGAGGCAGCTGAGGTCAAGGCCCTGAGCAGGGAGAAGAAGACGAAGAAGAAGAAGAAGAAGATGAAGATGAGGGCGGCACGGCATCAAGGAGGCATCGAGAAAGCATGCGAGGTCGAGGTCGACGAGGTGCACGACGCAGCTGAGGTCGAAGCCCCGATGAAGAAGAGGAAGAAGACGGCGTCGCAGCGCCGAGGAGGCGCCGAGGCAGACAGCAAGGATGACATCGGCGAGGTGGTCGTCGTCGAGCTCCCCGAGCAGACGGCCGACGCGCCCGTCGTCGAGGAGGTGAGCGACGAGCTGACGAAGCAGACGAAGAAGAAGAAGAAGAAGAAGAAGAAGAGGCGCCGCGGGACCGCTGCTGATGGCGAACCCGCTTCGAAGGTGACGAAGGACAGCGAGGCGGCTGTGCCCTCGGCGCTCATCACGGATGACACCGCCAACGTGCTCGCCGAGGGCGGCAACGACGGTGCGACGACGCCGCTGCCGCGCGGGACCACGGGTTGTAAGCATCCCGCACCCTCCAGCACCATCCCTCGTCATATCGGATGCGGGTTGCCCCCGGTGAGCTATCGGTGATCTATCGGTGAGCTCGCCCGTGGGCGCGTATCCTCGACGCGCCCCTGTTGGCTCGCATCCTCATTCATTTCGCCCTCGCCGTATCCTTCTCCTGCTGATGATGCTCCTCCCGCAACTCCGCCTTCTCCTCTTCGTCCTCATCCTGGCCCTCCTCCTCCTCCTCCTCCTCCTCTTCCTCCTCCTCCTCCTTGTCCACCTCCTCCTCCTCCCGTGTCCTGATCGTCGTCCTCGTCGTCATCCTCGTATGTGTGTGTTCGTCTCCCATACCTCGCGCCTCTGCTTCCGCTTTGCCGCGAGGACGGCCATGGACGAGCACACCCCCGACAAGCTGTTGCAGGCCGCCCAGTCGCAGCTGCGGTCTCAGATCATCGCCGAGAAGACCACGACGCACAATAAGTTCGAGAGCGACTTCAGCGGTCAGTACAAGGCGCCGACGACCAGCAAGCGGAACGTCACGGGTCTCGCGCAACTGAAGACACGGTCGAGAACCACGATGGGAATTTCAGCATCCGCTCGGCGCTGGGTCGGGTCTTCAACAGGCAGCTGGACAACGACCCGAAGATGAAGGCCGACTGGACCAACGCTGAGGACAGGGAGAAGTTCAAGATCGAGTGGGCGGCCAAGGAGTACAAGGGCAAGATCAAGTCCAGTCGCACGTTCGAGGAGACGCTGACCAAGAGTTGGCTGGAGACGGGCGAGCTGTGCTCGTTCCTGAAGCTGCGCTACGAGGAGGGCGGCCCGCGCGGCCAGTGGGACCCAGACTGCATAGCGTCGTGCGTCAGGCATGCGCAACGCTGCATCGACTTAGGCTTCCCCTTCTGCCAAGTGGACGACATGAACAACGTCACAAAGTACATGCACTTCAAAGTGCGGTGGCAGCAGAACTTCGAGAAGGTCTGGCAGGAGAGGCACGAGCAGACGTTGGAGGACGAGCCCGAGCCCGAGGCGGTCGCCCAGCCCAAGCCGAAGCCGAAGCCGAAGCCGAGGGCGGCGGCGGACATCGCGATGAGCACGGCCCTGGGTCAGGCGACCAAGACTGTGACCGCCGCCAAGAGCGTCATCGCCTCGGCCGCGTCGGTGGAGACGCTGATCGCCGACGCGAAGAAGGATGACGATTGGATCTGGGCGAAATCCGAGAAGGTGCACGGCGTGCTGAAGCGGCTCATCACCACGCTGAACGAGGAGGTCAAGAGCGTCCAGCTGGCCCACCTGCTCATGACGGGAACCAGTGCTGCGAAGGTGACACACTCACCAACACCTACACACACTCTCAAAACTAGTGTCAATTCGGTGCTGTAAAGATAAGCTAGTCTTTAGCCATCGGTGAGCCATCGGTGAGCTAGCGATCCGCCACATGTGAGCTATCGGTGAGCCATAGGTGAGCCATCGGTGATCCATCGGTGACCGCATTCACTAGCATAGATAGTCAATCGGTTAACCATCGGTGAGCCATCGGTGAGCATAGTATTCTCCCCGGGACCAGCTGTCTTATATCCATGGCCATTCCTGCTCCGTATATACTCCCTCATCCCACCTCCTCGTCACCCTCGACCTAAACATAATCTCGAGCATTCCTCTGTGCCCTCCTAATCCTGCTCAGCTCCCCCTAGCATCGCGTCGCCGCTACCCCCCCCCCGCCGCGCTGCCCAGATCAAGACGCGCTTGACGGGCCAGCAGATCGTGCAGCAGAACTGCGACATGCAGAAGATCAAGGATCTGCCCCGCGGGATGGGTTAGCGAGATACAGAGAGAGAGAGAGAGAGAGATGTAGAGAGTGAGAGAGAGAGAGAGCGAGAGGGACGGAGAAGGAGAGAGATATAGAGAGCGATATAGAGACAATGATGTGGTGGGAGCGGGATAAGGTTAAGAGGGGTATATATAGGAGATATAGCGAAATGAGAGAGAGAGGGAGAGAGAGAGAGAGAGAGAGAGAGAGAGAGAGGGATAGCTGGCGATAGGGATAGCTAGATAGAGATAGGGGGAGAGGGGTAACGATCCAGGCATATTATATACATAGATACCGATACATATAGTTTAAGAGATAAGGATAGCGCGAGAGCGAGAGAGGGCGAGCGAGATAGAGATGTAGATAGAGATGCCGTGAGCGTGATAGAGGGGGGAGATGGGGTAGGGATCGAGGGACATATATATATAGATAAAGAGCGATAACGAGAGGAGATGGAGACGTATAGAGAGAGATCACAATAGGGTTAACGCGATATATATATATATACATGTATATGGATATCATGATATATCGAGACATAGAGATATCGATACAGATAACTATGATTGGGTGACGGCGCACACATGTATATATATATAGATATGTATATATATGGGCACGCCTACATACATGTGCATATAACAATTTATGATGTGTGTACGCATGTAGTGCAACCTGATCCTTCACTCGTGCAACACCGTGATTCCCGCCTCTCCCGCACCCGCAGGACGCGACTGACGAGCTGAACACGCACCTGGGCAACACCATCAACGCCAACGACTCCATGCGCAACTCTGGTGCTGCCGCCGCCCTTTCAACCAAGAGGTCGGTGAAGAAGAGGAGGGATGCGCGCGCTGATTGAGCGTGGGCCGCACGTGCTCTCGAGGCATCTTGGCTGGTTGAGCGCGCGCGACCGTGAGTCGCCCCAGCTGCGCGTGTGCGCGCACGCGCAGCACTATCCAGGGGAGGGGGGATAGGTCGGATATCGGAGGTAGTCGTCTTGTGAGCCGAGTGCGCACCGACGACCCGCTGAGGCGTCAGGGGCAGGCACGGGGCTGCAACGCTGGCGAGCTGCGAGTCGCAGGGCTGGTGCGCAGGCAATTAAGGCGCAACCAATGGTCGGCCAGCTGAGCTGTGTCACACACGTCCGCGCAGCAGTTTAGAGCTGTGCATTTCTAGCCTGTCGGGGAGATCGGGCGACGTGCTCGCGCCGCTGCGTGCGCAGCCGACGTCTTGCCATGATGTGTAACCACGGGCGCCTGGAGTGCCCTCGACCACCTGGGCGTAGCACATCAAAACACCAAAAAACTGACAAAACCAGTGTGTGAGACCGGTGAGCCATCGGTGAGCCATCGGTGAGTCATCGGTGAGCCCGCTATCGGTGAGCCATCGGTGAGTTGGCGGTTTTACTCGATACATGGTCAATGTTATCGGTGAGTCATCGGTGAGTCATCGGTGAGCGACCGGTGAGCGACCGGTGAGCCACCGGTGAGCCACCGGTGAGCCCCTGGTGGGCCCCTGGGGAATACATGTTTTTTAGGGTAATTTGCGGAATTGCATGCGTGTTGTACGTGAGCTATGGGCGCGCGCAGCGTGCAGCGTGTGGCAGTAGCTATATGATATACGTGGACACAGTTGGCAAGGCGTGAATCGGCCCTCCACCGACGCACATATGGGATCTGCAGCGGGAGCATCAGGGCTGCAGCTCGAACTCTTGCGATCGAAACGTGGCCGACCTTTCCGCTCGCCCTCGCACTCCAATCAAACCCAAGTTTTCACATTGCTCGACCGACTCGCCCATGCCGCCCTCGTCCTTCTACCTCTTTCCCTCAGCGTCCTCATCCCCCCCTAATCTCTCTCGCCTCATTCCCGTCTCCCCGCCGTGGCTGGCATGGTGCCTCATCGCTGAAGATGGCCAGGATGACCCTATAGGGGCGGCAGCGGCTACGGGCCGCGCGAGAGGCAGTGTACGTGACTAGGATTGCACGATGAGGAGGAACACGAGGAGGAGGAGGAGGAGGAGGAAGAGGAGGAGTAGGAGGAGGAGGAGGAGGATGAGGAGGAGACGAGCGTAGGATATCATAAGATCCAGCCACGCCTACTGGCTAAACACATCTAGGCAACAACACTCGGCATCGTGGGTAAGCGGGGACGTGCCTGGCCCAACGGGCTCAGCTTGGCTGCTAAAACGATGAGGGTGATGATGCTGATGGCGATGATGAAGAGGAGAAGGATGAGGAGAAGGATGAGCATGATGTGGAATAATCGAATGATGAATAGGGTTGAGCTGGTCATAAGTACGGTTGCGTTGCGTATTTGCGTTTGATATGTTGGATGATGCTGATGATACGCGGGATGGGACAACTAGGAGCCTCAGCATTGTCGATGGTCATGTATACCCATTCTGGGGGGGGACACAGCGTGAACGTGTGACAACATATATGCTCGTGTAATTCACATTTCGGGTTTCCAGGGCTCCCTCTACGCGTGTGTCACGCGCACGAGTCTGCGTTGGGCATCGATCCCCCTATCCCTGTTGCAATGAGCCGTTGCCATTGATAGCTGTGAGGGTATCAGGGGGTGGGGTTCTCGCATGTCAGGCAAGAGGCGGCGTGCGGAGTTGCCCCCAGTGCCCGACGGCGCTGCCGCTCTCTCTCGGGCCGAAGCTGGGGAGCAGCTCACCCGAGAATTGAAGCACCTGTACAGCACTGGCGTGCTATCAGCAAAGTCGTTTTGCGAGTTGGCTTTTCTTGCTAGCGCTGCTGGTGCAGCGGGTGATTGTTCTACATGGGGCGCGCGGCCAAGTGATTCGGGAAGTAGCGGGCGGTTTCAGAAACATGTCGAGAGAGTCCTGCATGCTAAAGGCGTGCGTGGCGTCGAGCCCATTCCAGTGCATATCCCTTTGCAGTCGCGGGAGACGGGCAGGCGAGCGTGGACTAGCATGTTGGTGCGACCCCTCCACGAACTATTGCATGCCGAGGTTGCTGGCAAGTCGGATGATATGCGGCGGGCTCTGGGCGATCGTTCGTGGCCGCGGGTGTATCGTGAACATCATGTGTATCTAGATTCGGACCCAGGTGAGTTAGTGGTGCCCGTCGCAGTGTTCATGGATTCCGCTCAATACGGCGGAGCCGCTGGAGCGGGGCGACAAAAATCAATCCTCACAATTTCCCTGATAAACTTGATCACGGGGGTCCGACACATAGGGCTGGAATTCAGAAAACATCTTGTATGCAAGTGTGGGTGTCGAGGCTTTTGTAGTTACCAGCGGCTGTTTCGCGTTCTTCGGTGGAGCCTCGATGCCCTGGAGTCTGGGAGGTTCCCTGCGAAGCCATGGGATCAGGGGGGCCGGCCAACGGGGTCGGAGCGGTGCGCTGGCGTAGCCGACGCGCCCATGGGGTTCAAAGGTGCGCTGTGCTACCTGATGGCGGACTGGGAGGGTGTATCCCAGTTTTTCCCCCTCCCCTCGTGGAGCCACAAGCACCACCCGCGCCCGTTGTGTTCCGCATCGTCTGCGACGATGTTCCAATTCAGGATCCGTTTTTTTGTTTGCGTTTACGCCCCTGCTGCATTATGAGATACCCCTGGGGGGGAGGAGGACGATGAGGCGGAGGAGGAGGAGGAGGAGAAGGATGAGGATGAGAAGGAGGAGGAGAAGGAGGAAGAGGAGGAGGGACACGATGACGATGACGATGACGCGGAGGGTGGACGAGGAGGCCGACTGATGAGGATGATGAGGGGAATGATGATGACGATGAGGCCGATGAGGAAGAGGGGGATGATGAGAATGAGGAGGAGGAGAAAGATGATGATACTCATGAGCCTGATGGGGGGAAACAACGGCACGACGACAGACCGATGGCGATCACTCCTTGGGAACGGGGGTGAACGGGACTGGTGATATCATCGGATGGGCGCACGCTGAGCGCGCGCCCCTCGCTGCGGGCTCGGCCCATATGATTCCACGGGGATGTGGGTGGTGAGGATGAGGACGGGGATGGGGCGATGGATGCAGTGCCTTTGCGTCCGTGCAAGCGCGCGTGCAAATGTGCATGCATCTCCAGCCTACTCGGGGCCCTTGAGCTGCCGTGGGTCGACCATGGACCCGATGAGCATACGTCCGCCACAGATGCAGCCGAAGTGATCGTGCATGTTGCCACGGAGGCAGAGCGCGCGCATCTTGTACATCATGCTGGATTATATTTCGACAAACGAAAAAAACATGGCCGTGGATTGACAGCGTCGTGCCCCGCTGGCGCCCTCAACCCGTTAAGCAGCCCCCTCGAGAAAGGCGACGAGTTGCACCCGCAGCCATCGTTGCCCGACGTGTTTGAATACGCTGTGTTCAAGATTCCATGTACTCTTAGGTTCTGGCGGCCTTCGCTGGCCACGCTCACTAATCATAGGAATGACATTTTTTCTGGCGTATGTGGCATCAACATAGCACAGCATTACGCAGTTGATTTCTTGCACACCGTTGCCCTGGGCGTGCGTGCAAGCGTGGTAGCCGCGATCGCGTGGGCAGTCTTGGATTCTAAACACATCGGCCCGAGAAACGCCAATAAAGATGTTAGACATAGCACTGCCATCAACCGACTTCAATTGCTCCTCACTAGCTTCTACGAGTCCAAGCGACGAAATGGTATAACCATCAGCGAAGCACCCCCACTTTCAGTGAATATGTTCGGTACGCCACACACTCATCGTGTATCTGCGAAGGCCGCCCAAACGATGGGCCTATTTGATTTCTGCGTGGAATCCGTGATACCAGGACTCTCTCATGTAATGGAACGTGGCGAGGCTCTTGGGGACTGTGCTCGATCGCTGAAAGATTGGCTGAATCTATTGGGGCGGCTTCCTGATATTCCGACAGACGACGAGTGCAGTGAACTCGACAGATTATGTTCATATCATTTGAATCTGGTCGAGCCCGCTGGAGTACACTTTAAACCCAAACATCATCTTCTATGGCACCTATCGAATAGGACTGCGCGGGCACTCAAAAGGCAGGGGGGGGACACTAACGATGCATTCGAGAACTGGCGGGGTGTCTGGGGCGCAAGGGGCGCATGTAGCACGCAAACGTAGGGGGGGAGGGCAGGATGATTGGAAGGCCGAGCGGAGAAAGTGATATCATGTAGGCTTGATCGGTCCGTGGTCGACCCCCCCCCGTCGAATGGCCACCGCGCCCCTGCGGGGCATCGGCGAGAGAACAACCCCGTCCCCGGGGCGCCATCGGTGAGCCCGCGTCCATCTGGACGATATAGATCAGGGTGGTGGCGGGATGTGGAGGCGGGCGGAACAGTGGCGCAAGCGATATGCCAAGGGAGCGGGCGGGGCGTGCAATGGGGATGGCGCGGGCGTGTATGTCGATTTGGGCGACGCAGATGGCGGGGGTGAGGAGGAGGGGGAGGACGATGATGATAATGGTTTCTAATGCCCACGCAAAGCCCAAGAGAGTCCACTAACGCTACAAGACGCCCAATGTGGCCCCAACACTGCCCAATGGGACCCATGTAAGACGCCCACGATGGCCCCTACACGGCCCGAAAGGTCCAAAAGAAGCTCCAAGAACGCTCCAAGAGGACCCCCTCAGAGGGCTCAACGAGGCAAACCTCCTTATGCAAGAGGCCCACGATGGCCCCAACACGGCCCGAGAGGCCCAAACGAAGCTTCACGAACGCTCCACGAGGACTCCCAAGAGGGCTCAAAGAGGCAAGCCTCCGCGTGTCTTTCTGTGTTCTCACGGTCTCGCGTGTTCGGGCCTCTGGCGCTCCAACATGGCCCCAGAGGCCCCCACGACCGCCCCAAGAAGGCCCCCTGAAGCTCCTCCTTCTCCGCCTCCTCCTCCTCTTCCTCCTCCTCCTCATCCTCCCTCCTCGTCCTTCCCCCTCCTCCCCCTCCATCGCCATCCTCTTCCGTTTCCTCCTCCTGCCTTTATTATTCCCCCCCTCTCCCGAACTTGCTTGGGGGGCAACGCCCGCCAGGATCAGGTGGATGGGCCATCCGCGCCTCTACGCCACCTGGCGTGACGAGACGCTCAATGCATTGCTGGCATCTTTGGCACAAGCCGCACACCCGACCAACTTCGAGAGTGGGATTTTTACGAGACTCGATATCCAGTCAGAGCTGGGCATCGGTGCCCACAAATCGTTGATTTGACGCAATGGCGCGCGGTGTCCTGCTTGGCCTCCTGGCGGTGTGCGCCTTGCAGTGCGGGTCGGCGGCAGTCCCCAGTTGGGTGTCCGACGTCGCCCAGACTTGGCAGGGCGGCTCTGACATCGAGATGCTGCAGTTCTGCATCGCTCGTGCCGCGTCATTGCTTCGATCAGGTCTGGCGTTGTGAAATGTAGAGGTTTCGGATGGTGGGTCAAGCTGCTGGCCCGAACGGCTTGCTGCATGTGAGCTGCATCGGTGCCGTTCGGGCCGCTGCTTCGGGGGAGGAGGTGACGTGTGTGAGCAGATATATTTGTCAGCAGGTGCCATCGCCAGGGACATTGTGTTCCTGCACGCGTTCAGCGGCAAGGACGCGCCAGGCGTTGCACTACGCTCCCGCGGCCATGCCGCACGCACGTTCGATGTGGCCGATGACCCGTCAGAGAACATAATGGAGTGTACAGGCATGCTGTGGCTCACGATTCTTTGCTACCGCGTCATACGGCGAGGGACGGCCCATTTCGGTGTGGAGTGCACGTCGCTCGTCTGGATCAGTCGCTACACGAGCGGCAGAACGAAAGACAATATCATGGGCACGTGCACGAGGAAGTCCACCGACGTTGGCAACATGATGTGCCTGTTCGCGAGCGCCATGTGCACATTTTTGCACACCCGCGCAGCGTTCTACAACATCGAGCAACCTACCACGTCGCGTTTCAAAGACATGCCCTCGATAGTGTCGCTGCAGTCTCGCATCCCGTCCCACCACTACTTTTGCACGTGGCTCGGGTCATTCGGAGGCACAGTGCCGAAGTGCTGCCACATTTTTTCAGCACGCTTCGCGTGATTTCCCCGACGTGGCTCCAACCGACCTCACCGTGGGTCCTGGGCCCTATTTTACAATACCTGCCCCATACCTCCTCCATCCCTCGCCCCTCCACCATCCCGTCATGTCCTCTCTCTCTCTCTCTCTCTCTCTCTCTCTCTCTCTCTCTCTCTCTCTCTCTATATATATATATATATATCGCTGGCTCTCTCTCTGTCTCTCTCTCTCTCTCTCTCTCTCTCTCTAGCTCCCTCGACACCTCTCCCCGTATACACGCATATCGACTTACTTATATCACCCCCCTCTCTCTCTCTCTGTCTCTATCGCTGTTTATATATATATATCTCTCTCTCTCTCTCTCTCTCCCTCCATCTCTCTCTCTCTCTCTCTCTCTCTCTCTCTCTCTTTCTCTCTCTCGCTTCCTCGCTCTCGCGCTCCCTCCAGGTACGTATTCTGTACGTGTTTATGCATGTATGTATGCACGTATGTGTGTGCATACATCTCGATATGGTGTCACCCCTACATCCCTCCCTCCCTCCGTCCCCTCCCCGCTCTCTCCCCCATATCCCTCTCCCCCACCTACCGCCCCCTGTCCCCAGTCATCGCCCCGCGCCGCGGGTGCTCGCGGACACCAACATCCCGCCCGCAGTGGCGAAATCACATTTGCAGCGCGGTCGCCCCAGTTTTAAACGCTCGAGTTTGAAGCACGCTTGGGTGTATGATTGCAAAGGCCGACCAGAGGGCAGACAGGGCCTCAAGGCTACAGGCGTCTACCCCCGTGCTTTCGGTGCAGCCATGGCCGACATGGTCGAATCATTGCTAGTTTGATCCGACCCCTAGCTCCCTGGGCAATCGTCGATCTGACTCTTACTGTATATCCTACCCCTACTCTAGATCATACCCCGACTCATCCTGACACGCAATATTCGCCCCCCCCCACTCACGCACATCACACTCACAATGCAACCCGTGCGCCATGCCAGCCAACCGCACCATACACGCACACGCACTGACAACACACGCACACACACACGAACGCATGACCTCGCCCCCGGGAGCACGGTGCCGTACCGTCAGTGGCGGTGCTATCGGTGATCTATCGCTGAGTCATCGGTGAAAAAAAGAAAAAAAAAAAAGAAAAAAGAAAAAAAAGAACAAAAAAAGAAGAACAAAAGATAAAAAAAAAGAAAAAAAAAAAAGAAAAAAAAAACCAAACAATAATAAAAAAAAAGGAACACAAAAAAAAACCAAAAAAAAAAAATAAAAAAAATGAATAAATAAAAACAAAAAAACAAGATTAAAAACAATAAAAGAACTAAACAAAAATAAAACAAAAATATCCATATAAATAAAAGAAAAAAAAAAAAATAAAAAAAAGAAAAACGAAAAAAGATAAGCCATCGGTGAGCCATCGGTGAGCATCGGTGAGCATCGGTGTGCGTGCTTTTTTTCCTTAGAGTTGACCTTTCCCTGGAGAGAGGTGTCCCGCTGGCAGGGGCGGGCGCGCCTCTCGCAGCTGCGTAGCCGCCGAGACCGACCGCCGCGCGTGGGTGATCCACGAGCGGCACGCCGAGGCGCGCTGGAACGCCCACCCTCCGAGGATGTTGACAGTACTGCAGATGCTGAAGAGGCAGGTGAGAAGGATAGAGATGCGGAGGATGCGGTGTATGCCGACGAGGGTGATCAGGAAGCCGAGGAATGATGATGCTCATGATGATGCTGACGAGAATGGTGATGATGATGATGACGATGATGAAGATGAGGAGGATGATGAGGATGCTGATGATGATGATGATGATGCTGACGATGATGAGGATGCTGATGCTGATGATGATGGTGGTGATGATGATGGTGCCGATGCGGTTGCCGAGGGCGGTGATTGATGATGATGCTGATGATGAGGTTACCGATGGTAACGATGATGCTGATGGTGATGATGCTGATACTGATGGTGCTGATGATAATGCTGCTGATGATGATGGTTCTGATAATTGTGGTGATGATGATAGTAATGCTGCTGCTGATGCTACTGCTGTTGCTGCTGCTGATGATGATGTCGATGATGATGCTGATGATGTTGATGATGTTGATGGCGTTGATGCTGATGAGGAGGAGGAAGAGGATTATGATGAAGGTAATGGTGAGAAGTGCGATGATGGGGAGACGGCGGATGCGGAGACGGATGATGATGAGGATGAGGGGAGGAGGATTGGGGGGAGGAGAGGAGGAGAAGAGGAGATGAGGTGAGGAGTAGGAGGCGCAGGAGTATGAGGAGAGGATGAATGACTCGCACAACGACCATGGAACTAACAGACGCTCGACCAGGGCCCTCTTAGACAGTGTAGAGGGTGTAAGGTGGGGATAGGGGAGTCCTGCCGCGTTCGGATTCAATTCCGGGACGCTCACCCTGATAAAAAGAGAAACAAAAGAACGAAAAGAAGAGTAAAAAAGAAACCGAAAATAAAAGAGAAAAGAAAAGAACAAGCCCTTGCGGTTCAGGAATGACTTGATGAGCCCATCTCGTTCCCGTGCCAGCCCCCCCGCACCCTCGAGAGAGAGAGAGGGAAAGGGAGAGAGATAGATAGAGAAAGAGAGAGAGAGAGATAGAGCGAACTAGATAAAGAGAGAGAGAGGGGGAGAGATAGATGGGCTCCGCGATCCCCGATCGGGCCCGAGAGGTCGAACGTATCGCGGGCGACAATCTACTCTCCGAGCGGGTCGCGGGTCGCGGGCGGGATGCCCGAGTCGAGCAGCGGTGATTCGTTCCCCGACGCCGAGCCCGCATGCGACGCGTGGGAGCGGTTCGGCGCGCTGGTTGCGCGACGGTTTTCGCGCGTCCACCGCCCCTTCAGGCCCCTCCCCGGTTCCGACTCCGAGTCCGACCCCGAGCCCGACTCCCACCCCGATTCCGACGATTCCGAGCTGGACGACCCAACGTCCGAAGATTTCCTCCTCCTCCTCCTCCTTCTGTCCAGGGTTTTTAGACTCGTCTCAAAATCAGTCATTTTGAGACGAGTCTCAAAACAGTCCCGAAGTCTCCGATCCCAGCCATGCGCTCGTACTCTCCAGGATCGGCTGGCAGAGCTCGTCGGAGAAGATGAGATTCTCTCCTCCTGGGCCTCCTCACCCTCCTCATTATCATCCTCCTCATGCTCCTTCTCCTCCTTCTCCTCCTCCTGTCCAGGGTGTTGAGACTCGTCTCAAAATCAAGCATTTTGAGACTCGTCTCAAAATCAGTCCCGAAGTCTCCGATCCCAGCCATTCGCACTGATAGAGAGGTTAGGTGGCCCGCGGGCCAGCCCGACGCCCAGCGACGCTTCGCTCCCCCCTCCCCCGCAGTTTCCCCATCTTGACCCGTGCCAGTCATTGGGAACGATGTCTCGAGAAATGTCTTCTCCTCGTGCCCCCCGCGGGGCGGGGGCGGGCGCCTCCGATCGGACATGAATCTCACGGCTATGGGGGTCAAACTGAGTCGGTCTCCCCCCCACCTCATTCCCCTTCCTTCCCTTCCCCCTTCCCCCGTCCCACCTCCCCGCCGCCCTTTTCACGCCTTTGCATTTCACCGTCTGAGTTTCTCCTCACCTCGAGATTCTGAGAAGAGCGCACGAACTTGCATGCAGCGCATCACCCTGTCGAGGCCTCCCCTGGTCGTGGAAGATTCGCGACATCGTATCCCAAGGGTCGGAAGGTGCTCTCAAGCAGCTGCGCCCTGCCGAGAGCGCTCCAACTAGGGCTCCAGAGCCGCCGCGAAAGACAGCCTGACGCTCGAGTGGCAATCCGAAAATCGTTCGGGGGAGGGGGGACAGGCCTCCTCCTCCTCCTCCTCCTCCTCCTCCTCCTCCTCCTCCTCCTCCTCCTCCTCCTCCTCCCCCCCTCCTCCTCCTCCTCCGCCTCCTCCTCATCCTCCTCCTCCTCCTCCTCCTCCTCCTCCTCCTCCTCCTCCTCCTCCTCCTCCTCCTCCTCCCCCCCTCCTCCTCCTCCCCCTCCTCCTCCTCCTCCTCCTCCTCCTCCTCCTCCTCCTCCTCCCTCATTCTCTAACGCTGGCCTGTGTATCCTTACCTCTGGCCCCAATCATCAACGCATATCGAGTTAGACAGGAAGTGCCTCCACTTCTCATTCGGGACAACATGCCTTTCCAAATCACGAGCGCGGGGTTGTTCATGTTTAATCCCGCTTCCCGCATCCGTTACAGTCGCGCCCTGTTTCCCCTTTTCGCCCGCCCTTCTACCCTCCCCGCTGGGTGGCCCAGGCCGACGAAGAGAGGGGGGGAGAAGGGAAAAGGAGGAGGAGGAAGGAGGAGAAGGAGGAGGAGGAGGAAGGAGGATGAGAACAGAAACAGTGAATGAGGGATGGATGGATGGAGAGAGGGAGGGAACATGGATGGGCGCGGAGGGGAGTAGGAGTAGGAGGGAGAGGAGGAAGAGGAGGAGGAGGAGGAGGAGGAGGAGGAGGAGGAAGGAGAGGAGGAGGAGGAGGAAAAGGAGGAGGAGGATGCATCAGGAGGAGGAGGAATGCGGGGGAGAAGGAAAGGAGATAATCAGGATGGAGGCTAACGCGGAGGAGGACAAAGAGGAAGGAGATAAGTAGGAGGAGGAGGAGGAGGAAAAGGAGGGAGAAGAGGAACATGATGATGCGGGATGAGGGAAGAGGGAGTACGAAGATGAATGAGGGGACCCGACCCGTAGCCATTTTGGCTCAAATACCCTGGATCAATCCAGATGGGTCAAGCGACGCGGACGCGCTCGCGCAAACGCGCGACCCGCGTGTCAAAACACAACCCGATAGTATGAATGGTCATGTTTTTTGGTCGCGTCGCAATGTTTTATGGCTGTCGCTGGAGACACCACTTCCTAGGCTAACAAGTCACTTGCTAGAGATCATAACTCTAACACTTACTTGTTGCGCTAACACTCCAAGCGTTAGCCTAGCAAGTCTGAGTCCTCTGGGTACCACGTCCTCTTCGGGACCATCGGCGGACCCGAAGGAGGAGGCGTGCCGGGGTGGCTCAAAAGCGACCCGATGTGCGCCAAGATTCGGCATCGGCATCGGGAGGCGACGGCGGGCGGGCAGCGGCTGCAATGGCACCTACAGCGGCGCCTCGACCCGATGCGCGCCAAGACTCGGCATCGGGAGGCGACGGCGGGCGGGCAGCGGCTGCAATGGCACCTACAGCGGCGCCTACCGCGGCGCCGACGGCCGCGCTGGCTACGGGCGCGTCGACGGCTTCACCGACAGCGGCGCCGGTCGCATCGACGGCTTCACCGACAGCGGCGGCGACGGCGCCAGTCGCGCCAACCATGGCACTGACGGCTGCGCCGATAACATCACCGACAGTGGGGACGGCCGCGCCGAGGACATCACCGACTGCGGCGCCGCCGGAGCCAACAGCCGCACCGGCCGTTGCGCCGCCAGCGGCGTCGAGGGCGGCACTGATCGGCGCCCCGACAGCCACGCCCACGGCAGCGCCGACGGCGGCGCCCATTGCCGTTCCGACAACTGCGGCACCGATAGCTTTGCCGACAGCAGCCCCAACAGCCTCGGCAGCGTCGACGGCGGCACTGACTGCCGCTCCGACAGCTGCGGCCCCAACAGCCACTCAGGCGGCACCGGCTGCCGCTCCGACGGCTGCGGAGTCCATTGCCGCACCGGCCGTTGCGCCGTCAGCGGCGTCGAGGGCGGCACCGATTGGCGCCCCGACCGCGGCGCCGACAGCACCGCAGGCAGCGGCGCCGACGGTATCACCGAGAGCGGCGCCGACGGCCCCAATAGTCGCTCCGACAGCTGCGTCGTCGGCGGCGTCGGCGGCAGCACCCGCCGCCGCTCCGACAACGGCGGCCCCGACGGCCCCGCCGGCGGCTGGGCCGGCGGCGGCGCCGACTGCCGTCCCGACGGCTGCGGCACTGACAGCCTGGCCGACGGCTGCGCCACTAGCCCTGGCGGCGTCGACGGCAGCACCTACTGCCGTTCCGGCGGCTGCGGCCCCGACAGCCGCGCTGGCGGCTGCGCCTCCAGTTGCGTCGGCTGCCACCCCGACTGCGGCGTCGACGGTTTCGCCGACAGCTGCGCTGCCGCCGGCCGCATCGACGGCCCCGCCGACGGCTGCGCCGACGGCGGCGCCGACAGCCGCCCCGACCGCGGCGCTTGCGGCCACGCCTGCAGGGGCGCCGGCGGCATCACCGACAGCAGCGCCGAGGGCACCGACAGCATCGACGACAGCATCGACGACAGCTGCGCCGACGTCCGCACCTGCAGCTTCGCTGGCGGCCCCGCTAACTGCAGCACCGACACCCGCGCCGCCTGCGGCATCGTCAGCCCCGCCGACAGCTGCGCCGTCTGCATCACCGACAGCTGCGCCGACACCCGTGCCCACGGCTTCACCGTCAGTGACGCTGTCAGTTACATCACCCAGGGCACCGACCCCGCCTCCGAGGACGTGGCGCACGCGTGCGCCCTGGTGCCCGGCATCGCGCCGACGCGGGGCGGGACGCCCACCGCGGCGGCCCCGCCCAGCGCGGCGCGACACCCCCCCGTCGGCCTCGACAACGGCGGCGCCAACCGCGGCGTCGACGGCGGCATCGACCGCGGCACTGGCCTTGCCCTCGATGTCTGGGTGAGGACCCCAAGCGTGCCCGGCGTGGTCCCCGAGGCCGTAGCGGCCAGCATCATCGCCAACATCGACGGCGGCGCTGACACCGGTACCCGCTCTGGCACGCACGTCGACGCGAAGGCCTTGCTCTTCTTGGGCAGGCTGGTGCCTGGTGTGGTCGCGCTCAGGGACATGCACGGACCCTGGAGCGCCCGGGCGCTCCCCGACGTGCGGGCCCTCTTTTGCACCCGGGCGCTCTCGCTTGACAGCACGCCGGTGTTCATGCGCGCCCCGATGCTCGTGCTCGATGGCCCGTCGACGCTGATGTATTGCGACAAGCGCGACTTCTCCTTGGCCAGGTCATCCCCGCCGACGACCGAGTTCACGGGCAAGCGAATGTTCGACTGCCTGCCGGTCGCAGCGCGTCTACACCTACCTGATCACGCGTCCCCTGGCACGCCCAACCTCGGCGGCCGTGGGCCAGCGTGCGTACCTGGCCGAGACGGCTCTGGAGATTTTGGCTTGGATCGCGGTGGAAAGGGCTCGACTTGGCCCAGTTGCGAGGGGATCAGCTCGAGGAGCGGAACCCCAGCGGCGGGTCTACCCTTGATCCACTGCGGGCGGGGGCTCACAGGCGCGCCGGTGCTCAACGGTGCACGCGTGCTTGGTGGCGGGGCTGTGCCCCCCGGCGCGCTGGGACGCAGGGGCGCGCTCGCGTCCACGCGCACGCTCCTACTCCTCGGCTCGCCCGAGGTGCAGATCATGCTGGTGCTCGACGGCATGCGGGTGCTCCTGGGCTTACCGGTGTCCCACGGCGCCTTGGCGTTCCTGGACATGCTGGGCGTGCCCCGCCGTGCGCTGGTACTCCCAGTGCGGTCGTGGTTGAAGGAGGCGTTCTCTGATTGGGTCATCCACGACAACCCGCCGTCTGCTGCGGGCCCTGGCCCGGCCGGGCCTTTCCGCGGGGGGGCCAGCCTTAGGGGCGAGGTTCACGCGGGAGGGGCGTCGCTGATTGAGGGCCAGGGCGCCGCTTGGTCAAGCCGCGTGGGGACAAGCCTCAGGGGCGAAGTGCCAGCGGCGACCCTGCCCGGCTTAGTGCGACTTTCGGCCGACAGCCTCGCCGATAGTGGCGCCAACAGCGGCGCCGGCGGCGGCGTCGACGACGGCGCCGACAGCCCCGCCCACAGCAGCGTCGACAGCATCACCGACGGCCGCATTGAGGTCGCACCACCAGTTTCGCCGCGATCTGCGTCAACCGCGGCATCGACTGCCCAGCGAGGCCGACGGCGACCGTAGAGGGTAGCGACTGCCACGCCGGCGGCTGCGCCTCCAGTGACGTCGGCTGCCGCCCCGACTGCGGCGTCGACAGTTTCGCCGACAGCTGCGCTGCCGCCGGCTGCGCCGACGGCCCCGCCGACGGCTGCGCCGACAGCGGCGCCGACAGCCGCCCCGACCGCGGCGCATGCAGCTACACCTGCAGGGGCGCCGACGGCATCACCGACAGCGGCGCCGACGGCACCGACAGCCGCTCCGACAACTGCGGCACCGGCAGCAGACCCGCAAGTGGCGACGACTGCCGCGCGTACAGCGGCGCCGACGGCGTCCCCGACGGCGACGGTTGCAACGACAGGTACGCCCACCGCGGGACCGACAGCCTTGCCGAAATCCGCTCCGGCAGCGGCGCCGTCTGCGACAAGACGGGCATCTGGTGCAGTCCGATGGGCCGGCACTCGGCCTTCATGTTTGCGATGTACGGTCCGATAGGGGAGCAACCGGCCTCCATGGTCACGGCCGCGGCGACGTGCGACGGCCTCACCGACCACCTCGTCGACAGCCGCACCAGCAGCTGCGCCGACGCTGGCGTCAGCAGCCCCGCCGGCTGCGGCGCGGACAGCCGCGCCAACTGTTGCCCCGACAGCATCGCCGACAGCTGCGCTGGCGGTATCGCCGACAGCTGCACCGACGCCCGCACCTACAGCTCCGCCGGCGGCTCTGCCAACTGCAGCACCGACACCCGCGCCGTCTGCAGCACCGGCAGCCTCGCCGACAGCTGCGCCGACTGCGTCGCTGACAGCTGCACCGACACCCGCGCCCACGGCTTCACCGCCAGCACCGCCAACGGCGGCACCGACGCCTGCGATTGCTGCGGCACCGGCAGCCGCCGCGCCGATAGCGGCGCCGACGGCGGCGTCGGTCGCGGCACCGATTACGGCACCGACAACCGCGCCGACGGCGTCACTGGCGTCTCCGCCAACCGCGGCATTGGCAGGGCAGCCGTCGTGGACAGCGCCGATGCGAGCGTGAGGCCACTGGCGATCGAGCCCGTGCCGGGCGCCGAGTGCGAGCTGGTCAGCAGCGGTGACACGGCGTTCGACGTCGCGAAGGCTTGCGGCCTCTCGGTTGGGAACGCTCCGGTGGAGGGCGGCCTTGTCGCTCACGTTACGAAGGTGAGGCAGCGGGTCAAGGCCCGGGGTGCCTATGGCACGCGCCCGAGCGACGGGGCTGGCAGCTACAGACGCAGCGGCACCAACTGCAGCTACGCCGGCCGCGGCCCCGATAGCTGCGACGACCGTGGCGCTGACCGCCTTGCCTACAGGTACGCCGACGGCTATGCCTGCTGCGCTGACGGCCGAGCTGACCGCGGCACAGTGGGCAGCCGCGACGACGTCGGCAGTTGCGACGGCATCGGCAGGGACAGTGGCGCAGCCTGCGGCGCGGACAGCCGCGCCGACTGCGGCGCCGACGGCTGCGCCAACCACGGCGCCGACTGCCGCGCCGACCGTGAGCCCTACGAGGGCACCAGCGGGCTGATCGAATGGCCCGCCGACAGGCTCACCGGCTGCGGCACCGACAGCGGCGCCAATGGCTGCAGCCACGCTGTCTGCGGCACCGGCGGCCGCGCCGACGGCTACCTCGACAGCCACGCCGACGACAGTCTCGTCAGTTACGCCGACAATGGCACCGACTGCTGCACCGACCTCGGCGCTGACCACGGCGCCGACGGCGGCGCCTACGAGGCAACCCGCAAGGGCGTGCC
>CAUYUJ010018652.1:162692-182692 GCA_963575745.1 Prorocentrum cordatum
GGTTTCCGCTCGTTCCGAACCGCGTTCCCGCTGCAGCGCTGGCCTCATTTCCGTGTTTCCGCTCGTTCCGAATCGTGTTCCCGCTGCAGCGCTGGCCTCATTTCCGCGCTTCCGATCGTTCCGAATCGTGCTCCCGCTGCAGCGCTGGCGTCATTTCCCGTGCCATGCCACGGCATGCAATGCAATGCTAGGTTGCGTTCCGCTGCGCGATGCCATGCCTTCAGCTGCCGCTGTCATTTCCAGTGCGTAAGCGCCACGTCATACTATGCCATGCTACGATTTGATATTCAACGCCATGTTATGCAATGTTATGTTCGGGGCCGCTGTGCGATGC
The DNA here is from genome assembly GCA_963575745.1 of Prorocentrum cordatum. Taxonomy (NCBI): domain Eukaryota; class Dinophyceae; order Prorocentrales; family Prorocentraceae; genus Prorocentrum; species Prorocentrum cordatum. Next base: position 163,027 of record CAUYUJ010018652.1, read on the forward strand.
CACGCTTTGCGTTGCAAAGTTTTGTGCTGCAGTTCTTCACTACGCCACGCCACGCCATGCTGTGACATACTACGCTTCGCGGTGCTCTTCTACGCCATGCCACGCCGTGCTCTACAATGCATCGCGTACCCTTTCGGGATCATTGCCCTGCTCACATCCGACTGTGCGAGCAAGAGGGGATCTACGCCATGGTAAAGGATGGGAGGGAGGGGTAGGATGTCAGACATGACGCGAGCGCACCTAGCTTGCCCCTCCCCCCTCCCCCCTCCCCCCTCCCACCGTCCCACACTCCCTCCTCCCTCCTCACTCTCCTTCCTCGTCCCCCCACTCCCGCCTCCCTCCTCTCTTCTCCCTCCTCCCCTCCTCCTCCTTCCGTGCCCCTCCTCCTACCCGACCTTCTCCTCCTCCTCCCTCTCTCACCTCCCTCTTCTCCCCTCCCTCCTCCCTCCTCCCTCTCCCTCCTCCCTCCTCCCTTCCTCCTCCCCCCTCCAATAATCAATAATGAATACTACTCCTCCCTCTTCCCCTGATGACGTATTGGGAATTCCCCCCCCCCCCCCCCCCCCCCCCCCCCCCGCCCGCCATGTTTTTTTAACCTAACAGCTTTTGCTGATAGGTTTCTAATGGTGTCAAAAGAGAGCATCAGATGACTCCACAGGGGGGTCGGGGCGGGACCCGGGGAGCTGTGTCCGAACTCGTGTCCGAATGCGTTTTTCGCAAACAGTCACACACTTCGTGCTCTTCGACCTCCCAGAACTCCATTCCCGGGCCACATTCTGAATGCCCGGAGCCAACTGTAGGCCACTTCGTGCTCTTCGACTTCCCAGAACTACACTCCCGGGCCACATTTTGAATGCCCGGAGCCAACTGTAGGCCACTTCGTGGTCTTCGAGTCCCCAGAACTCCATTCCCGGGCCACATTTGGATGCCCGGAGCCACTGTAGGCCACTTCGTGCTCTTCAAGTTCCCAGAACTCCATTCCTGGGCATGATTTTGAATGCCCGGAGCCAACTGTAGGCCACTTCGTGTTCTTCTAGTTCCCAGAACTCCATTCTGGGCCACATTTTGAATGCTGAAGCAGGCTGATGCTGCGGCCGAAGCAGGCTGAGGCTGAGGCAGGCTGAGGCTGAGGCCGAGGCTGAAGGCAGACTGAGGCTGAGGCTGAAGCAGGCTGAGGCTGAGGCTGAGGCAGGCTGAGGCTGAGGCTGAGGCAGGCTGATGCTGAGGCAGGCTGAGGCTGAGGCTGAGGCTGATGCAGGCTGAGGCTGAGGCAGGCTGAGGCTGAGGCCGAGGCTGAAGGCAGACTGAGGCTGAGGCTGAAGCAGGCTGAGGCTGAGGCTGAGGCAGGCTGAGGCTGAGGCAGGCTGAGGCTGAAGCTGAAGCAGGCTGAGGCTGAGGCTGTGACTGCGACTGCCGTTGCCGCTGCGACTGTCATCGCGAATGCGACTACGACTGCGAAAACAGCAGAATTCTACAACTGGATTTTCATCTGAATCTTAAAGGGAAATGATGTTTTCGATATGTTTCTACACATCGCTGTTAGGTTGCTTTGCCGGGATAATTACACACAGGTTTCCCCGGAGTTGGGTTTTCGCCTGCATTTTTTTCCAAAACGCTGCTCTCGCTGAGGCGCCGGCCTCATTTTCGGGCCCCGTTCGTTCCGAATCGTGCTCCCGCTGCAGCGCTGGCCTCATTTCCGCCGGCGCCCGGGCTGCACGCCCGAGCTGGCGCCCTGGCCGGCGCCGGGCTGGGTCCGGAGCCGGTTCCGGCCAGCGCCGGAAAATCGAGTTCCGAGGCGGCGCCGAAAAAAGGCCATTCTAATAGACATTTTTCGTTTGAAAATGCTGAATTTCTTCTTCCGGCGCCCGGGAGGCCTCCCGGGCCCATTCCGACGCCCAGGCCGGCGCCCGAGCCGGCGCCCGGGCCAGACGCCCGAGCCGGCGCCTGGGCCGGCGCCCGGGCCGGGTCCGGAGCCGGTTCCGGCCGGCGCCGGAAGATCGAGTTCCGAGGCGGCGCCGAAAAAAGGCCATTCTAATACACATTTTCTTTTGAAAATGCTGAATTTCTGCTTCTGGCGCCCGGAGTTAGGTTTTCGCTTGCATTTTTTCCAAAAATGCTGCTCTCGCTGCGGCGCCGACCTCATTTTCGGGCCCCGCTCGTTCCGAATCGTGCTCTCGCTGCAGCGCTGGCCTCATTTCCGCGCTTCCCGGGCCGATTCCGGCGTGCTTCCGCTCGTTCCGAATCGTGCTCCCGCTGCAGCGCTGGCCTCATTTCCGCGCTTCCGCTCGTTTCGACTCGTGCTCCCGCTGCAGCGTTGGCGTCATTTCCCGTGCCATGCCACGGCATGCAATGCAATGCTAGGTTGATACTACGCTTTGCGGTGCTCTTCTACGCCATGCCATGCCGTGCTCTACAATGCATCGCGTACCCTTTCGGGATCATCGCCCTGCTTGACATCCGACTGTGCAAGTAGAGAGGGGATCTGCGCCATGGTAAGGGATGGGAGGGAGGGGTAGGATGTCAGATATGACGCGAGCGCACCTAGCTTGCCCCTCCCCATCTCCCCCCACTCCCCCTTCCCCGCTCCCCCCTCCCCCCATCCGCCCTCCCCCCTCCCCCCTCCCCCCATCCCCCCTCCCCCTCCCCCCTCCCGTCTCCCCCCCCCTCCTCCTCCTCCCCCCCTCCTCCTCCTCCTCCTCCCTCCTCCCCTCCTCCTCCTCCCTCCCCTCCCTTCCTCCTCCTCCCCCCGCCCTCCTCCTCCTCCTCCCTCCTCCTACCTCCTCCTCCTCCTCCCTCCTCCTCCCTCCTTCCTCCCTCCTCCTCCTCCTCATATATTCCTCCTCCCTCCCTCCTCCTCCTCCCTCCCTCCTCTCCTCCTCCTCCTCCTCCTCCTCCTCCTCCTCCTCCTCCTCCTCCTCCTCCTCTCCTCCTCCTCCTCTCCCTCCTCCTCCTCCTCCTCCTCCTCCTCCTCCTCCTCCTCCTCCTCGTGCCTCGTCACGACAGCTGGAAACGAGCCTGATGCCCCTAGAGGACTCCCAGATGGGGTCCGAGTAGGTGGGGTCGGAGGATCGCGAAATACAGCTGATGCATCGGCGACGTAGGCGATGCATCGGCGCTATCGGCGTGGAGAAGATCTGGCTCCGCATCAAGCCGCATCGTCGATGCATTCGGCAATGCGGAGCCTCCCTTCGATCCCATCTACTCGGACCCTATTTGAAAGGCCTGGAGCCCCTGAGACCTCCTCTCGTCGACGCGCGCGGCCGAGGGGCAAGAGCCACAAGCACTGAGCACGGCACTGTCCTCCGCTGGCGAGTAACAGGGCGCCGCCTCCAGCAGCACGTTGCCATCCCTCAGCAGCCAAGGCAGGGCACCGTCGGCCAGCCCGCCAGTCGAAGAGAGAAAACCAGGACAAACATCAACTTTCGGAGGTCCGCGTGGATTTTGTGGATCGGCGCTGGGCCCACATCCCTGGCGCGCGGAGCGCGCCGGAGACGTAGCCAGGTGGCGTCGCCAAGAAGGCCCAGCGACAATCCAAGAATCCGCCCGGACCTCCGAACAAGTGTATCTGTTTCGCGCTTTCTTCTTCAAGCCGGCCCCGCACTCGTGGAGCGCCCTGAACTCGGGCGTCCATTCATCCTCTTGGCTACATGTAAGAGTGACCCAGGCAAGACCGACGTCTGGCGCGAAGCTACCACTGAAAACCTCATATTCAAAAACAAGCGAAAACATCCCATCAAAGAGACAGGTCCTGAGGGGAACAGGTCCTGGACCCAAGGTCGTCCTCACCCATTCGTGGCAGTCCCAGGGCCCCAGGAGGGCCCCAAAGGTCGAAAGCTGCCGAAAGCCTCCCGTCGTTAGCCTGCACGACGCGAGGAGGTAGGGGACCCTCCGCGCAGTGCGCTCGGACCAGGAGCTCGAGGCGGATGAAGGCGTGGCGACGGGGAGCCCCTCCCCCTCAAGCGCACAAAGGGCGCAACACCATCAATTGACCTGGCGAAGGACCCAACCGTATGCAATTGTGAATACCGTCGTTTTTAATATCGCCTTCGGTGGATCTTCTTGTGGGGCCACTAAGCGTGTGAAGAGTGTGCCGGAATGGGGCAGGGCGGAGCTCCCTATGGGGCCACGAAACGTGCGACGGGTGTACCAGAATAGAACGGCGCCGCCATGCGGACTGCGCCACTGGGACCTCAGGTGTGGCTCCCCATGATGCCACGAAACGTGTGAGGGGTGTGCAAAAGTGAGGGGGTGACGAGAGGAGGGAGGAGGAGGGGGAGGAGGAGAGGAGAGGAGAGGAGAGGAGAGGAGAGGAGAGGAGAGGAGAGGAGAGGAGAGGAGAGGAGAGGAGAGGAGAGGAGAGGAGTAGGAGAGGAGAGGAGAGGAGAGGAGAGAGGAGAGGAACGCTGGGACCGTCTCTTCAGAACAGGGACCCAGCACCCACAGAATGGTTGGGAAAAACACTTCAGGACATCGAAACTGAGGCCCCCCAGATGAGGTCCGAGCAGATGGGGTCGGATGATCGCGCCGCATCGCCGATACATCGGCGGCGCCGGGGTCGGATAAAACGCGGGCTGCAGCACACATCGCGCCCCTCGGACCCCGTCTGCTGTGGACCCATCTGGAAGGCCTGGACGGAGAAATCGAGCCTCGAAAGCTCCACCTGGGAAGCTGATGCAGCATGCCCAGAAGCCATGGAGGGGGGGGGGGGGGGCGAGGGTCCTGGCCGCTGATCTGGTGTACAAGCTTCCCTCCCTGGGGCGTGGCGTCTGCACACTGGACGTCGCCCCGGGCGGTGGAATCCGACTGGGGCGGGGAGGGGTGTGGTTCGGTAAGTTCGCGTCGTGTCGACCAGTGGCGACCCCGCCGCTGGCGATCCAGAATCGGCCGAGGCTGAGTGACCTGACGTTTCGGAAAAGGCCCATCGTTCAAGTTTGAACGATCCCCGCGGTGTCAGGCACGAGCACCAGGGCCGACACGACACGAACCTGCCGTACATCGGGCGGCTGATAATGGGGGATGGGTGGTGACCTGCATGGAGGGTGAGGAAGAGGGCCCCTTTGAGGCCCATTACCACCCGCCCGGGTATACCAGCAGAACCGTGAGGAGAAACCTTGCTAGGGGAACGAAAAATGACATACACATAAAAACTCTGAGGTCCCCGCGGATTTCTCGGATCCGCGCTGGATCCCCCTCCCGGGGCGGCGCCGGAGGCGCCGCCAGGAGGGCCCTAGCGCTGATCCGAGAAATCCGCGCGGACCTCCGAGCTTTTATGTTCATGTCATTGTTTATTCCCCTAGAATGAATACACCAGCGAAACCTTGAGGAGAACCCTTCCCAGACATGCGACGTCCTGATTCTTTCAGTACGGGGCCCCTCGAAATCCCGACCCTTTCCCCGGGACCGGCTTTTCATCCCGAGTCGCTGCTTGACGGCCCCGAGGCCCGGCGAGGGCCCCCCGCGGCCGAAAACGGCCCAAAAACCTCCCGCCCTGATTCTTGTTACACGTCGGTCGGGAGAAGTAGGTAAAAACATGAAGCAGGATGGCGTTGAAAGTAGATCGGGCTCAGGCCCTCCCAGGGAATGACAAAACACAGCAAAGGCATATCGATTATTGAGGTGGGAAGGCGCTTGAAGTAGATTGGGATCTGGGCATCTAGAATCGGCTGTGGACAAACCTCCCTTTAGTAAACCTCCCCTTACTGAAAGCGGCCTGCGACCGAAACCGACGGACCTGGACCCGCAAAAATGACGGCCGCGACGCCCTCTCGCGAACCGAAAACGGCCAATTCCTTCATCGACGTGTCAGGGTAGGAGGTCTATCCACCTCCGATAAAAATACCTACTTTCAACGACCGACGTGTACGACACGATCTTCTGGGCCAGGAGAGCCCAGAATCGAATCGACAAGTCGGGTCGGAAGGCGACACGAGTCGGATCGGCGGAAGTCGGCAGCCGAGTCGACAAAAGTTGGATCGGCAGAAATCGGCAGGCCAGTATGCCTCCAACAAGAAAGCGGAACCCAGGTCGGAATCCCAGGTCGAATCGAATCGGAATCGGAAGCCATCGAAATCGAGTCGAATCGAATCGGAGGAGTTGAAACGAGCCCTGCTGGGCTGCGGTCCTCGGCGTCGGCGGCCCTGCCTCCCGGCGCCGGCACGAGGACGGCGCACCGCTCCGCCGCCAGGCCCCCGGCGCGCACCGCCGCCACGAGCTCCGCGGCGCCCGCCGCGCCCGCGGCCAGGCGGGGGAGGGCCACGCCCCGCACGCAGCCAGCCTCCCTCCTCCCTCCTCCCTCCTCCTCCTCCTCCTCCCTCCTCCTCCTCCTCCTCCTCCACTTCCTCCTCCTCCTCCTCCTCCTCCTCCTCCTCCAATTCCTCATCCTCCTCCTCCTCCTCCTCCTCCTCCTCCTCCTCCTCCTCCTCCTCCTCCTCCTCCTCCTCCTCGGGGCTCTCGGGGCCTCTCTTCGGAGGACTTCGTCGGTGCCCGGCAGTGTTCCCCAGGCACGCTCGCGGGGTGAGAAACAAATCACGGGGGGACGAAGGATGACGCGGAAAAACTCGGAGGTCCGCGCGGGTTTCTCGGATCCGCGCCGTGTCCCCCCTGGCAGCGCCTCCGGCGCCGCCCCTGGCGCGCTCCGCGCGCCAGGGAGGGGGGTCCAGCGCCGATTCGAGAAATCCGCACGGACCTCCGAGCTTTTATATTTATGTCATTCTTCGTTCCCCAACGTTTCCCAGGCATGCTCGCGGCGTGAAAAATCAGGACCAAGATTTGTCCTTGCTGGAGGCCTTCAGGGGCCCTCGCCAAGCCCCGATGCTGACCTCCAGGTCTGTGTGGCTCCGTGCGTGTTCACGTAGACTCGTGGTGTGTATCGCAGCGTTGCGCTCTCAGGTGAAGTGGTTGTGCCAAAACCCATCGTGAGTCACATCCGTTCCTTTTCGCCCGTGACTCCACAGTGGTACAGTCTGCCTTGACTGGACAGGACACGCGAGAGGACAAGACCCTTCAGAGGGCCACATCGCCATAGGAGTGTAAGAAGGCACGCGTCGCGAGGCACAGGACACAAGGGTACCCTTGAGCAGGAGGAGGAGGAGGAAGAGAAGGAAGAGGAGGAGGAGGAGGAGGAAGAGGAGGAGGAGGAGGACACAAGGGTACCCTTGAGCTGGCAAGGTCGACCTACTAATCCGGGCCGACTGTAGCGCGGAGCGTCTCACTCACTGCGCCGGGCGGCGCACTGCGGCCTCTGTCTCCGCTGCGCCGCGCGGCTCGGCGCGGTCTTCGACCAGAACCTGGTCTTGCCCCGTCTCTGCCGTGGCCCCCTCTCGGAGAACCACGGCGGCTCGGTCAGAAGCTTCTCTAAACGAGCGCGTTTCATTACTCCCAAAGTAGCTACTCGCAAATGGCCTGGATCCGCCGCAGGGGATCTACGATAAATTACATAAAAGCAGACATATGTTTTTCGGACGTTTGCGAGTAGGCACTTTGTGAGTAGTGGAACGCGCTCGGTGATTCTCAGGTGAGAAGCCAGAAAAGTACAAGGCCTGGCGGAAGTGGGCGCGTGCGCGGATCGTGCCCAAGAATGCGCCAGAGGACGCCCACGGCTCCGCCCTGGTGACCCTCCTGATCGGCGAGGCCTTCCATCCAGGAGGTGGACAACGACCAGATTGAGAGCAGCCTGGCGGCGAGGACGTCATCTTCTCCATCCTCGATGACCTCTACCCTGAGATGCCCGCGTCGGACCGGCTCGGCGAGGTCATGAGAGCCTGTCTTCGCCGGAGCACGGACAAGAACGAGGAGGCGAACGCCTACACTGCTCGGGCAGTGGCCGTCTTCTCCGACGCGGAGCGCGAGGGTATCATCTTGACAGACATCGCGGCAGGCATCATAATGTTAGAAGGATGCCAGTTAGAGCTGGAGAAGTAGGCTGTCGGCATGGCGATCGCCAGCGGCTCATGGCGCGAGAACGACGTTGCCTGTGCACTGCGTACCACGCATCGTGCTGGCCTGGGCAGGCTGTTGAGCTCCAGTCACCACGAGTTATATACGTGGCTGAACCGGAGACCCCACAAGATGTCTGGCCTGATGAGGAGGATCCCGAGTGCGATGCACTGCTCGCCGATATGGAGTCCAAGATGATCCAGGACCCATCGACGAGCATCTCACCATCGAAGCCCTCACCAGACAGAAAGAGCAGAGGAAGCTACATGGCAAGGTGAAGCTTGGCCGAGGTTTTTTGAAGCCGGGTCTGGAGTGCGCTGCCACAACTGCCAGATGGTCGGACACTTCCAGAAAGGCTTCAAGGAACCTAGACTATCCACGTCGACGAGCTCAATCGCAAAACGACACGGCCAAGCCCAAGGGACAGTTCTTCGTCAGGACCGACATCCAGGCTGACGTTCAGGCCGAGTGCCTGTACACCGTGCCAGTCCTGCCCATGGGAGGTCAGGCCTTCGACCAAATGCTGAGGGCCACCATCCAGCGAAATAATTTTCGGTAGGATCGGTGCCCTAAGATCGAGCAAGACATTATGCTGTCGTCGACGCCGGGGCATGCAATCCTCGACCTTGGTTGCGCTAAGGATATGGTGGGCACGGTGACATTCGACAAGCACTTCAACGACCTGCGACGGCAACATGGTCTACAGCCAGTTTGGTGGCCTTCCGCGTGCTGCTGAGAATCCCCTTACGTCGTCCACGATCGAGGATCCTGAGGCTATCTCCACGGCCGATGTCTGCTTGACTACCATAATGTGGACTGGTGGACCCTGCTACGAGGTGCTGCTTGCCAAGGGCCGTAAAAAGATCACCGAGAAGCGTCACCCGGACCTCACCGAAATATGGCTGAGATCCGGAGACGCACGCCGTGCGTGCTTGCAGTGTGAAGGTGTCCCGTGAGATCGAGAGGTCGCGCGCAGACAGGCTTCGTCCGCACCCTCAAGCAGGATGCGGAGGGCAAAGAGCTGGTCAAGGCGCGTTGGGTGACACGTGGCCTCAAAGTTCCAGGCGCGGTCAAGCTGGTAAATTGGAATCAGACTGCAACTCCGACAGTCTCTCAGAACGCTCGCATGCTCACCCTCCAGTTGGCAGCTTCGCATCGGTGGAAGCTGCAGATTGGTGACATTCGAGGTGCTTTCATGGAAAGCGATCCCCTGCAACGACCTGACGGCCCCCTCTTTGCGAAGCAGCCGCCAAGGGGGCTTCCTGGCCTTCATCCGAATCAAATATTCTAGCTGGTGTTGCCGCTTTACGGCCTAGACGACGCACCCGGCCGGTGGTATTCGAAGATATCAGGATGGTTCACCGACCAGGTCTCCAACGCTGGCAAGGCATGGACGCACTCCAAGCTCGATCCGTGCCTCTTCGTTCTTCGAGATGATCAGAGCCAGCTCGGCGGAGTGCTGGTATTCCACGTCGACGACGTTCTGTTTACAGGCCAGGGGCTGACCTTCGGCGCGGCCGTCCAGAGGCTCAAGACCAAGCTTCCTTTCCACAAGTGGACCATCGGTGAGGGCAAGTACTGTGGCAGCTTGCTGAACCAGGACCAGGATACCTTCGACATTACCACCCACCAGACTACGCCCTACCAGGAGCTCAAACCATTGACAGTGCCACTTGGCCGAGGCACGATACGCTGACTTCGCCATCACGATACGTGAGCGCTGGCTCGTCAAGCATCCAAGCCTGATGATCACATCACGGGTGCCTCCTCACAATCTACTGTGGGCGACCGCAGGGTAGCCGTGGACGTGGTGATCGGTCGCGAGGGCTTGTCCAGGTCAGGGACCACACCGAGGTGGGCGCCTACAGATCGTCAACTGGCAGACGGGCCGACCAAAGATTCGGCCGAGCCGTGCCATCCGCTCCGAGGTGTCGTCAGGACCGGCCACTACCAGATCTCCGAGGAAAGCCTGATGCTCGACCTGGCAAAGGCTGAAGGTCGAAGCCGAAAGTCCGCTAGTGGCAACGTGGAGGTGTGCTGGGTCGGAGTGATGATCAGTGCGGGCTCACTGTGAGGATCTCCAAGAGTTGTGTTTCTCAGATCGGAATCCAATAGGGACTCTGTGCGCCACACACTGAACGGGCCAGACCGTCAGCCGCTACGTTGTTGGATCATCATGACGAGAGATGTTTCTGGAGGGAGATTGGGACACCAACGACGACCAGGGTCTGCCGTAGCTTGTGGCCGAAGTTCCAGACCAGCCACTCGATGTTGTTCGCTTTCAGCTCGCTCCAAATTCTTCAACATGATGGTGCACTTTGTGGCCTGCAATGGCCACAACTCATGCCGCACATTCATCACGACGCTTGTCTACGCCAATGAGGAGGGTGCTCCTACTCACAACTGGTCGTCCACGAAGGGCCAGATCTCAGCTAGTCTCACCCGGGGGCCCAAGTACGACAATCATCGCGTCGGCATCACCTACACGCTGACGACCAAGCGCCTGCAGGTCACTGCACCCGCTGCCATCATCAACGCTGTCGAGGTCATGCTACGTGATCTTGAGACGCGCTTCGCCCAGTTCATGGCTACCGGGGACGACTCTGTGTTCAATGGTACGCAACCTTCTGCCTCCCTTGCCATCGACACGCTGAAGGATCATACGCCTCACGGTTATGTCATCCCGTCCGATCCTGAGGAGGCACTCGAGCAGACGACAAAGCTGGAACGTGTCAAGTAGGAGGTTGACCTGGGCTTCGAGCTCATCCATGACCGTGGCAGTTCGAGCAGGCTGGCCCTGTCTTCTGAGGAGGTTCTTTTGGGCGAGCTTGTTCAAGAGGCGCGTTTGAGGTTGGCTACGTTCCCTACGCTGTACTTCCACTCGTCTGAGGGCCATCATGATCAAGGACTTCTCGAGCACCATCTAGGACAACTCCGAGACAGAGCCTCTCAAGATCGACGCCGACGACGCCGGCATGAAGGGTGAGGGGAGCGCAAGTCCTCTCGAGCTTCGCGTCGCTGAATGGCAGGATGGTGGACAGCCACGCCTCCTGATGCAAAAATTCTCCAGCCTGGTGAGGTTATTCCGTTATTTTGTCTGTCTGTCTGTCTCTCTCTCTCTCTCTGTCTCTCTCTCTCTCTCTCTTGAGCGAAATGCGTTTTGAATCGTGTTTCGACGGACGAGTTCCTGGGATGTCCTCGATCGGAATCGAGACTTCACGAACATCTAAGTTCTGGGAGTGCTTATTCAAAGACACGTGCTGCTCCATACGTGTTCATGAAAGCTCGTGTTGTATGCCGCAGCGTTATGCTCTCAGGTGCGGTGGTCGTGCCAAAACCCATCGTGGGTCACATCCGTTCCTTTTCGCCCATGGCTCCACACCTCGGACCGTCAAGAAGATGAAAAACCAGTCCCCAGGAGAAGGTCGGGACTTCTCGAAACCCAGTACTGAACAAATCTGGACATCGCATGTCTGGGTTCCAAGCCTCGGCATGCTTTCCAGCAGCTGTGCGTCGCCGAGAACGTTTCGGGTGTCCCATGAGGGCTCGGTCCCAGGCCGTGCGGTGACCCTGAAGGCCCCAGTCGCCCGAGACGTCCTCGGAGAGCAACCCGAGTCCCAAAACCGTGCGGTCACCCGAATCCCCACTGACTCACCACACGGTGTGGTCACCGCACCGTTTGGGGAGCACCCGAGCGTTCCAGGGGTGCCCGATATCGTCCCGAAGGGCCACCGGAGACCCGAGTTGCGACCCAAAAGCCAAACCTCCCCAGACACCAAGGAGCGAGGTTGAAGGTGGTCTCTGGCGTTTGCGGCCGTTTCTGGAGCTCCTCGTTGCCACGGCCGAATCCCGCTCGAATTCCTGGCCAGCACGCACATCCAACACTTTTTGCGCCGTTCGAGGTTCGAGGATCGAGGATGGAGGTTTCCAGGAGAGGTCCAGTCATCGAGTTTTGAGACCCAGATGCCAGACGTCCAACGTCCAGAACAAACATATGGTTTTCATATTTTCAGCCTCTGGGAGCGCTTTCGGGCTCCGATTGGGATGAGAAGCCGACCCTGGGAAAAGGGTCGGGACATCTAAGGGACCCCGTGCTGAAAAAGTCAAGGCATCGAATGTCTGCCTCGGCTCAGGATGAAGAGCTGGTCCTGGAGAAAATCCCCAGGTCTCGGACCCGTTTCCCTCGGGACCCCTTTCCTTTATGGCGACAGCCTCGGCGGCCGATGCTGCCGCCTCCCGCAGCCACGCCTACACCACATGAATCGGCACACAGACGCCCGCTGGTGACTTCTCTTCCTGTGTCCTCAGGGAGGGCGGATGGCTAGCGGCACCTGGTGGCGAACTACGCACCGCCACCCCCCCTGAGGCACAAGAGCAGTCCACCAGGGGGGGCGTCTGCGCTGATATGTTCTGTGGCGGAACACCTCGTGCTCCTTCCCGGGCACCGCCGGCAACTCCAGCACCACCTGGTGGGACACAGAGAACGACACAAACACGTAAGCTCTCAGAGGTCCGCGCGGATTCTCATGTCCTGCGCTGGGCCTCTCCTCCCCAGGAGCGCGGAGCGCGCCAGGGTCGGCGATGGAGGCGCCGTCGGGGTGGGGAGGTTTCAACGCCGACCGGAAAGGTCGTGCCCCCCCAGAACGCTTCAACACAAGGAGACCCTGGCTGAACCCTCTGCAGGCTTTTTACCCTGCTCTTGTTGCGAGTGTTGCACTTACTGTTTCGTTGCCTCAAATGCAGTCAGGCGGCTTCCTACGTGGCCCCCCGAGAAGGAGGAAGACAAGGAGGGGGAGGAGGAGAGAAGGGAGGAGAGAAGAGAAGGAGGAGGCGGAGGCGGAGGAGGAGGAGGGGAGGAGAAGGAGGAGGTGAAGTGAGAGGAGGAGGAGGAGGAGGAGGAGGAGGAGGAGAAGGAGGAGGAGGAGGAGGAGGGAAGGAGGGAGGAGGAGGAGGAGGAGGAGGAGGAGGAGGAGGAGGAGGAGAAATGATGAGGGGAGAAGCGATCCCAAAACCACTGCCTGCAGGCTCAGCTGCCTCGCCCTGAGCAGCGCGCTCCGCGCCACCGCGCCCAGGGCGTCCCTCTCGCCTGAGCGGCCGCCGACAACCAGGCGCACGGCGTTCAGACCCGGCTCGCCGAAGAGCCCAGGCACGGCCCCGATGGCCTCCAACTCGGCGCACGCCCCGGCCTCGCAGGGCGGAGCCGAGACCCAAAACCGGAACGTCCGGTCGGCCATGGAAGCGCATCGGGTCGGCAGATATCGGCACTCCTGCAGATCGGAAGGCGTCGGAATCGGCATCCGCTGGCCTGGGTCGAGGCCAGCGCAAGAGGAAGTCCAAACCGAAGTCAGAATTCTGGGTCGAATCAGGTCGAGAGCGAAATCCTCGAAGTGGAATCGATTTGACTCGACAGAGTTGAAATGTCTCCTGCCTCGTCCAAGGATGCCAGACTCAAGGAGACGCCGCGCCAGGGCTTCGCGTCCCAGAAACACTCCCGGAACGCGTTCAGGGCGCTCCTGAGGTCGTCGACGTGGTCGTCGGACGAGCCTGGATAGTCGTCCCCGAAACGCTTGTCGAGGTCGTCCTCGTCCTCTTCGTCTTCTTCGCCTGCGGCATCATCACCATCACCCTCTCCCTCTTCTCCGCTTTCTTCCTCTTCCTCCTCGTCTGGCGCCTCGTCCAGCATGCCTCCGACGGCGTTCGCCGCATGCCAGCCGAGGTTCCACAGGAGCGCAGAGATCGAGTGGCGCAGGTTTGGCGCCAGGACACCTCCATGCTCCTTGAGAGCTGAAGTCGCCGCCTCGAAGCTCCGGTAGTGCTCTTCAACCTCGCCGCGCTGCTCCTTCAGGCCCCTCTTGCCTCCCGGGGCGGAGGCTGGCCAAACCCGCGCGGCTGTGCAGTGCAGAGCCGCCGACGTGGCCATGTCGGTGACTGCCCTGACCACCTCTGCGCCCTCCCTCTCCCCATGGGGGCCCTTTTCCGGCGGCGCGTACTAGGGCGGTGGCGTCAAGGGAGAGGCCATCTAGGAAGGCTGGGGGGCTTCTTCGAAGCCAGGGGCCACCTTAGGACCAGGAGGCACCTCAGAGCGCCTATGAGAAGCTGGGATAACTGCTGGCGTACCATGTGAGACCTGCTCTAGACCAGGAGCATACCGTAGACGGACCTACCCTTTCTCTGACCCTGTACTGCGCCGAACGCATCGGCCGCGTTCTCTAGAGACGCAAACATACCGCATGTGTCGACATACGTAGCCACGCCCCATGAATCTATAGATGTGTGTATTTATATATATATATGTGTAATCTAGGCGCTTGTGGCCAGGAAGTGTAAACGGTCTTTGGCATAGACCACGCAGCGGGCAGGCACTGACCTCCAAGATAGTTGCTAACAGGGCCCCTTGCCTGCTTAGAAGCCCCCCTGGCCTTCTTAGAAGGCCGCCCACTCGCGCCAACCCCGCCGTGCGCTCCGCCCACCTTCCACGGGCGGCGGACCCATCCGCACCCGTGCCCCCGCGGCCTGGACACCGAGGCGCAAGCCCCATGCGTACAGTCAGTCAACCCGTGCAGTCAGGATGCGCGATAAGGATGCAAGGGCCTTGGACGCCCGATTCGAAGCTCTTCCAGCGGGGCGCAGCCAACGAAAGTGTCCAAGGACGGGCCCAGGAGGCAAGGCTGCAAGGGCACCCTTGGCGAGGTTGCCCATCCTTGCTGTGCGGGTTGACTGTGCTCGACCCCACGCACGGCAGGCTCGCATCGTGCCGACTTCGGCGTGACCTTGAACGACCAGCCGCTCCCGAAACCGCGGTGCCGTGCATACGCGACCCCACGTGCGTACACACTCCGCGCGGGGCATCCGCGCAGGGCCGCCCCACCGTGCGCGGGGCCGCCGCCGAGGAGTCCAGACCGCGAGGCCGCGGATGCGGACTCGAACCCCGCCCACGGCCTTTGCCCAGCGCTCGCCAAACACCTCCCACGCCTCGCGGGCCTCCTTTCCGGGGTGCGCCGAAGGAGGGGGCCAGGAAGAGGGGGGGCGCACCATGACCCGAAGCCTTGTGGATGCCATGACAGTGGACACCCTAACAATCCTATCATTGAATTAAACATGTGTTTAAGATTCTAAGCAAATGTTAAACGTGTTTCGAGCATGCTCCATACATGTTTGACTGAGGGGCAACGAGAAGGGGGGGACTGGCATAGGGGGGATACATGGACCTGGAATCGGCGATACATCGCCGAGAAATCGGCGATAGGCCTCTATAGGCCTCCGATCGTAAATTCCCATCTTCATGGGCAGGTTGGGGCTATCAGACCTCTATCGGCGATCAAGGGGCGATTGGAGATCGATGCATCCCTCCTATGCCTATCCCCCCCTTATCGCTGCCTCTGATTAAGACATGTTTAAAACATGTTCTAGGCATCTGGAAGCTAGTTGGCATCATGCTTCCTCGCGCCTGTGCGCGGACGGGGGAGGGCAGGGAACGCGCTGCAAGAGGAAGCGGGGCCATGACATCCGGGAGGCCTCTCGGCCCTGGCGCCAGGCTATCCACACGTGCGCTCTCTCTCGCGGCTGGCTGGTCCAACACAGCGCGGGCATCCGCGGGATGCGCTGGGCAGATTGCCACCGAGCGTGTGCCGAAGGGGGGGGGAGTGAGGAGTGCGTGAGTGACTGGCTCGTGGAGTCCTATCCCAGGCCCTGGGTGAAGGCTGGGCTCTGGTAGCCATGGCGCGCAAGGGAAGGAAGGATGGGACGAAGAGAGCAGAGAGACGATAGAGGAGGAGGACGAGGAGGAGGACGAGGATGAGGACGATCAGGGGCTGGTGACGGATGCATCAAAGTAACAAGTGTGCACGACAGGAGACAGGCCCATGCAGACGCCGCAGGCGGCCCGCTTGGGGCTTAGGGGTGCACGCGATCTACACACACACACACACACACGCACATAGACGCACGCACACACACACACACACACACACACACACACACACACACACACACACACACACACACACACACACACACACACACACACACACGCACACGCACACGCACACGCACACACGCACACGCACACGCACACGCACACGCACACGCACACGCACACGCACACACGCACGCACGCACACGCACACGCACGCAGACGCACACACGGGCAGACAGACAGACAGACAGACAAACAGACAGACAGGCAGGCAGGCAGGCAGGCAGGCAGGCAGGCAGACAGACAGACAGACACCCTCCTCGCCCCCCTCTCGGACGCCCCCGATCCTCGGCCCTCTGGTGCGCCAGCAGCGCGCCCGGGAGGCCCTCGCGGGCCGGGCAGCCGCCGCGGCCGCCCCTCTCCGCGCACGCCAGGGCGGCGCGCCACGCCTCGCGGAAGCTGAGGAGCAGCAGGGCGTGGGCCACATCGTAGGGCACCTTTTGGGCGACTCCGAAGGGTGTGGCTAGGGGGCCACATGCGAACCCTACCCCATCCCCCCCACGAGTTCTCAGGGGGAGGGTGGGGTTCATTTCGTTCGGGAGCTCCCGAGCGAAGTGAACCCCACCCTCCCCCTCAGAAATCGTGGGGGGTAGGGGTAGGGTTCGCATGTGGCCCCCTGGTGGCTCGCACAGAGTATGGTTGGGCTCGACAGAGCTCGCCGCCGCGCCCCGAGGAGGCCCGGCGAGGGCAGCGGGGTGCCCGCCCGAGCCCCGACGACGCGGAGCGCAAGCCGCACCGCGGCGCGACCGCACCCTTTGCAGCCCCCGAGCCTTGGCGAGGGCCCCCGCCGCCGTCTCCTCGTGCTTTTCGGGAGCGTGAGACATGGCGATCGGGGCGCGGGGCCCCCGCGCGCCCCACCACCGCCCCCTGGGCCCGCGCGACCGCGCCCCAGGCCAGCAGCTGCCGCGGAGGAGAAGGGGGCCGCGAATGCCAAACGCAGCGTGATGCACGTCGGCAACCGTGACCCGAGATGCCTGGGGAAGGGACCCGTCGCACGCAGCAGCGCACGGGGCGATGAGCCATGACTGCGCGTGGGCGCCGTCCTCACTGAAGTGGTCTCGCCCACCTCTCCAAAATCGTTCCCAGCGGCACGACACTTTGTTCAATATTAAACCGTTTTGTTCTCTGATTCGGAATTCTACAAATTAGTACCATCGTTGACCATGCAGAACAGCAGTATCTACGGTCTTGCGCTCAAGCATACTCCACTCCCCCGGGCAATGACTGCGCAGGCTCATCTTTGAAATTGGTCCCTTCTTGAAGACCAGCCGTTAATGAGGGTGAGGCTGAAAGCATCTTCGTAGCCATCGAAATTCAAAACCATCAGCTCTGCATCAACATACTCAAGCAGCCCGCAACGCATGAAATGGGCTTTGCGGTATGTTCGCGAACATGCGACCAAAGGCCCCGATCGGCTTTTCAGTCTCGACAGCGGCGCGCGGGTTAAGCGGGAGCGCCCCCAGCGACGATAAAGGCAGGATCGTATGTAGCGTGTTCGGCGCATGGCTGACGGCACATGGACTCAGACGCCCGAAGCCGCAAAACCTCGAACCCCGCCACTTTACTTCCGCCGGATTCCGTCAAAGGCGAGTGGCGCCGAAATCGAAGCCCGTTCTGGAGCGCCTCAGATGGCCACTGCGTCTGGCTTGTCCAGACTTTGTTATTGCTGTCGCTGTTGCTGCAGTGGCTGCAAGTGCGTCACAGGCATGCACCCCAGCGTCGAAATGGGGAGGGGCATGGCATAGAGGCCAACCCAAATGATGAACGTATAAATCAACCAGAGTACCGCGAGGCAGTGAGTGGAGTGTCCTCATGCCCCTTCGCACCCCACCATTGAGTATGTTAGCCTGCGTGGCCCCCGTAAAATGGGCTCGCGCATGCTCGATGTGCACCCTAGAAGGCGCGATGTGGGTTGAAAGATGCGGCGCGTTCCACTTGGTGCAATGCATGTGGCGCGAGCGGTGTGGCGCAAGCCATATAGTGCAAGCTGCGGGGGCTCGATCTACGCGGTGCAATGTGTGAGTTACATTCTAAATGCTACTTCGAGCAAGCTCTGGAATGCAATATATGTTGTGCAACCTACGGGACGCAATTTACGCGGTGCATGCTACGTGGTGTAATTGACTTCGCCACGAAAAAGGTATCAACTCCAATGCTCGCGCGCACACCCCACCCTCCCATCCACAACTTGTCTGGCAAAACCGATTCGATCACGACTGCGGTTTCCAATCGGAACTGGCTAGCGCGTCTCTACGGCCTCACTCTGCGCGCGCACGTTCGCGCGCAGAGTGACCAGCTGGTTTGGCGCAAATGATGCGGCCGCGATGGCAATTACCGACGGGAACTACCCAGCGCGTCTCAGAGGCCGCACCAGCGCACGAACACGTCAGGCGGGTCTGTGACCCGGGCGGGCGCGATATGACGTCGGCAAGGGCGGCAACGATGATGGCAGTAGCGATGGTGATGGTGATGACGATGATGACGGCAAAGCCTATGACTGCGCCGATGCTGGGAACAAGGATGAAGATGATGTCCATGTGTCGGTGATGAAGATGCTTGTGCTAATGATGGCGGCGATTGCTGTGATTGACGATGACGACAACGGCGGTAACGCGATGGAACTGATGAGGGTGATGAGGAAGTGCGCGCAAAGGAATTAAATCAGATGGTGGCGAATATGTGTTAGAAACCGATCATAGTTTCATATAGTGCTGCAGAGCTATATGTTGAAATGCTTCGAGAACCAATGGTCTTGGACGGAATTCGGCACGCGCGCGTGGTGGCGCGCGCATGTAGCCCGCATGCTAGACCAAGGCGGATGCACCGCGTGGTGAGACGAGAATGCGGGTCCTGGACGAGATACGGACCCCCGGAGGGAGGGCCAGGAGGCAAATATCAGTGAATGCCCCATGGTCCTTCAATGAATGTGCATTGTTGCGAAACCCGTCTTCCGACCGCTGCGAGGCCGCCCCAAGATGGCCCAAGAGGACCCTACGAGGGGCGATGATACTATGAAGTTTGATGTACATCATCCGAGCCGCATCATGTCCAGCAGTCAGCATTAGGTCGGGCATATCCCCTTCCAGGCAAATGTGGGACGAAGAAGTTTAAAAATACCCCAAACACATCGTTCCTGTTTAAACATGCCCCATGGTCAAAACATCGTTCCTATTTTTTGCTATTTTCGAATATTCCTCCTGTAGAGGGGCAGGCCCGATTTAAAGCCAGCATCCAGGAACAGCGTAGACAAATTGGCCTGCAGGCTGCGCGTGTGGATCATCTAGCTACCCTGACGCAACCCAGTCCTGGCAACATTCCTTTGTGATATTTTTGTGGGAAACATTATCGCCACCCTGCAGGATTCGCCACGTTCGCTACCTTGACTGGGTTGAAGCCCTGCTCCTTTCACCAAATCGTTGGTTGCCTTAGCTGGGGCGGGTTCCCACTTTGAAAGCGGGCCCTCACGAAACATACAAGTGACCCGTCACCTTGGCGTAGACACTAAGCGAAGTGTCCTCAAGACCTCTCAGGCTCTGTATTGTGCATGCTTCTTCGGAGGCCCCGAAGACTCGCGGCAGGTCGAACGGAATTGCAGCCCCCCTCCAACCGATCAGATTCGCTGTGCAGGCAAATGCTGGTGTGATGGCCCTTGTTCCCGTAGCCACATTCAGAAGCTCAACACGGCCTCTTTGTGTCTAGCGGCAGTTATCGATGTAGGCGAACACTCGTGCACCATGAAGTATCCTGCCTGGCCCC
>CAUYUJ010018652.1:187692-192692 GCA_963575745.1 Prorocentrum cordatum
ACTGGGGTTGACATTCAAGTGCGGCAGGGTGAATTGTACCACATAGGTTGCACCACATGAGTTGTACCACATAGATTGCTTCACGCAGATAGGACCACACAGGGTGCAAGAAACACACTGATTGAGGTCCAAACTATCTAAGATATTGATACCTAGTGTGAAAGTGTAGGGACCAACGGGGAGCGGGGATGGGGGAGTCGAAGGGAGGGGTGAGGGAAAGGAGAAGATAAGGAGTGCAAGAGCGGAGCGGGGGGAAAATAGAGGGGAGAAAGAGATGTCGAGGGCACGGGGGCGTCATCGGCGTCTGGGGACACCCCCTCCTCCTCATTCTCACCATCGTCGGCGTCGTCATCACCATCACCACCACCACTATCATCATCCTCAACAGCGTCATCATGATTGACCTCATCATGTTCCTCGTCGTCGTCATCGTCATCGCCATCGCCATCGTCATCACCATCATCATCACCACCACCACCAACACCATCATCATCAGCAGCAGCATTATCATCATCGTCATCATCATCAGCATTACTATCGTTTTCGTGATCGTCATCAACATCGCCATCATCATCAGCAGCAACATCATCATCGATATCAGCATCAGCATGATGATCATCATGATCATCATCATCATCATCATCATCATCATCACCATCATCCAATACACCACCAAAATCATCATGATGGACATGAGCATCGTCACCAACGCCATCGCCATCATCGATATCATCAGCAGCATCATCATCATCATCATCATCATCATCATCAGAATCAACCGCATCATCAGCATCATCATCATCATCAGCAGCAGCATCATCGTCAC
The DNA here is from genome assembly GCA_963575745.1 of Prorocentrum cordatum. NCBI lineage: Eukaryota > Dinophyceae > Prorocentrales > Prorocentraceae > Prorocentrum > Prorocentrum cordatum. The sequence continues at coordinate 188,519 of CAUYUJ010018652.1, forward strand.
CACCATCATCGACATCATCATCATCATCATCATCATCATCATCATCATCATCATCATCATCATCAACATCAGCATCATCATCATCGACATCATCATCATCATCCTGATCAGCATCCTCTTCATCATCCTCTTCATCATCATCATCATCATCATCATCATCATCATCGTCATCATCATCAGCATCAACACCACCATCACCATCGTTATTGCCACCGTCATCAGCATCATCACCACGATGATCATCAGCATAATCAGCATCATCATCATCATCATCATAATCATCATAAGCATCATCATCATGATCATCAGCAGCAGCATCACCATCATTATCGTCCTCGTAATCATCATCAGCATCATCATCGTCGTCGGCTGCGTCGGCGGCGGCGTCAGCGTCGGCGGCGGTATCGGCATCGTCGTCGTTGTCGTCGTCGTCATCATCATCACCATCATCATCAGCATCATCAGTTTCACTATCAACATCATCATTATCATCGCCATCATCAGCATAACCATCATGATCATAATCCACATCCACATACTCATCATCATCCTCATCATCATCCTCATCGTAATCATCGTCATCATCATCATCATCATCAGCAGCATCATCAGCCCCATCACAATCGCTATCGCCATCGTCATCAGCATCATCAGCACAGTCACAATCATCATCATCCTCATTCCCAACATCATAAGCATCAGTATCAGCATCATCATCAGCATCACAAGCATTATTATCATCATCAGCATTATCAGCATCACCATTATTATCGTCCTCGGTATTATCATCAGCATAATCATCGTCGTCGGCGGCTGCGTCGGTGGCGGCGTCAGCGTCGGCGCCAGCGTCGGCATCGTCGCCGTCGTCGACGTCATCATCATCATAAACATCAGCATCATCTTCATCAACATCATAATCATCATCACCATCATGTTCATCATTACCACCATCACCACCACCACCATCATCATCATCATCATCATCATCATCACCATGATCCTAATCCTCATTTTCACCCAAATCCTGAACATAATCCTCATCATCATCCTCATCATCATCAACATCATTATCATCGTCACCGTCTTCATCAGCAGCATCAGCATCATCGCCATCACCATCGTTATCGTCATCGTAATCAGCATCATCAACACAATCAGCATCATCACCATCATAGCCATCACCATCACCACCACCATCATCATCATTATCATCAGCATCAGCATCACCATCATCACCATCACCATCGTTATCGTCATCGTCATCAGCATCATCAGCGCAATCATCATCATCATCATCATCATCATCACCATCATCATCATCGTAAGCATCATCATCGTCAGCATCATCATTATCATCATCATCACCATTACCATCGTTATCGTCATCGTCATCAGCATCATCAGCACAATCAACATCATCATCATGATCATCAGCAGCATCAGCATCACCATCATCGTCCTGGTCATCATCATCAGCATCATCGTCGTCGTCGGCGGCATCGTCGACGTCGTCGACGTCATCATCATCATCATCATCATCATCATCATCATCATCATCATCATCATCACCAGCATCACCGTCTTCATCATCCCCACCATCACCATCATCATAATCGTCATCCTCATCCTAATCCTAATCCACACTCTCATCCTCATCATCGTCCTCATCACCATCATGATAATCATCAGTGTCATCATCACCATCACCTGCGTTATCGTCATTGTCATGAGAATCATCAGCACAAGTATCATCATCACCATCAGCATCATCCTCATCCTCATCATCATCGTCATCACCATCAGAAGCATTAGCATCACCATCACAATCGGTATCGTCATCGTCATTATCATCAGCACAGTCATCATGATTATCATCATCATCAGCATCATCAGCATCACCATAATTGTCGTCCTCGTCATTATCATCACCATCATCGTCGTCGTCGGCGGCGGCAGCTGCGTCGGCGGCGGCGTCGGCGTCGGCATCGTCGTCGTCGACGTCATCATAATCATCATCGTCATCACCATCAACCTCATCATAATCATCATTATCATCATCATCATCGTCATCATCATCATGAGCATCAGTATCACCAGCATCAGCATAAGAATCATCATCATCGTCATCAGCATCACCATCACGGTCGTCCTCGTCATAATCATCAGCATCATCATCGTCGGCGGTTGCGGCGGCGGCGGCGTCAACGTCGGTGCTGGCGTCGACATCGTCGTCGTCGTCGTCCACGTCAGCATCATCATCATCATCATCAACATCATCATATTAGTCAGCGTTGACCCCAAACAGATTAGAAGACTCAAATCAAGGAATCGGAAGAATCAAGCATGCTTGAATCCGCAACTCAGCAAGCAAGTGCGCAAGCAAGCAAGCAAGCAAGCGTGCAAGCGCGCAAGCAAGCAAGCAAGCAAGCAGGCATAGGCATAGGCGTAGGCATAGGAGGTAGGGGGGAGGCATAAGCATAGGGCATAGGCATAGGCATAGCAACAGGAATTAGGGCGGGGGGGGGGCATAGGAACTAGGGCGGGGGGGTGGGAGCAACGGACCTATCAGTAGAGAATGAGTTAGAACTCCTATAGGGCAAGCCTATTCGCAGAATTAGGGAGGAGGGCCACGGACCAATTAGTAGAGGATAAGTCAGAACTCCTATAGGGCAAGCCTATTTGGAGAATAGGTTAGACTTCTCCAATTAAGAAAATGGAATCAAGCATGCTTGGAATCCGCGACTCCGCAAGCAAGCAAGCGCGCAGGCAAGCAAACAAGCAAGCGTGCAAGCGTGCAAGCAAGCAAGCAAGCAAGCAGGCATAGGCGTAGGCATAGGAGTCAGGGGGAGGCATAGGCATAGGCATAGGCATAGGCATAGCCACAGGAATAGTGGGGGACATATGAAGTAGGGGGGGGGCAACGGACCAATTAGTAGAGAATGAGTTAGAGCTCCTGCAGGGCAAGCCTATTTCGAGAATAAGCATCAGCATCATCCTCATAATACGCATCAGCATCATCATAATCATCACCATCGTCATCATACTCACCACCGTCATCATAAGCATCATAAAAATCATCACCAGCATCATCAACGCCATTTTCGTCCTCGTCATCATCATCATCATCATCATCATCATCAACATCATCATCACAACCACGTCGGTGCTGGCGTCAGCATCGTCGTCGTTGTCGTTGACGTCATGATCATCATCATCATCATCATCATCATCATCATCATCATCATCATCATCGTCATCGTCATCGTCATCATCACCATCACCATCACAGTCATCAGCATCATGAACATCAGCAGCATCATCATCATCCTCATCAGCATGAACATCATCATCACCATCACCATTATCATAATCACCATCCGATCACCATCAGCATCATCACCATCATCATCATCGTCAGCAGCATAAGCATCATCATCATCAGAATCACCATCATGATCGTCCTCGTCATCATCATCAGCATCATGATCATCAGCATCGTCGTCGGCAGCTGCATCGGCAGCGGCGTCAACATCAGCGCCGACGTCGACATCGTCGTCGTCGTCGACGTCATCATCATCATCATCATCATCCTCATCATCATCAGCAGCATCATCATCATCAGAATTAGCGTCACCATCAACATCATCAGCATCATCATCAGAATCATCATGCTAATCATTAGCATCATCATCGTCATCCTCATCATGCTCATCATCATCATAAGCATCATCATCAGCATCACCATCGTTATCGTCCTCGTCATCATCATCACCGTCGTCGTCGGCGGCTGCGTCGGCGGCGGCATCAGCTTCGGCGCCATTGTCGGCATCATCGTCGTCGTCGTCGACGTCATGATCATGATCATCATCATCATCATCATCATCATCATCATCATCATCCTCATCAAGGCTATCATCATCATCAGAAGCATCAGAAGCATCATCATCACTAGCATCACCATCATGATCGTCGTAGGCATCAAGATCACCTTCGTCATCATCATGAACATCATCATCCTCGTCATCGTCATCAGCGGCTGCGTCGGCGGCGGCGTCAGCGTCGGCGCCGGTGTCGGTATCGTCGCCGTCGAAGTCATCATCATCATCATCATCATCATCATCATCATCATCATCATCACATCTGAATCATCATCACCACCATCATCATCATAAGC
>CAUYUJ010018652.1:197692-198760 GCA_963575745.1 Prorocentrum cordatum
TCCTCCTCCTCCTCCTCCTACTCCTCCTCCTCCTCCTCCCTCCTCTCCTCCTCCTCCTCCTCCTCCTCCTCCTCCTCCTCCTCCTCCTCCTCCGCCTCCTCCTCCTCCTCCGCCTCCTCCTCCGCCTCCTCCTCCTCCTCCTCCTCCTCCTCCTCCTCCCTCTACCCTCTTCCCCCGCGCCCCTCGCGCGCCGCGCCACGGGCTGGGCGCGCGCGCCAGTCTTTCCACTGCCCGCCCGACTTGGACGACCAGGGCCCGCGGCGCCCAGCCTGGCGGGCGGAGGTGGGCGGGCGAACTTCGACAAGGTTTGTACCCGGGCATCCAGGAGCGGGTCTCTTTACTTTCGGCGATGATGGGCACTGTAGGGGGGGGGGAGGGGACCGAAAGGGGGGTATAATGTAACGCCTCCCCCCCGCCGTGTGCCCGATGCGCACGGCGGCGGTGCACGGAGCGCTCTGGGGGGGAGGGGCGCTACGATATCGGGGGTGGGGGGGAGGGGGGGTCGGGGGCGGTAATGCCCATTATGCCCCAAGCAGGACAGAAACACGCTCCAGCGCCCCGAAGGATCGAGGCGGCCAGCTGGTCGCCAATAATATCGGTCCACTGGAGGCCAGTTTCTTCGTCCAGGACCGTCAAACAAGGACACGGGACGAAAGGCTGGCCGCGTCACAAAAGGCAAAGCGCCGGACGTCCAGGGATACAGGGGAGAATATTCCGCCATTTCTAGGCGGAGGAGGTAGACCGAGCTCCCTTTGCCTCCTTCCCCTCTTCGAGGAGAGGTTATCACGGTTCCTTACTGATGAACACCCCTCCCAAGCCGCCAGACCGGTGACAAACTCGGAACACTGCCAACACCCTGGCATCACCCCTTGCAAGCAAGAATACCAAAGTCTGGATCGTGCGCGATTGCCCCGCGATCACTCCGCATGGGTACTTCACAGGCACGACAAGGGATCGGCATATCGTCTGCTGTGCAATGCAAAAAGACCACCACCACCACCACCACCAACCTTCCTGTGCACCAAAGCAGTAAGGCCGAAGACATACTCGTTTGGCCGACGGCGGCTG
>CAUYUJ010018653.1:0-17500 GCA_963575745.1 Prorocentrum cordatum
CCCCCCCCCCCCTACTCACCGCCAGCAAACGACTCCCGGTCCCCACCACCGTCCGCATCACATCCCCCACTGGTGTTCCCAGCACCACTGTTCTCACCACCGCTATCCCCACTGGTTTCACCACCGCCCCTACTGTCCCCACCAGTGGCCCCACCACTGTCGCACTGTCCCCGCTGTCCCCAGCACTGTTCCCACCACGGTTCCACTCTCCCCACTGTCTCCACGGCCCCAACCACTGCCCGACTATCCCCACTGTCCCCACTGTCCCACTGACTCCTCCGCTGTCCCACTGAGCTGTCCCACTGTTCCCACCACTGTCCCCACTGTCCCCACCACTGTCCCCACTGTACATCTGTCCCATTGTCCCACCGCCGTCCTCGCCACCGCCTTTACCACTGTCCCCACCACCATTGTACCCTCCACTGTCCCACTGTTTCCACCTCATTCCCATTGTCCCCACACCACTGTCCCCACCACCACCGTCACCACCACTGTCCACTGTCCCCCCCTGTTCCCACCATTGTCCCCACCACTGTCCCCACCACTACCGTCTCCACCACTGTCCCACTGTCCCACTGTCCCCACCACTGTCCCGCTATCCCCTCACCACTGTCCCCACCAACACAGTCCCCACCACTGTCCGCACCCCCACTCGGTTTTCGAGGGGGGGGGGGGTTCGAACCGGTAGTGACCCCCCCCGGTTTTCCGGATCCGGAGGGGGGGGGGTGGGGGAGGGGTTCGAACCGGTAGTGACCCCCCCCCTTTTCATGATGAGCAGGGCCTTTTCATGATGAGCAGAGGGGGGGGGGGTGGGGGGAGGGGTCGAACCGGTAGTGGACCCGGGGACCCCCCGTTTCCGGAGGAGTGGGGCGGGAGGGGGGGGGGGGTTCGAACCGGTAGTGACCCCCCCCGGTTTTCCGCCAGCAGCGGTAGAACACGCTCTTTCAGATGTAGATGTAGATGTAGGTGTAGATGTAGGTGTAGATGTAGATGTAGATGTAGATGTAGATGTGAGTCTCGCTGTTGATGTAGATGTAGATGTAGATGCAGGTGTAGATGTAGATGTAGCTGTATGTGTAGATGTAGATGTAGGTCTAGATATATATGCAGGTGTCAATGTAGATGTTGGTGTAGATATAAATGTAGATGTAAAGAACTCCCCAGTGCCCCGCCCTCATCTCCGTGCCTGCTTGTTTTTGCTGCTGTCTCGGCGACTTGCTGCCTGCTTCTACCGCTGCTTCACTTACGGCGTGGCGTCGGCGGTTCTGGCGCTACTACTACTACTACTACTACTACTACTACTACTACTACTACTACTACTACTACTACTACTACTACTACTACTACTACTACTACTACTACTACTACTACTACTACTACTACTACTACTACTACTACTACTACTACTACTACTACTACTACTACTACTACTACTACTACTACTACTACTACTACTACTACTACTACTACTACTACTACGACTACGACTACGACTACGACCGACTACTACTACGACTACGACTACGACTACGACTACGACTACTACTACTACTACTACTACTACTACTACTACTACTACTACTACTACTACTACTACTACTACTACTACTACTACTACTACTACTACTACTACTACTACTACTACTACTACTACTACTACTACTACTACTACTACTACTACTACTACTGCTACTGCTACAACTACGACGATGAGGAGAAGGAGGAGGACGGCGTTTACCGCTCCTACTAATCTTGCTTTCCTAGAGGCTCCAACTCCTAGGTAGGGTCGCACTGGGATAATGTTCAAAATGTGGCTCTCGCCTTAGCGCGGCGCACGTTCGTTTTAACAAGTTGCACAAGCTTCACGGATGGAGGGCGGTTCCTTCTCAAAATGTGGTTCTCGCCTTAGCGCCGCGCACATTCGTTTTAAGGCGGGTGGTTTTCAAAAATGTGGCTCTCGTTTTAGCGCCGCCCGCGCACATTCATTTTAACAGATTGCACAAGTCTCGCGGATGGAGGGCGGGTAAGTTTCAAAATGCGGCTCTCGCCTTAGCGACGCGCAGTTTCGTTTTAACAAGTTGCATAAGCTTCACGGATGGAGGGCGGCTCCTTTTCAAAATGTGGTTCTCGCCTTAGCACCGCGCACATTCGTTTAAACATTTGCGAGGGTTTCACGGATTCCCATGATCAGCGTATCAGAAATGGCGTTCTGGAAAGATGCAGGATAATGAGGGTGCAACAGTTACGTTGGCTCGCGGTGCTGAAGTCCCAGGAATTGCTTTCGGGCACGATTCAGGATCGTCAAGACGCAACTGCGCAACAGCCAGGTTGACCCGTGGCGTTGGAATCCCGAGAACAATGTTTTGGCATGATTCAGGGTCTTCAAACGGCTGTCTTCCAACGAGGCAATTCCCTATGGAAATGAACCGTTGTAAGGGCCTACGAAGAGGGAGCTCGGAGGGAGGGTTGATCCAACATCGCTGATGACTCTTGGGTTTACACTGGTCCTCCTCCTCCTCCTCCTCCTCCTCCTCTTCCTCCTCCTCCTCCGCCTCCTCCTCCTCCGCCTCCGCCTCCGCCTCCGCCTCCGCCTCCTCCTCCTCGTCCTCCTCGTCCTCCTCGTCCTCCTCGTCCTCCTCCTCCTCCACTTCCTCCTCCTCCTCTTCATACTCCTCCTCCTCCTCCTCCTCCTCCTCCTCCTCCTCCTTCTCCTCCTCGATCGTCGATGTCCCGAGGCCTCCCCCGGTGCTGCCCCGCCCAATGCGGGCCAGGTCCGCGGCTGCGCGGCGCGCGGCAGGGGATGCAGACCTGCCCGAGCGTCATGAAGTGCGGCATCGCTCCGTTGGGCACCTCTGCCCCAGAGGGGGGAGGAGGAGGACGAGGAGGAGGAGGAGGAGGAGGAGGAAGAGGAGGAGGACGAGGAGGGGAGGACGAGGAGAAGGAGGAGGAGGAGGCAGAGGAGGAGGAGGAGGAGGAGGAGGAGGAGCAGGAGGGAGGAAGGGGAGGGGGAGGAGAAGGAGGAGGAGTAGGAGACGGAGGAGGAGGAGACACACCGTGCGGAAGAGCCCCCGTCAAGCAACGGAAAAGAATGGCAACTACCACCTAGGCCCCTTACTATACCCCAGCCCCTCCCTGGGGCCGCCGCGGGAGCCTTGTGGCCAACGCTATCGATTGAACCTGTTCGCGGGCCTCCCTGGGCGAAAGGGCGCGGGAAGAAGAAGAGGCAGACGGGGCAAGCATGCGGAACCCGTGGAAGAAGCCTTCGCACCACCGGAGATTCTCCCCCGCGAGACCAAGTCGACGCAGCCGATCCGCTGGAGGGGTCTGGCAGGTGGCACGGGCGACCAATCCCGACAGCGGCTGGCACGAGAGCAGATACTGAGTGATATTCTAAGGAAAAGCGCACCCTGAAAGGCACCGCGCATGTCGTTGCACACGGGTGTTCGTTGTCCACCCCCCGAGCTGGGCCTTCAAGGCTGCCGAGACCCAGCTCGGGGTGTGCCTGGAGGAGGGCGGCCAACTCGTCCCAAACCACACACCCACGCCGAAGGTCAAACCCACACCACTTGGCCACCCCCCGTCGGACGAGCTCCTGACACGCATCTCGACGTGCTCGGCAGTGGGTGCCTCGAAGGCCCTCTGCCAATTTGGGGCGAACCTCCACGGGCCCCAAGACCCCAACGCTCCAGAGCCGGCCGCCCACCCGCCCGCAGTGCTGGGCTCCGCGGAGACGCCCGACGCCAACCCGCTCTCGGGACGCCGCGGTGCAGGGCATCTGCCAGGCAGGCGGGGCAAGAAAGCCACCCGTCGTCGGCGCCACGAGAGAAGCTCCGCGGACCTTGACCAGGGGCCTCCGCCAGACAGCGGCGGCCACGAGCGCCGTGCGCATCGTGGCCGCAGCTGGCGTCGAGAGCGAAGAGCGGGCCGATGGGCCTCCAATCGAAGCCAACTGGAGCCCATCAGCGCGCTGCACTGCCGAGCTGGAGGCGCCCCATAGCTGGGCAAAGCAAAGGCGTTCCTCGGAGCCGCGCTGCCAGCTCGTGGGGATGAGCTGGAACACGCACGAGGAGACAAGGAAGGCCCTCGAGGCGCCAAGATGGAAGGAAACGGCCGCGGACGCGCCTTGCCCAGCGATCTGCCCGACGCGAAGCCACTATACCGAATTGGCCTCACTCGGAGCAAGCTGCCTCGAGCTGGCGGCGAACTCGTGCCCCGGGTGCCTCTGGCGGCAGCACCCACAGCCCCGCGGCCTTGCACGTCGAAAAAATTTTAAAGCAAAACAGCGAGCACGCGAACCACCCGGGATTTCCCGGCGAGATCTCGCACGCCCTTCGACGTTGCGAGTGCGCCGCCGACGTCGCCCGCGCAAGCCCGAACGACCCAGCGGCCGCAACTCTGGATGGCCCCTTCATGCCCCGGTAGACATGGTTGGAGGCGGCGTCGCAGAGAGAACCAGGAAGCGGGCGCCCCTGGAATATGCAAGAAGTTATCCAAAACATCTGGCAGCTCACTCCTCCCGCCACCGTCGATCACGGGATCAACGGGTAGAACTGGGCGACGGCCTCCTGCAGCCTGGCGGGGGCCCGGGACGCCGAGAGGGCGCAGCGCAGCCGCGACGGACGCACCGACAGGAAGCGAAGCGGAGCGGACACCGGAGCCGCGCGGACTGCTCTGGGGAGCCCCCCCGTGCCCTCTAGGGCACGGCGTGGCTGCCGCGGCCGCAAGAGTGCAACACGTAGGCGGACTCACGTGATGACCACCACGCAGAGTTCCCAGCCGCCGATGACCACCGCAAGTCCTTCGCGGTGTTGCGTCTGCGTGGTCGCAGACGGGTCGCTGCCAGAATTTGCCCCTGCCCGGCGTCGGGGCCGCCGAGGCGCCCGCCGAACGCGGGGAAACTTTCAGATGTCATCGCCCCACTGTTTCCGTTGCCCCCCACGTCGTCGCCGCCCCCGCTGTCGAGCGCTGAGATTTGGGCCCCAACTAAACACTCCCAACGCCCAGCGCGTCGAAGGGTGGATAGCCACAGTTTCCCCGCAGCGACAAGCCATTCTTCGGTGCATGTGGAGCACGTCTGGCACGTCATGTTGGAGCATCAATGCCTCTGCTCTCCGCGTGCCCCCGCGGATGAAATCGAACCACAATTCGGAGCCCTCGTCCTGCACGGCGCCAGGTCGCGCGCCTTCGTCGGAGCTGACGTCGCCCAGCGCGTTGGTTTGGTCGGCGGGCGGGTGGCTGCAGACGCCGGACTCGCTTCAATCGATCGGGGCAGTGCTGCTGGCGTCGTGGTTGTTGCTTCGGCCCGTCTGTGGATGACATTGTGGCGTCGGCGTCGCTGTCGCGCGTCTGCTTGGTGTTCCGATCATCATAATGACCGCCCGTCGATGTACTCGGCGTAACTGCTGTTTGAGAGGCTCTGTCAGCGTCCGCGTTTCTGCGCCGTGCGTCATAATAGGTATGACCGTGCCCTCGTACAGCCGCAATCGATGTCGCAGTGGGTAATGCTTGCTGAGTTCTCGTTCGTGGCTGCTGATGCATGCCCATGCTGCTTGAAACCGGTGATTTGCCTCGGTTCCCGGTGCGTCTTGGAAAGTCATGGTTTGGCCCAAGTAGGTGACGGTGCTTGTTCGTGGCAAAATGTTGATGTCCATTCTTGCTACTATGGCTGTTCAGTCGCGGTGCCGAAGCCGGGTGGCCATGATTTTGGCTTCCGTCGGGTGCAGCTCTAGTCCGTGCTGCTTGGCTGAGGTGATGAGGTCAGAGAGCATAACTTTCAGATTGGGTCGCGTTTGGCTTTTCAGCAAGATGTCCTCCAGGAGCCCGAGGACATTTCTCTTTCTTGGATAGAATGGCATACTCAACTTTGCAGCGAGGTTGAGAGTATTGTTGATGGTGGCCGTCCGGCTGCCCACCGACCTGGAGCAGGTGCAGCTGGCCCGGCTGCCTGCTGGCCTCTGGCCATGAACCGTGTGCTGGCGAGGGCCCTCCTGTATGGATCGGACCCGTGGGAAGGGGAGGAGGAGTGGAAGCTAGGAGGTGGACACGGAGCGGGGGAGCTTGGCGTGCTGTCCTTGGTGGCGGGGTCCCTGGGGGCACAAGAGGGCTTAGGTGGGTGAAAAAAAACGCTAGTACCTCCCAGCCGCCCCCCTCCCAGGGATACTAGGCAGCGCGCTCTGCGTCGCCACACCCTGCTGCGCGCGGTGACGGCGCGTGCGAGGGTGCAGAGCGACAGCGCCACCCTCGACGTGCAATCCCTCCATGGCCTCGCCCGACTTCCTCCTCACTTACTTCATGACGATATTCCATGTCCTCGTCTCCCTATCTCTCGTGTGCTGTTCCGAGTTCGACCACATGCCTCAGAGGTTCGCTTTCCCAGGCCCCATGGACCGCGTTTGTTCCCTGAGTCCCTGAATATTCCACGGTGTGTTCCAGAGGCAAGGTCGAGTGCGGGGATTTGCTCGACTTTACTGCTTTGGCTACGGTCCCCGTGGATGGGGGAGCGTGGCGTGCTGTCCTGGGGTGCGGGGTGGCTGGGGGCACAAGAGGGTGTAGGTGGGTGAAATACCCTGTAGTACCTCCCAGCCGCCCCCTCCCCAGGGACACTAGGCAGCCTGCCCTGCCTAGCCACACACCCCTGGCGACAGCGCCACCCTCGACGGCGCCGCCATCTTCCCGCTCGACTCCCCTCCATCAGTCTACGTCATTCGTCACCTTTGTTGCCCATCCTCGTCCTCTTCCTCTATCCTTGAGCGCTGTGCCCGACTTCATTGTTTCGGCCACGGTCTTGGTGGCGCCTGCCTTGCGGCCTCAACCGTCCGAGCGGACGGCGAGGCACTGCCTTCCGACCGCCTGCAGATGCAGGCCCAGCTGACGCTGCGGGTGTGCGCGCCCAGTGGCCTGCCGAAGAAAAGGAGGAGGAGGAGGAGGAGGAGGAGGAGGAGGTAGTGGAGCGTGGCCGAAAGGCGAGCACGAGAAATGACAACGCCATTAGGGAGGGCCAGGTTCGCTCTGCACATTGATGCCGAACAGGTAGAGGGGGAGCAGGAGGAGCTGGGGCAGGAGGGGAGGAGCAGCAGGAGGAGGAGGACGGGGGAGCGAAGGGAGGAGAAGGACGAGGAGGAGGAGGTGGAGGTGGAGGAGGAGGAGGAGGAGGAGGAGGAGGAGGGGGAGGAGGAGGAGAAGGAGATGGAGAACGGACGAAGGGAGGAGGAGGAGAAAGAGGAGGAGGAGATGGGGAACAATGGATGGGCGCGACCAGCAGAGACGCGGCGCGCGGGCAGAGGTCCTGGACGCGAAGGGAAGGACGGCGACGAGCAGGCGGTGAAACGGGCAGCAGGAGTGCGTGGGCCAGAAGGGCGCCCGCGCGAGACACTGTCGACACATCCAGCACTCGGCGGAGAGCGAGGGGGGGGAAATGAGAAGGAGAAGGCCTCCTCAGAAGGCGGCGGGACTTCTCAGAAGCCCCCGCGCCTTCTGAGAGGCTTCCTCTGTCTTCGGGGGCAAGGCTCAGAAAGTTCCTCGGAAGGCCAGGGGACTTCCGAGCCTTCTGAGAGGGCCCGCCCCTTCTCACTTCCCCCCCCGGGCTCGCCGCCGAGCACCGAGAACTCTGGCTGCAGCTGCCGGGAGAGGGAGCGAAGCTGCCCGCCGCGCTCGGGCGCCCGCGGCGGCAGTCCCTGTGCCGAGCCGGCCGGCCGGCGGGGGCTCCGGCGAGGAGAGACCGGGCGCCACGCGGACCGGACGCAGCAGAGGAGCGGCCAGCACGGCGGGGCGCGGCTCGGCGAACGGCGCCACGGACAGCGTCAGCATCTCGTGCGCTCCAGGGGGCCCGCGCAGAGTTCTCGGGCCGGCGCCGGGCGCCCCCTTCCCCCTTGCCTTTCCCGCGAGGCGCGCGGCGCCAGAGGCGCCGCCACGGCAGGGAGGACCAGAACCGGCCCGACCCAAGCGTAACGCGGCCAACGCTCGAACACGTTTAGGCTTTGAACCGTCCTGTTTGGAGGTGTGTGCAATTATGTTGCGTCACGCGGCAGGCTGTGGAGGGGCGCGGGCAGGCGCCTGACAGAAGGGGAAGTCGTAATACTTGTAAGTCTCGGTGGGGTTCTGGAAGGGCCACGCCTTGTTCATGCTCACCTGTATGTCCTGCGGCGCCGGGGCCGTGCGAAGCCAAGCCTTGCCACGTGCCTCTCCCCCCAGACGCCTCCCGCTCCTACCCACTCGCCCTCCCCTTCCCGTCCTCCACACCCCTGACCTCTCCCTCTCTCTACCCCACCCCTGTTCTCACTGACCCACCGCTTACCCTCGTTACCATGTTTGAGGAACTCTCTGGCGAAAGCCACGTTGTGATAACCAAGCTTGCCTCCACCCGCGTACCAGTGGAATCGAATGTACGCGGCGCCCAAGCGAGAGCCCCAACAGACATCCGACGCCAGCCGCGACGTTGCCACAGCGTGGCTCACCCAAGGCCCCGACCCCCTCGTGGGGATCGGCTGGTCGTACTGGACCGCTTCTTGACGGCCCCGGGGGACGAGCAGCGAGGCGGAGGGCGAGCAAGATGAGCAGGACTGAGGAGGACGGACGGAGGGGAGTGTGAAGAGGAGCACGGAGGAGTGCAGTGTGAAGGGGAGCAAGAGGGCGGGTGCAGTGTGAGGAGGACGGAGGGGATGGAAGAGGAGCACGAGGACGAAGGATCGGCAGGGGGGCAGAGGAGGACGAGGACGCGGGCCCGGCCGTGGCCCCTGTCAGGACCGGCTGTCGGAACCTGCCGTCGTGGTGCTTCTGACTACCTACCAAACCACCCCAACCCAACCCGAAGACCCGAATTTCGGGTTGGGGGGGGTAAGGGTTCCATATGTGTTTTTGTCGATGTTTCCGGACCCCCCCCCACTAGAGATCGAGGGTAAATCTGAGCCTTCGGGTTGGGTTGGGGTGGTTTGGTGGGTGGTGAGTTTCCACGACGCGGAGACATCTGGCCTTGGGGCAAAAGCTCGAGCCTCCGGCAGCCGATCGGGACGATCTGGGCACCTCCAGGACGCTGTCGACGAGGCGCAGGTCTTGGAAAGCTTCCCGAGGCGAGAAAACCCTCCAAAAGCGGCGAACCCTGAAATCCCCGCACTGTGGCAAAACAGTGGCGACGGGCAGTTCTTTGTGACTTTCGACCTCCAGGGGCCTTTTACACGAGCCCCGGGACGGTCAAAGAACGACCCAGGATCAAGATCCCGTCCACGGGAAGGGTTTGGAACTCTGGGGAGCCGCGTTGCGAGAAAATGACGACGTCGGACGTGTGACGACGGGGGGTCCAAATTATTGCTCCTCTCTGTCCGCCTCGTCTCCCGCCCGTACTCTCTGTCGGATCCTCTCTCTCTCTCTCGCTCTCTCTTTCTCTCTTTATGTATCTCTCTTTCTCTCTCTCTCTCTCTCTCTCTCTCTCTCTCTCTCTATATATATATATATATATCCCTCTCTTTCTCACCCCCCTCTTTATCTTTCTCTTCTCCTCGCCTCCTCCCCCTCCTCCTCCCTCCTCCTCCAGGCAGGAAACGCGCCCGTCCAAGCTGCTCTGGTTCTGGCGTCGAAAACCACCGCGAGGACACGGACGCGGCAAAACTGCGGCATGCCATGGAGAAGGTCGCGGAAGGTTTCGGGCAACGGCGCTGCCATCTGGCGCGCTTGAATCCGAGACCACAAGCCCCCCTCCACAGTGGGGGGCAGTCCGCCCTCCGCGCGGGGGTCGCAGTTCCCCATCTGCCGGGAGCACCTCCCAGCACTGGCAAGCGAACTTGCCGCACAAGTGCGCGACGCAATGCGCGACGCGAGCCACGCGGCCAGGGTTCCGGAGCAAGGCCCCTGCACGCCGGGACGCGGCCACGCCATGAAACCCGCTGCTGCGGATCAGCTGGCCCAGCTGATCCTTGCGCACATCGCGGTCCCGCTGAGCGCCAGGCTCGAAGGAGACCAGGGCCACTCCATCCTGTCTGCTCCGCACCACATTGACCCACGACTCCGTGGAAGCCTCCCCCCCGGGGACCACCGAAGCAACGCTTAGGTTCACTTTCACCTCGGGCTGTCCGTCGACCAGTTTGTCTCGAGGGTCGAACACAAGGTCAACGAGAGGTTTGGTAGCGCTCGGCCCGGCGCATTCTTCTAGGAAGAACGCGCGGCCCCCCCCCCGACCAGACCCTCGTCCTCCTCGAAGGCACCTTCTGCTGCTGCAGAATCGTGGCTGGGGTGCCTTTCGCGCCCCCCCCCCGCTGCTGCGGGGGTGCTCTCGCGGGCTTGCGCTGGCAAGTTCCCCTGGGCGCCTGGCGACTTTGGAAACTTCCCCTGCTTCCGTTTGTCCGTGACGGCGGCAGCTTTTCCTCCTTGCAGCTCCCCGTCGTCCAGTTCCCCTTCTTCTTCTGCTCTTGCTTCTGTGTCGCGCGGTCATGGTTCCTGGGCGGCGCCGCTGCTGTCCCCAAGAGTGACCTCCACTGGAGAATCCCCACTGTGGCGTCAGAGACCTGGCTGCTTCTGCGACGGTCGCCAGTTTGGTCGGCGTTTTACTGACCCCCCCCGTCAACGGATGCGCCAAATCAGGCTTGCCTTCATACAGCAACGCGTCGGCCGTCCGCGGGGAAATCGATGCGAACCCCGCGACTGAGAGCATCAACTTAGCCACGGCGCTGCTTCCTTTTCCAGTCTGACCCCCCGCTGCTGCGGAGTTCGCACTCCTCCTCCTCCTCCTCCTCCTCCTCCTCCTCCTCCTCCTCCTCCTCCTCCTCCTCCTCCTCCTCCTCCGAAACCGAAAGCATCCGAAACTCTCGAGGGGGCGCCGCAGTCCTGGCCATGCTCGTAGGCCCCCTCCGCGCCCGCCAGCAGCCGCGCCAGGGCCCCGGCCGCCAGCAGCCGCGCCCGAGGGGTCCCCGCGCCGGCCCGCCCCCGGCGCATCGGCGCCGGCTGGGGGCGCGCCGCACTGGGGGGACCCGCCTCTGCAGGGGGGACGTTCCGGGTTCGAGATTCGAGGTTTTCGGTCGTTCTCGTCGCTTCGCGGCGGATTTCCAGCCTCAAGATGCGTTCCAGCAGCTGCGCCTCGCCGAGGGCGTTCCGGGGGTCCCGGGATTGGTCCAAGCGGCATGCTGGAGGCCCGAGTTATGACCCGAAAACCGTCAGGGGGCCGACCCCGACGATCATCATCACGACGACGACGACGACGACGACGACGACGACGACGACGACGACGACGACGACGACGACGACGACGGCAACGGCGACGGCGACGGCGACGGCGACGGCGACGGCGACGGCGACGGCGACGGCGACGGCGACGACGATAATCACGACGACGGCGACGGCGACGGCGACGGCCACCTCGACGCCTACAGCGACGGCGACGGCGACGGCGACGGCGACAGCGACGGCGGCGGCGGCGGCGACGGCGACAGCGACGACGGCGACGACGGCGACGGCGGCGACGGCGACGGCGGCGACGGAGGCGACGGCGGCGACGCTGGGGGCGCGCTGCCAGGGTGCCCCGGGGGCCCCACCGTCGGAGGGGGGGGCCGTCAACGACTGCCAAGACCTCCTGGCGGTGTGGGCCAACAAAAAAAAATCGGCGGGGGGGTTGTGGCTGTGTTCGGCCTGCTCCGCCTCCTCCATTGTTCCTTCTCCTTCCTCGCCTCCGCGTCCTCCTCCTCCTCCTCCTCCTCCTCCTCCTCCTCCTCCTCCTCCTCCTCCTCCTCCTCCTCCTCCTCCTCCTCCTCCTCACTCCTCCTCCTCCTCTCTCCCCTCCCTCCTCCTCCTCCTCCTCCCTCTCTCCTCCTCCTCCTCCTCCTCCTTCCTCCTCCTCCTCCTCCTCCTCCTCCTCCTCCTCCTCCTCCCTCCTCCCTCCAAGGACGGAGCCGAAGCCGCAGCCACTTGTCGTCGGCGAGCCCCGGAGGGGGGGAAGTGAGAAGAGAAAGGCCTTCTCAGCAGGCGGCAGGACTTCTCAGAAGCCCTCCGGCCTGGGTTTTTCATGTCTTCGGGGAAGGTTCAGAAAACTTCCCAGCTCCGCAGCCATTCTGGCTCAGGCGTTTCGGCGGGTGCGCTGGATCTCTCACGGGGCGCTCGGGCGAGCGCCAGGCGCGCCCCCTTTGTGCCGCGCGTCCTTGGCTGGCCATGGGACGCGGCGGGCGTGGCGGCCCGACGGTGCGGCATGGCGCGGCCGTCACGACCGTCGGCTCCGTGCGCGATGCCGCGGAGCTCATGCTGCTGCTGCAGGCGCAGTGTGCGGCAGCGGCCCCGCCGCCCCGCAGCGGCGCAGTGCCCGCAGGCCCAGGCTCACCTGAGCGGCTGGCGCTGGGCGATCGTGCCCAACGGCTGCTCGGTGCGGCGGCAGAGGCAGTCGCCACGGTGGGCGGCTCCACCCTGACCGTGGGGCTCGCGCGGGACGTCCGCGAGCTGGGCGCCGCCAGCGCGCTCCTGCGCCACCCAGGAGCGCCCGAGGCCGCCCTGGCCAAACTCCTGCGCTGCATGGCAGGAGGGCGCCCCAAGGTGCACGCCAGCGAGGTGGAGCACTTCGCCCTAGACTCCGAGTGTGTGCCCACGGAGAGCGACGCGGAGGACCAGGCACCCAGCGTGCGCAGCGACTCGGAGGGCGAGCAGAAGTCCAGCGGGTGCGAGGATGCCTTCAGCACGAGCGGTACTGGCGTCAGCGGGCGCTGGTGGTCGTGCAGCTTAGCGACGCGGAGGGCGCCAAAAAGTCCTGCGAATGCGAGGACGAGGTCGGCGAGCACGTGCAGCTCGCCGCAGAGGCGCCGTCCGTGTTGCAGGCGGACTTCAAGGAGATCGACGCTTCGGTCGTGAAGGAGCTCAGCGAGAACACTCTGCCTCAAGTCTCTGAGGCGCAGGTCGAGGCCAAGGCGCGCCTCGCCATGCTGCGGGCAAACACCGACAAGGAGCACGAGCGGTGCTGGCGTCAGCGTGCGCTGGAGGGCCAGCAGCAGCAGGCCGCTGAGGGCGCCGAGAAGTCCAGCGAGGACGTTTTCGGCGAGCGCGCGCAGCTCGCCGCCGAGGCGACGTCCGTGCAGCAGGCGAGCCTCCAGGAGAGCGACGGCGCGGTCGTGAAGGAGTCCAGCCATCTCAGCATGCCGCAGATTTCTGGGGCGCGGGCCGAGGCCGAGGCGCAGCGCGTCGCGGTGCTGCAGGCCGAGGCCGCACAGGAGCACGAGGGCCTCGAACTGCAGAGCCGCGAGCTGGCGTCGGGGTGGCCGCCGACGGCAGCCACGGCGAGCGAGGCCGCACGCGTGCCTCGGCCAGCTTGCCACGCCGGGCGAGGAGGGCGCCTCTCGAGCGGGCGTGGCCACCGCGAGAGGTCCTGGCGGGCCTCTCTCTCCCCATCCTTCCTCCCTCTGGGACCCTCCACGCTCCAGTTGGAGAGCGGTGAACTCGACGCGGCCTGCGTCTCGTATGGGCTGGTTTTCGCCGCTCCGGTCGCCGGCGCGAGCGGGGCGCTAGCGAGCGGGAGTGGCTTCGGTGGACTCCCCCCGTTCGGGCGGGGGGGGGCGCGGCCAGGCGGGTACCCCGCGCGGGTGCCACTGGTGATGCCGCGCACCGCTGAGACAAGGCCGCTCCAATATAAGTGGCCCCACACTTGTTGGACGTGATTGCCCGGTGTTTTCATCAGGTCCATTCTCGATCGATGGTGACAGGCCGTTGACATTGCTCGTGATAGCCATATGTGTTCCTCACTTGTGAGGAGCCTTCGGCTCGGTATACGTATGTGGTTAAATTTCATCGAGTTTGCTCTGATCTGCTCCTCGGTTGCTTCTTCAGTCGAGCTTGCAATGGGCTCGAAAAATATAATAAAAAACTTCCCAAAAGTCCAGGGGATTTCCAAGCCTTCGGAGAAAGCCCGCCCCCTCTCACTCCCCCTCGGGCTGTCCGCCGACACTTACCCGACCCCGCGGAACCGTCAACAAATAACGCAGGATGACAAACTGTCCTCTGGGGAGACACATCGTGAACAAGATCGCAACGTCGGAGGGCTGACGGCGACGCATCAAGGCGTTTGGCGTCGTCGTTTACTGGCACTGGGCGTCGTCGACATCGCGATCGCCAGCGCCCGCCGAAGGGAGAAATCGAACCACACCCGACTGCTGAGGGGGGCGATCCCGTCAGGACCTCCCCACCCAGGTTTCCTCCCAGCGTGATCGGAAGACGCTTTTTGCTCTGGAGCCCTCGGCGTGGCAGATGACATGCACGTGGTGCTGCGTCGGCGAGACACGGTCGATACCTCGGCGACGGTGGCGATCTCCGACGCATAATACAATACACAAGATGAAACATGAACAACTGCTGGCGGCGCGGAGGCTGCTTCTTAGAAGGCCCGCGCCTTCTAAGAAGCAGGGGTGCTTCTAAGAAGCCCTCCCCCCTCCCCCCACCCCCCTCTGCGCGTGGCTGAAACTGTGGCGTGGTGATGGCAATTTGAGGCGGGGAAAACATACCACCTCGCAGAGAACGAGACTGGGCTCAAAGAGAGGCACCTGCAAAGCCTAGATACTCCAATTCGACTGGCGTGTTCACGGTGGCATATGCGTCACCGGAACAAACAGCTGACGAAAAGCCCATGCCATCGAGAGATCCTCCTCCTGCCCAAACCTCCTCCCTGCTTGCTCGCCCCAGTCAGCAGCTTCCTGTCGAGCTCTTGCGCGGACCATCGAGCTCCGAGCTCCGAGATCCTCCGCTTTTTCCCTTTCCCTGTCGACCG
Source organism: Prorocentrum cordatum (assembly GCA_963575745.1). Classification (NCBI taxonomy): domain Eukaryota; class Dinophyceae; order Prorocentrales; family Prorocentraceae; genus Prorocentrum; species Prorocentrum cordatum. Next base: position 14,717 of record CAUYUJ010018653.1, read on the forward strand.
CATGCCGCCAGCGGTTGTCTACCCGCCGCGGGCCCCCGAGGCAGACACGGGAGAGCTTTAAAGGATAAATATGTATGTTTATATATATATATATATATATATACATACATATACATATACATATATATACATATAGGGCTCCTCCTCATCTCTTCCTCCTCCTGCTCCTCCTTTTCCTCCTTCTCCTGCTCCTCATCTCTTCCTCCTCCTTTATAGAGCTCTTCCTGCTCCTCCTCCTCCTCTTCCTCCTCCTCGTCCTCCTCCTACCAGGGCCGCCCGCAGCAGAGCACCAGCTCCGACGCCGGGTGCTTCCGCACCTCGCCCTCCGACCCCTGCGCTACCACCACTCCTCCGAGTCGAGCAGCACACGCCGGAGGCGGCGGCGAAGACAACGGCGGCAGCGCCAGCGGCGGCAGCGGAGCAGCCTCCGCCGCCACAGGCCCAGCGCGCAGCCTGGCGCACCCCCCCGGCCTCCTCGGCGGGCCCCCCCCCGGCGGAGGGCGCGGGCGGGGCCGCGAGGCGCACCAGGGCCTGCGCGTGAGGCGCAGGGGCGGAAGCGCAGGGGCGGCCGCAGGGCCAGGCGCGGAGCACACGCCGACGAGGTCTGGGCACCTGACTGACTGCGCAGGGATGGCGAGGCGGGGCAACTCGACGCCGCCGCGCGCGCCACCACTCGACGCCGCCGCGCGCGCCACCATGGATGCTCCCCAGTCCCGCACTCCACGTCGCACAGCTTCGGTGAGACAGAGGGCGATGCCTTGCAAGGGAGCCTGCACCAATTCAGACTTGAGTCGCAGTGGTTGCGGCACGCACCATCACAACGATCGGGCCACGTCGCGGAGCACACAGCGACAAGGGCAGGAACTTGCTGGCGCTGCGTCGATCGACACTGAAGTTGCTGCCCCAGACCACACCCAAGGGGGCGCGTCTCGACAGCAGCATCGGGCACGGACACCTGCACGATCGACTTGCTGGCGCTGCGTCGATCGACACTGAAGTTGCTGCCCCAGACCACACCGAGAGGCGCGTCTCGATAGCCAGCAGCGGGCACACGGGCACCTGCACGATGAGCGGCAGGCATCCCGTCCTCGGCGGGATCACCAAGGAGCTCGAGGGCCACGAGCAGACGCTCCACCACTTGCGCAGGAGCGGCGACCCAGCCGACAAGACCCGCCTCAAGGAGATCGGGTCGCCAGCTCCTCCTCTCGGCCTCGCGGCTCTGGAGAGCCTCCAGAAGTGCGACCTCGGACGCCGGCTGAAGACGGAGATCGCCGAGCACCTGGAGAAGGCCTGGCCAGCGGATCCCGAGCAGATCGAGGTCGAGACAACCAAGGACCAACTGCAGTTGGAAGTCAGCCTCATTCGCCTAGAGAGCTGCTGCGACGCGGACGAGACGAAGCTCGTCATCGGAGCCCCCATCCTGGGCAGGACGGCCCATCGCTCAGAGGGCGCCAGCGGCGGAGGGGGCCGCCCAGCACCACCGTGGCGCACCACCGGCGGGATGGCTCGAGGAGGAGGTAGCCCAGTGGCTGGAAACACACTCGAGCAGTGAAGTCTGTGCGCGGCGAGCCTCTCGCTGCCACGAACCGCGGGGTAACTGTAACATACGCCAGCGGCCCTGCCGCGTCTTTTTCAGTGCCGCCGTACTTGCCTGTGCCAGTCGTTTCATCAACAGTTCCTGTACCGCTGGACTCGCCAGCGCCGGTCGACAGTTTGCCGGTTTCTGTGCCACTTGCACACGCCAGCCGCCGCCCAGTCAGAGTCTGCGCCAACAGACTTACCATACCAACGCCAGTCGCCCGAAGCCAGTTTCTGCGCTAGCAGCGGCACTTGAGCCAGACTTGCCTACGCCGGTCGCCTCTCAGACCGCTTCAGCGCCAAACTTGCCAGCGCCAGTCACGGACAACTTTAGTCCACACCAGGAGGCTCCGTACGACACAGCCGCCGAAGATGAGGCCGCAGAAATTCTATTTTCATAGCAGACCTCTCCTTCGCTACGTTTCGAGGCAGCGCGATGCAGCCCCCCTGTGTCAGCACCCCCGATGCGTGGCCACAGGCGGGGCATTACGAGAACAATGGCTCTCTGCGGCGGACCGTTGATTTGTTCAAACAATGCTGGCTCCAATTTGGTCCTGACGCCGGGGAAAAACCATTATCATCAACAACTGCATCATCATCATTATCATCGTCATCAACATCCTCATCATCATCATCATCATCATCATCAGATGTATCCTCATCATCATCATCGTTAACGTTATCGTTATCGTTATCGTCATCATCCTCAGCATCATCATCACCATCATCATCATCATCATCATCATCATCATCGTTATCGCCATCATCATCATCATCATCATCGTCAGCATCATCAGCATCGTCATCATCAGCATCATCATCATCATCAGCATCATCATCGTCATCATCGTCATCATCAGCATCATCCTCATCCTCATCCTCATCCTCATCCTCCTTTTCCTCCCCAACCTCGTCATCGCAGTCTCGCTCCTCCTCCCCCAAGGGCGGGAGAAGCAAGGATGAGAAGGGAGGTACGGGGAAGGGAGGAAGGAGGTGGGTGAAAGGAGAGGAGACGGAGGGCAGGGGACGGGGGAGGAGGAACGCAGGCCAGCGGAGCGTAGAGAGAAGAGGGCGGGAGCATCATCAGGGCATCAGATGAAGCCACAAAGTGGCTGTCCCTCTTCAGTCAGACGAGCCCGAGTCAGGAGCAGGAGGAGCAGCAGCGACGACAGAGGGACGCGGCTCCCTGCCTCCCTCCCTCCCTGC
>CAUYUJ010018653.1:22500-52500 GCA_963575745.1 Prorocentrum cordatum
CTCGCCCAAGGCATCCTCAGAATCTGCTCTGAACCCAGACGAGTCTAGCCACCAAAAACAATCAAATCGCTCGAGACATCCTCGCAATCTGAGCCCCCTGGGCTACGAAAACCAGCGCCTCGCCAGAGACATCCTCGAAATCTGCTCCGAAAGCGGGTGATGTTGCTGCAGCAAACAAGCAAACCGCTCGAGACATCCACGCAATCTGGGCGCGGGCGGAGACATGAGATACCCCCTGGTGGCTCCCCCTCGGGAGTGCTGAAACCAGCGCCTCGCCCGAGACATCCTCAGAATCTGCTCTGCAAGCAGACGAGTCTGACCAACAAAAACAAGCAAACCTCTCGAGACATCCTCGCAATCTGAGCCCCCTGGGGTGGGAAAACCACCTCCTCGCCCTAGACCTCCTCCAATTCTGCTCCGAAAGCGGATAATGTTGCGGCAACAAAAAAGCAAACTGCTCTAGACATCCACGCAATCTGGGCGCGAACGGAGACATGAGATACCCCCATGGCGGCCCCCGCTTGGGAGTGCAAAAGAAGCGCCTCGCCAGAGACATCCTCAGAACCTGCTCCGCACTCATTATCATCATCATCATCATCATCATCATCATCATCATCAGCATCATCATCATCATCATCACCATCATCATCGTCATCATCAACATCATCATCATCATCATCATCAGCAGCAGCATCAGCAGCAGCAGCATCATCACCATCACAAACACCATTATCATCATCATCATCATCATCATCATCAGCAGCATCATTAACATACTCATAATCGTCATAATCATCATCAACATCATCACTACCGTCATCACAATCAACTGCAACAACACCAACAACAACAGTAGCAAGTACAACAACAACCACAACATCACCATCAACAGCATCACCAGCAGCAGCATCATCACTAGTATCAGCATCATCAGCACCATGATTATTCATGACCAAGCATCAGCATCAGCATCAGCATAATCCGCCTCATCGTCGCCATCACCATCACCATCATCAGTATCCTCAGCAGCAGCAGCAGCCTCACTATCATTAGTAGCAGTACTACCACGATTACAATCAACATCATCAACAACATCAGCATCATCATCATCAGCGTAATCATCACTGATGTTGTCGACATCATCAACAACAGCAGCTGCATCAACACCATCAGCGTCGTCGTCCAGATCATCATCATCATCATCATCAGCAGCAGCAGCAGCATCATCAGCAGCAGCAGCAACACGATCATCATCATCATACGAGAGGAGGAGGAGGAGAAGGAGGAGTTGAGACGGGTGGATCCTCGTCGCGGTCTGAACAATAATGATTCAGTGCGTGGAACTCCCCATATGTGCATCTATTGGAATGGACCTTTTCCGCCGTGAGTGCCTAGGCGCACGAGGCTTCGAAGATAAACGGGCCTGGGTATTGACAGACATGGAGTGCACCCGCCCCGCAGACAAGTCTGGCCACCGAAGTAGGCGAACCGCCTGAGACATCCTCGCAATCTGAGCCCGCTGCGGTGCTGAAACCGGCGCCTCGCCTGAGTCATCCTCCGACTCTGCTCTTGAGCGCAGACGAATCTGGCCACCAAAACAGGCAAACCGCCTAAGACATCCTCGCACTCTGCAGCCACCCCTGGACTGGAACACTGTAAGAGCATGCGTAAAACACATAGGATCGGAGCCACTCCTGTGGCCTCCCGGGGCCTGCTGGGGCCTCTTGGGGCCTCCCTGTGCCCCAGGCGAGGCCCAATATTTTGGGACACGCGCAAAAACACCTAGGATTGGAGCCACGGGAGAAGGGCAAACCACAGGAACATACGTAAAACACCAAGGGGCCGTGCCCCAGGCGAAACCCAATACATAGGAACATACGGAAAACACCCAGGAGTGGAGCCACAGGAGAGGGGCAATCTCTAGGAACATATATATATATATAAACATATGTAAATATATACATATATATATATGTACATATGTATATATATACACCTAAAAGCGCCAAGAATTCGTGCCCCAGGAGAGGCCCAATATATATATATATATATATATATATACACATGTATATATATATATATATACATATATGTATATATATATATATATATATATATATGAGCAGGCGTGAAACACCTAGGATTGGAGCCCCTCCTGTGGCCTCCTGCGGCCGTCTCGGGCTTCAGGGTGCCTCCTGGAGCCCCTCAGGGCCTCCTGGGGCCTCTTGGGGGTTCCTGTGGCCTCCTCTGGCCTCCTGGGGCCTCCGTCTGGACCTCCTGAAGCCTCCTGGGGCCTCCTGGGGCCTCCTGGGCCCTCCTGGGGTATCTCTCCTCCTCCTCCTCCTCCTCCTCCTCCTCCTCCCCCTCCTCCTTCTCCTCCTCCTCATCCTCCTCCTCCTCCTCCTCCTCCTCTTCCTCCTCCTTCTCCTCCTCCTCCTGGAGCCTCCTGGAACCTCCTGGGGGGGGTCGTGCTCTGGGAGATGCCCAGTATGTAGAGGAGCATGCGTAAGGCACGTGGGACTGGAGCCACAGGAGAGGGGCAAGATACAGGAACAGCTGCAGAACACCAAGGATTCGTGCTCCAGTACAGGAACATACGGCAAGCACTTAAGATTGGAGCCACAAGGGAGGGGCAATATATATGGGCAAACGTAAAACACAAAAGGCTTCGCCATATATATATATATATATATATATATATTGATGTATATGTGTGTATGTGTATGTGTGTATACATACATACATATATACATACAGACAGACAGACAGACAGACAGACAGACAGACAGACAGACAGGCAGGCAGGCATGCAGACAGACAGACATACATACACCCATGCATACATACATACATACACACACACATACATACATACATACATGCATACATGCACGCATACATACATACATACATACATACATACATACATACACACACATACATACATACATACATACATACAAACAAACATACATACATACATACATACATACATACACACATGCATACATACAGCCGTACATACATACCTACATACATACATACATACCTACATACATACATACATACATGCATACATGCATACATACATACATACATACATACATACATGCATATATATACATACATGCATGCAGGCATACATACATACATCCATACATACATACATACATACATGCATACATGCATACATGCATACATGCATACATGCATACATGCATACCTACATACATACATGCATACACGCATGCATGCATACATACATACATAGATGAACATATAGATAGATATATACATATATTTATACATACATACATACATACATACGCACACACATACATACATACATACATACATACATACATACATACATACATACATGCATACATACATACATATATGCATGCATACATACATACATACATGCATGCATGCATACATACATACATACATGCTTATTTACATATATATATATATATACACACATGCATACAAACATGTATGAATTTAAGACCATACGTAAAACACTTAGGATTGAACACGAAGGGGAAGGACCGTCTATAGCAACGTACGTAACACACCAAGGATTCGTCCTCCAAGTGAGGCCAAAATTATAAGAGCATACGTAAACACATGGGGTTGGAGCCACTCCTGTGGCCTTCTGATGCCTCCTGCTCCCGGAGCCTCTTGGGGCCTCCTGGAGCCTCCTGGGGCCTCCTGGGGCCTCCTGGAGCCTCCTGTGGCCTCCTGTGGCCTCCTGTGGCATCTTGATACCTCCTGGTACCTCCTGTGGCCTCCTGAAGCCTCCTGGAGCCTGCTGGAGCCTCCTTTGGCATCCTGAAGAAGATTCGTGCCCACGAGTCTGACCAGCAAACTAAGCAAACCGCCCTAGACATCCTCTCAACATCTGGCCCCCCATTGGGGGCGAACCTGAGCGCCTGGCTCGAGGCATCCTCCAAGTCTGCTCCGAAATCGGAAAAGCTGTGGGTTTGGGAGCAGGCAAGCCGCTCGAGACGCCCCCGCCATTCTGGCGCGAACGGCGGCCGTGGGATACCCCTTGGCGGCTCCCCCCTTGGGAGCGGAAGTGTGCGCCTCGCTCGAGAGACGTCCGCCAGCTCTGCTCCGCAAGCGGCGGGTGTTGGGTCTTGGAGCAGGCAAGTCGCTCGAGACATCCCGCCGTTTCGGCGCGAACGGAGGCCGTGAGATACCCCCTAGCGGCTCCCCCGTGGGGGTGCTGAAACCCGCGCCTCGCTCGAGCGACCTCAGAATCTGCTCCGCCAGCATCACAGTCATCACCAGCCTCATCATCGGCAGAATCAGCGTCGTCATCATCAGCATCCTGATCAGCATTATCACCATCAGCATCAGCAGCAGCATCATCAGCAGCATCAGCATCATCAGCACCACTACCATAGTCGTCATACCAGAACATGGCAGATGGTAACGTAAAAACGTATGGTAGACATAGAATAACATAGTACAACCTAGCATGCCAAAGCATAGCCTATCATGTCATATTAGTGCATAGCATCGTAGATCATAACATAACACAGCATAAAATACCATAACATCGCATAGCATAAAACATATTATACCACACTATATAATAGATCACATGGCATAACAAAACATAATCGGATATGAGAAGGGAGAAGAGGAATGAGAAGGAGCCGGCGCGGTCGGGGTAATAATTATTTCCCCATATGTGCATCTACGTGCATGGACCTTTTCGCTGTGAGTGTCAGGTGCAAGAGACTTCGAATATGGACGGGTTTGAGTATTGATGGACTGGGAGCGGGCCTCAGTAGTACGAGTGAGTCTGTGCGCATGAGCCTGGAGCACCCTGGGGCCTCCTGGAACCTCCTGGGGCTTCCTGGTGCCTCCTGGAACCTCTTTCGACCTCCTGGGGCCTCTTGGGGCTTCCTGTGTCCTCCTGAGGCCTCCTGGGGCCTCGTGTGGCCTCCTGGGGCCTCCAGGAGCCTCCTGAAGCCTCCTGGGGAGGGTTCGTGCCCCAGGAGAGGCCCAATATATAGGAAGAGACGTGCATGAAACACTGCGGATTGGAGCCACACGAGCAAGGCAATGTATAGGAACACACGTAAAACACCAAGGACTCGTGCCCCAGGGGAGGTCCAACATGTAGGAACAGGAGTAAAACACGCAGGATCAGATACACATGAGAAGAACAACACATGGAAACATGCGTAAACGCCAAGGGTTCGTGCTCCAGCACAATCTGTAGGAGCATACGCACAACATATGGGATTGGAGCCACTCCTGTGGCCTTCTGATGCCTCCTGCTCCTGGGGCCTCTTGGGGCCTCCTGGGCCCTCCTGGGGCCTCCTGGGGCCTCCTGGCGCTTCCTACTGTGGCCTCCTGGGGTCTCCTGTGGCTTCCTGCGGCCTGCTGGAACATCCTGGAGCATCCTGATGCCTTCTGTAACTTCCTGTGGCCCCCTGGAGCCTGTTGGGGCATCCTGTGGCCTCGTGAATCTTCCTGTGGCCTCCTGGTGCCTCCTGGGACCTCCTGTTGCCTCCTGGGGCCTCCTGGAGCCTGCTGGGGCCTCCTGTGGCATCCTGGGGGGATCCGTGCCCACGAGTCTGGCCACCAACACAGGCAAACTGATCGAGACATCCTCAAAATATGGCCCCACTTGGGGGCGAAAATGAACGCCTCGCTCGAGGCATCCTCCAAATCTGTTCCGAAGGCGGAGGATGTTGAGCTGGTAGGCAGGCAAACCGCTCAAGGCATCCCCGCAATGTTGGCGCGAACGGAGGCCGTGAGATACCCCTGGCGGCCCCCCATTAGAACCAGCAAATCGAGACATCCTCAAAATGTGGCCCCACTTAGGGGAAGAACATGAACGCCTCGCTCGAGGCATCCTCCAAATCTGCTCGGAAAGCGGAGGATGTTGAGCTGGTAAACAGGCAAACTGCTCGAGACATCCCCGCCATTCTGGCGGGAACGGAGGCCGTGAGATACCCCCCCTGGCGGCTCCCCCTTTGGAGTGCTGAAACCCGCGCCTCGCTCGAGACATCCTCAGAATCTGCTCTGCCATCATCATCCTCGCCAGCATCATCACCATTAGCATCATCAGCATCATCAGCAGCAGCATCATCAGTATCATCATCGTCGTCAGCATCATCCTCGTCCTCGTCAGCGTCATCAGCGGCGTCGTCATCATCCTCATCATCATCAGCATCAGCATCAGCATCAGCATCAGCAGCAGCAGCATCATCATCATCATCATCGTCATCATCATCAGCATCATCATCATCATCATCATCATCATCATCATCATCATCATCATCATCATCATCATCTGCATCCTCATCATCAGCAGCATCAGCCTCGTCACATCATCACCTTCAGCATCATCACAATTCTCATCACAAGCAACAGTTGCAACAAGACAGGCAAACCGCTCGAGGCAGCTTTGCAATATGGCCCCTTCTGGGCATCAGCACCATCATCATCAGCATCACCATATCACCATCACCATCACCATCCTCATCACCACCAGCAACAACATCAGCATGATCAGCATCATCATCATCAGCAGCAGCATCAGCATCGTCATCATCATCAGCAGCAGCATCATCGTCGTCATCATACTCAGGGAGAGCGTCATCAAGGGCAGGAGGTGAAGGGAGGAGAAGGTGAAAGGAAGGTCCGCGCGGCAACAGTAATACACAAGAACCCCATCCTTTGGATATGGGGAATAACAAGAACCCCATCCTTTGGATATGGGGAACAAGCAAACCGCTCGAGACATCCTCGCAATCTGGACCCCCTGGGGTGCGAAAACCATCGCCTCGCCCGAGACATCCTCCAAATATACTGGGAAAGCGAAGGATGCTGCGGCAGCAAACAGGCAAACCGCTCCAGACATCCATCCAACCATCATCATACGCGAGGCGGGGGAGGAGGAGGAGGAGGAGATGGTGAGGTGGGTGGGTCCTCGGCGCGGTCAGAGAAAGTATTCACTAAGTGGAGCTTCTCAGATTTGCATATATTAGCATGGACCTGTCCGCCGTGAGTGTCTACGCGCAAGAGTTTTTGAATACAAACGGGCTTGGTTATTGATAGACTCGGAGTGAATCTAATTGTGAATGAAATGGAGTGTGAACGAGTCTCAATAATCTTAGTGCGTCTCTGCGGATGAGCCTGGTGCCTTCTGGGGCCTCTTGAAACCTCCTGGGGCTTCCTGGGGGCTCCTGGAGCCTGTTGGAGCCTCATGCGGCCTCTTGGGGCTTCCTGTGTCCTCCTGAATGCTTCCTGTGCCCTAGTGTGGCCTCCTAGGGCCTCCAGGAGCCTCCTGGAGCCTCCTGGGGCCTCCTGGGGAGGGTTCGTGCCCCAGGAGAGGCCCACTATATAGGAACAGACGTAAAACACTGCGGATTGGAGCCATACGAGAAAGGCAATCTATAGGAACACTCGTAAAACACCAAAGACTCGTGCCCCAGGGGAAGCCCAATCTAGAGGAACGTACGTAAAACATTCAGGAGTGGATACTCAGGAGAAGGACACTCTGTAGACACCTACGTAAAACTCTAAGGGCTCGCGCTCCAGAGGAGGCTCAATCTCTAGGAACATACGTAAATCACCGGGGATTGGAACCACTCCTGTGGCCTTCTGAGGCTTCTGCTCCTGGGGCCTCGTGGGGGTTCCTGGGGCCTTCCGAGGCCTCCTGGTGCTTCAGGGCGCTTCATGTGGCCTCCTGTGGCCTCCTGTGGCCTCCTAGGGCCTGCTGGTTCTTCCTGGGGCCTGCTGGAGCCTCTTGGGGCCTCCTGGCCTGGTGCCTCCTGCGACCTCCTGGGGCCTCCTGTGGCCTCCTGTGACCTCCTGGTGCCTCCTGTGACCTCCTGTGACCTCCTGTGACCTCCTGTGACATCCTCGGGCCGCCTGGAGCCTGCTGGAGCCTCCTGTGGCATCCTGAGGAGGGTCCGGACCCACGAGTCTACCCAGCAAATAAGCAAACCTCTCGAGACGTCCACAAGATCTGGTCCCCCTGGGACCAGCGCCTCGCTCGAGACATCCTCAAAATCTGCTCGGAAAGCGGAGGATGTTGAGGACACAAACAAACAAACCTCTCGAGACATCCCTGCCATTTCGGCGCGAACGGAGGGGAGGGATACCCCCTGGCGGCTCCCCCTTGGGGGTGCTAAAACCCGCGCTCTCTCGAGACATCCTCAGAAATCGCTCCGCCACCACCACCACCACCACCACATCATCATCATCATCATCATCATCATCATCATCATCATCATCATCATCATCATCATCATCATCATCATCATCATCATCATCATCGTCATCGTCATCGTCATCGTCATCGTCATCGTCATCATCAGCAGCATCAGCATCAGCATCAGCATCAGCATCAGCATCAGCATTATCATCACCATCATCGTCATCATCATCCTCATCATCATCATCATCGTCATCGTCATCGTCATCATCATCATCATCATCATCATCATCATCATAATCATCATCATCATCATCATAATCATCATCATCATCGGTATCATCATCACCAGCACCATCATAAAACAGCATAGCATATCATAGCACAGCATAACATAGCGTAGTCTGACATAGCATAACACAGTATAGCATAGCACAGCATAGCATAATAAAACAACTTATCATATATTATATCATGCCATGACATAACATACTATCACATACCATGATATAGCATAGCAGGACACATCATACCATAACATAACGTAGCATAGCATAGCATGGCGTAGCATAGCATACCATACCACACCTTACCATAACATAACATAACTTCTCAGCGCGACTATGGGTGAGGAAGAGGAGGAGGAGGGAGGTGAATGAGTGGGCGGTTCCGCCTCGGCGCGGTCCGAGTGATAACAAGAACCCCATCCTTTGGATGTGGGGAATAACAAGAAAACCCCATCCTTTGGACATGCGGAACAAGAACGCCATCCTTTGGATATGGGGAACAAGAACCGCATCCTCTGGACATGGGGAATCATCGCACACCATCACGACCACCCACCGCCACGGCCATCCCTACCACCAGCACGCTCACAACCAATCAACCAACACCCCGTACCATTCACCACACACCCTTCGATACTGAAGGCATATCGTCCGTCAATATGTACCCCCCCCGCCGGCCACCAATGTCTTCCCAACGGGAGTGGTGAGAGAAGGGAGACGACTGTTGGAAGAGGAGGAGGAGGAGGAGATGAATGGCAGCGCTATGTATTAACAATGTGACCTGGCGCGGCTTGCGTTCTTTTTTTTGCCACGCGCCTCATCCGCAGCAGCTGCGGTGTCGGGGAAGGCTGGTTGCGGGCATGAGGATGCCTCAGTGGCCAGCTTTCACTCGACGACCTGAACGATAGCATAGGCTGCGGAGATCATCGACATCACGATCGCCATCGTCGTCGTCGATATCGGCCGCAGCATCGACATTACCACTTGACCACCACCACCTCAACATTGCCATCGCCATCCATCCTCACCACCCTCAACATTGCCACCATTGCACATGATCCAAATCAGCGTCGAAACCACAACTATACTCACTGTTGGTGCAAATGCCGTCTTGTCGTACCCGGCTAGTGCCACCTTGGGGCCATGCAACGCATACGAATTCACATAATGAATTTCGGCAAGAAGAACTTCACAGGTCTTGTAATGTGCCCCTGGATTTGTATCGCGGATAACTACAACAAGACAAACGCTGCGAATAAATTGTCTTTCAAAGCATTCGCTGTACATGGTCTTGCGCTCCTCGAAAAAAACACACAGACACACACACACACACACACACACATACACACACGGCATATCTCCCCAGGTGGGTGCTTCTTCCAAATCGGCCTGCTTACGAGAGGTAGACGCACATCTCTGAACCAACATACGGCGAGTTCACGCCGCGATGACGTCAGCCTCGAATGATCGCGGCTGTCCGACAGCGTACGCCTTCCGAGATTGACCACTTCTGGGCCAACGGCGCCGCTCGACCCTGAACGCCCAAGCTGGGGTCGCCGCCGCGTCAACACCGCACGGAGCTGCCGTGGGCGTCCACTGACTCCTTCGGGTCTGCACTCCAAGAACCTTCTCTCCCATTCCTATCCCTTTTGCCTACTCCAGATTTCGTAATAAAGGGAGGGGGGTCTCATTTCGGGGGGGGGTCTCTTCCAGGCTATCTTGGAGGGCCTGGGGGGTCTGGGGACGATGTTTTGGAGGGTTCTCCCACGGGCGAGGTCTGAAATGGCTTGTCTTGGAGGGTCCAGACCCCCTCCCTTTTATTACGAAATCTGGAGTAACTCTTCCCTGTCGCGCCCCGAGGCCGGTCGAGAGGGCGGGCCGGGCGTCTCGCCTGAGACTTCCTCACCATTTTTTTTGTTTTGAGGCTGACCCTCGCGCAGCCCACAGTGACAGGACAGCCTCGGGCAAGAGGCTGCGGACCAAGGGTCCCAAAACAAGAACAAACAAACCGTGCCGACATCAACCGTGACCCCAGACCGAAGAGGATGGAAGGGCGGGTCGTCATCAAAATGCGGCTCTCGCCTTAGAGCCGCGCACACTCGCCTTAAAAATGTGCAGGAGCTTCACGGCTCGAGGGCGGCTGGCTTTCAGAATGTGGCTCTGGCTTTGAGCGCCGCGCACACTCGTTCAAGAAAATGCAGGAGCTTTACGGATGGAGGGCGGCTAGTTTTCAAAATGTGGCTCTTGCTTTGGCGCCGCTCACATCCGTTGTAAAAACTGCAAGGGCTTCACGGAAGCCCATGGTCAACGTACCAAACATAGTGTTTTGGAAGGACTCCGGATTGTGAGGGTGCAACAATTACGTTGATTCGCGGTGCTGAAATCCAAGGAATTGTGCTCCAGCACGATTCAGGATCGTCAAAACGGTTGATCCGTGGCGTTGGAGCCCCGAGACAAGTGTTTTGGCCAGCTTCAGGGTCTTCAAAAGGTTGTCTCCCAACGAGGCAGTTCCCTCAATGGGGGCCTAACAGCATGAAGCTTGGAGGGAAGGTTTCTGCCTACATAGTTGACGAGTCTGGGGTTTACACTAGTCCTGCTCCTCCTCCTCCTCCTCCACCTCCTCCTCCTCATCGTCTCCCCTACCTCCTTCTCCTCACCCCCCCTCTCCTTCCTCCTTCTCCCCCTCCTTCTCCTCCCTCCGACTTCTCACCCCCCCAGGTCCTGCTTCAACTCGCCCTTCTTCACCTCCTTCTCCTCCTCCTCCTCATCCTCCTCGTCCTTTTCCTCCTCATCCTCCTCTTCCTACTCCTCCTCCTCCTCCTCCTCCTCCTGCTCCTCCTCATCATCCTCCTCCTCCGCCTCCTTCTCATCATCCTCATTGTTACCATCAGCAGCAGCATAATCACCATCATCATCACCATCATCACAATCGTGTTCGGCATCATCATCATCATCATCATCATCATCAACATCATCATCATCATCAGCAGCATCATCAGAATCGTTATCATCATCATCAGCAGCATCATCATCGTCGTCATCATCATGAGTATCGATCATAATCTTCCTCATCATCATCCTCATCATCATCGTCGTCATCATCATAATCATCATCAACAACCACATCATCAGCAGCAGCGTCCTCATCATGCTTATTCGTCCACTCCTCTGCCTCCTCATCATCCTCATCTTCCTCTTCGTCTTCATCATCCGCCTCATTGTTATCCCCCTTCTCCTCAACATCATCATCATCATCATCATCATCATCCACCTCACCATCATCATCTTCAGCATAAACATCATCGTCGTCAGCACCGATGTCATCATCAGAATCACTACCATCGTTGTCATCATAGACAACAGCAGGAACAGCTAAAGTCGCAGCAACAACCATAACAACAACAGCAGCAACAACAACCACGACAATATCGACACCAGTAACAACAACACAACCAACATCAACAGATGCAACACAAAGAGCAAATACAGCACATACAACAACAACAACAACAACCACAACAACAACAACAGCAGCAACAGCAACAGCAACAGCAACACAAACGACGACGACGCTGTTAACGGCAACGGCAGCAACGACAACAACAACAACCTCATCAACATCACCATCATCATAATATTCCTCATCAGCAGGAGCAGCATCAACATCATCATCAGCAACAACATAATCAGCATCAACATAATCATCATCAACATCCACCATCCTTCACCTATTATCCGTTCCCACTCGTCATCATTCCCCTCATCATCATCAGCAGCAGCAGCTCGGCAGCTGCAGATGCAGCAGCATCGACCTCGCCATCGTCATCGACCTCATCTCGGTCAGCAGCAGTGTCAGTAATATCAACATCAGCATCGTCATCGTCATCGTCATCGTCATCATCGTCAACGTCGTCATCACCACCATCGTCACCATTATCGGCATCACCATCACCACCATCTTCAGCATCAGAATCAGATTCATCATCATGTTCACCACCACCATCATGATCATCGCCATCATCATCATCATCAGCATAAGCAGCAGCAGCAGCAGCAGCAGGCGCGGCAGCAGAAGCAGCATCTCCATCCATCCCTCCATCCCTCCGCCCTCCCCCCACCACTCACAAAAATTCCCTTCCCCACCTCCTCCTCATCCGCCTCCCTCCTCGCGTCACTTCCTCCTCCTCATCCTCCTCCATCCATTTTCCTTATAAATGACTCCTCCCTGTCGCACCCCGGTACTGTCGGTAGGGCGGGCTGGGCGTTTCTCTTGAGACTCCCCCACCCTGTGCGATCCTTACGCTGGCAATGTGCAAGAGCTTCACAAATTGAGGGCGGGCGTTTTCAAAATGTGGCTCACGCCCTAGCGCCGCGCACATTCGTCTTAGAATTTGTTGTTTGACATGCGCCCTGAGCATGCGGACGGTAGCATGTGGGGCTCCCTATGGGGCCACGAAGCGCTGTACTGGGTGGGTGGAACGCAGGGAGGAGGGGGAGGAGGGCCACGAAATGCTGTACTGGGTGGGGGCGACGCATGCGGACGGTAGCACTGGGACCTTCGGTGAAGCTCCCTATGGGGACACGAAGCGCTGTACTGGGTGGGTGAAACGCAGGGAAGGGGGAGGAGGAGGGCCACGAAACGCTGTACTGGGTGGGGGGGGAGACGCATGCGGACGGTAGCACTGGGCCCTTCGGTGGGGCTCCCTATGAGGCCACGAAACGCTGTACTAGGTGGAAGGCGGGGACCGTCTCTTCAAAACGAGGAACCAACACCACAGGATGGTTGGGAAATATTGAGGGCCCCCAGAAGAACTGCGTTCGAGGAGAAGAGACAAGGAACGAGACCAATTCAAGAACAATACATAAGGCTGCCCTCTGTCTGAGCACTGAGGGGCATCGCTGTCGCCAGGCAGACCTCCTCGTTGGTGAAGAACTTGCACTGGAGACGGCTATTGTATCTGCCCCTCCTCCTGTCCCTCGCCATTTCGTCGGTTTCCTCATCCTCAAGTTCATCCTCCTTCGCTTCAATCCCATGTTGCGCGCGCGAGATATTGCAAGTATGGCTCTTGGCACCCAGACTGAAACGCATTGCACGCATAATTCACTCAACGGGAAAAATTACCAAGGAGGAAGCAGTGTCGGACGCCATCGCCAGTCCCCATCACACATCAGCGCGTCATCACTACAATGGGATCGCCATTGGGCCCGCTTTAGCCGGGCAAGGCCTGAACTCAACGATCTCCACTAAGCCCCCTGTCACGCGGAGTGCAGGTGCTTCCTGGCAGCACGTCTGTAAGTCTTGTAAGGGCCCACACCCTTTCGTCGCACACTGGGACATGTGCCGCCTCTCCCCCCACCACCACAAACACAACGCTGCTTCCGCTGCTGGGTGCTTCCCTGGGGCTAAGGCTCCGCATGACTTCCAAGACGGCCCCCAGAGGCCGACAAGATCGCCCAACATCCCAAAACACTGTCTCAAGAGGCCAAGCAGACCGAAACAGAGCCTCAAAATGTACCAGAAGGGGGCCCAATGACAGAGAAGGCCAAGAGGCCCCCCAGAAAGGCCGAAACCGTACAAACATCGTAAGGCTCCCTGTGGTTTGGCATTCTTCGGAACCCCCATGCCTCTCAGCTCAAGACAGTCCCACATGGGGCCCAGACGGAGGCCAATGAATGCCAAAAAAGCCCAACGAGGGCACCAAGAAGCCCCTCAGACGGCCCACGACAGTCCGAGGGGAGCCGAAGGCCCAACAGAAGCCAGCCACGGACAACCCAAGAGGACCCCAAGATCGTCCAAGGAGGTACCCAACAGAGCCCTCACAGACTCTCCAGACAGCCGAGAGGGACCCCAGGTGACCCCAGATGGAAGCAACAAGGCCCGGGGCCTGAAGGTGGGCCAAGAGGTCCAAAGAGGACTCGAGATCGGAAATCGCACATCTCGTCGTCTGGGGGTCGGCGGAACGGCGCAAGCCTCTCGAACATGAACATCGAGGTGCAAATAGGTATTGCTTTTTCTCCGACTGCCTCTGGAAAATTGGTTGCACACGAGGTCGGCGGCAGCGGCACGGACAGGTGAGCTCAGGGTCTGGCTATGTGAAGCTGCCCCATAGGTTCCTACGTCCGTCCGACAGGTTCCTTCGATAGAGTTCTACGGAGCTGCGAACTGTGAACTGTGACAGGTCCCTACGTAGAGTCCGATCACATTGCGTAGTGCAACCCAGGGAAAAGCCCTCAGTGAGTCCCTCAGTGAGTCTGCTGGACGAGCATCATGCCGTTGTCTCTATTGTGTGATCGCGCTTCTGTGTGGCGGTCTCCCCGAGGTACTGGCAGCAGGCTAAGTGGAAGCCCTGTCTCGGTCCATGCCATGTACGGCCCTCAACGGTTGAATGTTTTCGAGCAGCGTAGCAATTCTCGCAGCAGCACGCTCCGCGCGACTGTTCGCGGCTCTGATCTCCCACTTCAGCGACTCCACGTCGACCCGTGTGGCCGACCCTCTCAGCTGCAGGCACCCCTCAACGAACTCCTCGAGGGTGACGCTGCCCGTGCTAGCCGCGTCGAGGATCTTGAAGAGCTTCCACGACTTCTTTGCGTCAATGTTCAGGGCTGAAGCAGAGGCCGTGCCACGATCAGGCACAGGGATCAGAGACGAGCGCTCGGTGAGGAATCCAGCCCTCCGCTGCCGAAGATCGCAGAACTGGTCGGTGGCCCCCCCCAGGCCTTGGGTCCGCCGAGATGTCGGGAGAGGCCACCACGACCGTCCCGAGATGCATCGCTTTTCATAATCAGACTGAACTGTGGAAGGCCAAAGAGACGGAGAAGGAAGAAGGAATATTATGACCAAGCGGGGTTAGTCTGGGGATCACCAATGGCAGGGCTGACGATATAAGGCTTAAGATACAGGGCAACTAAGGAGGAGCACGTGCAGGAGAGCGAGAGAGAGAGAGAGAGCGGCATTCAAGGAGGACTACTGAGCAGGCGGATGGGAAGGAGGGGCGCAAGCATCATGAGGCGCACCACGCGCCCTTCTCGCCGATACGGCGCAGCAGCCAGCGCTTTCGGCGCGCTGAAGCACGCGAGGGAAGAGAAGGAAGGGCATGGGGAGGCGCACGGCAGCGGCCCTGAGCGCCGTCCCCCCCCCCCCCCGCACACCCCAGGCACCCCATCGCGTCGCAGCCTGCCGACGCGAGCCTCGCGGCGCGCCGGCACGGCACGGCGCAGGAGGGCCGGGAGAGCCGTCCGCCGCACGGGAGGCGAGGCCGAGCCACTCCGCTGCACCAGACTCCGCCCCCCAGGCCCGGCCCGCTCTGCCCGCGGCGCTCGCCTCCACGGGCGGCGGACCCACTCGCGGCCGCGGCGGCGCGATCGCACGGGCACGATCCTCGCGGGGCGTCCGAGCGACAGAACGTGCCGTGTACGCAGGGTCGCGGCCCAGGGGCCCCGCTCTCACGAGGCCGCGGGTACGGGTACGTCTGTCGCCCATGGCTCCAGGGGGCACTCGTCCCCAGATCGCGCACGGCAGCTCGAGAATCGTGGATGCGGCTGGCTTCTCGTGCCCGTGTGCCTCTGCGGGCCGAGTTCTGGGCCCCCGCATCCCCAGCCCCCCCAAGAAGGTCAAGGACGAAAACGGGGTCCCCCCGAGAGCCACGCGGCCCATGTTTTGAAAAGAACTCCTACGACGGGCGTCTGGGACCCCCCTGCTCTGGCTCCCCGTCCTCCCCCCCCGACGGAACGGCTCGGCTGCCGAGGGCATGGTTCCCCCTCGGGTGCTCTCTCATCCGTGCGCCCGACTGCAGTACAGCCTCTCCCGCTTTGAACCATGACTGCACTTTAGGCTTGGCCATCTGCATGTGGAGCTCAGCTGCAGTCAGCCCACCGACGGTGGCATCAAAACCTTCGTTCATCTCCTCGAAAAGTAGCCTCAGGCGATCAACGTAGACCTGCTTCTCCTTGAGATGAGCCTCAATCGAAAGGTCCAAATCCTGTTGGGCACCCTCGATTGCATTCTGACAGAAGACACCTGTCACCACGTTTCCGCGACCGTGCCAAAGGCACTAAGTGGAGTGTCACCAGGTCTCTTAGAGCCATCTGTACCGAGTGCCCAAATATCGCTAATACTCTTTACGGGGCCCAGACCTCCAATTGCTGGCATTTCTGGAGCGCCCCGCGTGACTTTTCCCGAAGCCAGAGAGCCCAAGAGAGCCACAGGACGATCCAAGAGGGCCCCGAGACGACGCAAGAGTGCCAGAAGACGGCCGAAGATGGCCTCAAGACGGCCCAAGAGGCCTACAAGTCGCAAGACGCCCCAGGGGGCCCCAAGAGGACCTTCAAGAGGGCTCCAAGGAGCCAAAATCACTCATGCTCCGACGGCTTCTGGAAGATCTTAGCGTTCTGGCCTTTTTCCCTACCTAGGCTCTGCCTAGAAGGGTTCTTACCCTGTTGGCTTAAAGGGCCAGGCAGTGGACCCCGCCCCGGGCGGTTCCCCCAGGATCCGCCCAGCGGTTCCCCCAGTGACGTTACCTTAGCTTAGCGTTGCTTATATAATATTAGCTTAGTTTATTTCATCGTAGCTTAGCTTACCTTCATCTTAGCTTAGGTTTATGTTAGTTTAGTTTACCTTCATATTAGCTTCGCTGAGCTTTAGCAAAGCAGAGCACAGCATAGCATAGAATAGCGTAGCATAGCATAGCGCAGCACAGCAGATCATAGCATAGCCCAGCATAGCATAGCATAGCGCAGCATAGCATAGCATAACATAGCATAGCATAGCATAGCGCAGCACAGCACAGCACAGCACAGCATAGCACAGCGCAGCATGGCATAGCATAGCATAGCAGAGCATAGCATAGCACAGCAGCAAAGCAAAGGCATAGCGCAGCGCTGCATTAGCATAGCATAGCATAGCATGGCATAGCCAAGCATACCATAGCATACCATAGCATAGCGCAGCATAGCACAGCATAGCACAGCATAGCATAGCATAGCATAGCGCAGCTTAACATAGCATAGCATAGCACATCATAGCATAGCTTAGCATAGCACAGCGCAGCATGGCATTGCATAGCTTCGCATAGCATAGCATGGCATAGCATATCATATATTAGCATATCATATCATAGCATAGCATAGCATAGCATAGCATAGCGCAGCATATCATAGCATAGCATAGCATAGCATAGTATAACATAGCGCAGCATAGCATGGCATGACATGGCATAGCATAGCATAGCATAGCATAGCAACTAATGCTGCTTTCCTATGGGTTTCAACTTCTAGGTAGGGTCGCACTGGGGTAATCTCCCTTTTCGGGTTTCAGGCACTCCGAGACGGCCCAAGAGGCTCCCAAGATCGCCCCAAGACAACCCATAGGTCCCCAAAAGAACCCCAAGACGGCCAGAAAGGCCCCAAGACAGCCTGGGAGGTCCGAATACGGCCCAAGAGGCTTCCAGGCGCTTCAAAATGGGCCCAAGACAGTGGAACGCAAAGGGGCCACGAGAGCCTGTTCCCACTGTTCCCAGAAGATGGCCCCCAAGACCCCAAAACGCCCAGAAGCACCCAAGAGGCCCCAGGAGACCCTGGCGTGGCCTCCAAGGGACCCCCCCCCCCGAACCCCCATGAGAGGCCAAAGAGCCCCCGTCGAGGGGCCGCCCCGAGCGGCGCTCCGAGAGACCCCCAGAGGGGCATCTGTGAGGCCTCTGGTCCAACCTCGGCAGAGTGGCGGGATGGGCGGACGGCCATCAGACCTGGGCGGGCACGGGGACGGAAGGCGCAACTGCTGTGGGAAGCTGCGGAATCGACAGCCCGGCCGTGGCTCCTCCTCGTCCTTCCCCGATTCCCCTCGGCCGGGGTAGTCGTGGGGCCCTCTTGGGCTTCCTTGGGAGACTCTCGAACCGTCTTCAGGCCCTCTTGAGCCGTCTTGCTGGCCTCTTCATGGGTCTATTTGACGCCATCGTACACCAGCTTGGAGCCCTTTCGGACAAACTATGAAGCCTGTTGGACCCTCTGCAGCCGTCGTGTAGGCCGTTCTGGAGCATCTTTACACTTACGAGGAGTTTACGCGGAGGAGGAACGAGGAGCGATGAGGAGGAGGAAGAAGAGGAGGAGAAGGAAGACGATGAGGAGGAGGAACGAGGAGAAGGAGGAGGAGGAGAAGGAGAAGGAGTAGGAGGAGGAGGTGGAGGTGGAGATGGAGGTGGAGGTGGAGGAGGGGCGAGGAGCGAGGAGGCGGAGGAGGAGCGAGGAGCGAGGAGCGAGAAGCGAGGAGCGATGAACGAGGAGCGAGGAGCGAGGAGAAGGAGGAGGAGGAGGAGGCGGAGGAGGAGGGAGGAAAAGGAACAGGAATTGGAATAGGAATAGGAAAAAATAGAAATATAAATATAAATAGAATTAGAAATAGAAATGGGAATAGGAACAGGAACAGGAACAGGAACAGGAACAGGAACAGGAACAGGAACAGGAACAGGAACAGGAACAGAAATCGGAATCGGAATCGGAAGAGGAAGAGGAAGAGGAAGAGGAAGAGGAAGAGGAAGAGAAAGAGGAACAGGAACAGGAACAGGAAGAGGAAGAGGAAGAGGAAGAGGAAGAGGAAGAGGAAGAGGAACAGGAACAGGAACAGGAACAGGAACAGGAACAGGAACAGGATCAGGAAGAGGAAGAGGAAGAGGAAGAGGAAGAGGAAGAGGAAGAGGCATAGGCATAGGCATAGGCATAGGCATAGGCATAGGCATAGGCATAGGCATAGGCATAGGTTGGCTTAGACATAGGCATAGGCATAGGCATAGGCATAGGCATAGGCATAGGCATAGGGATAGGGATAGGGATAGGGATAGGCATAGGCATAGGCATAGGCATAGGCATAGGCATAGGCATAGGCATAGGCATGGGCATGGGCATAGGCATAGGCATAGGCATAGGCATAGGCATAGGCATAGGCATAGGCATAGGCAGGCATGCATAGGCATAGGCATAGGCATAGGCATAGGCATAGGCATAGGCATAGGCATAGGCATAGGCATAGGCATAGGCATAGGCATAGGCATGGGCATAGGCATAGGCATAGGAATAGGAGTAGGAGTAGAAGTAGGAGTAGGAGTAGGAGTAGGAGTAGGAGTACAAGTAGGAATATGATAGGGACAGGAAAAGGGACAGGAATAGGGACAGGAATAGGAATAGGAATAGGAGTAGGAATACTAATAAGAATAGGAATAGGAATAGGAATAGGAATAGTAATAGGATTAGGAATAGGAATAGGAATAGGAGTAGGAATAGGAATAGGAATAGGAATAGGAACAGGAACAGGAACAGGAACAGGAATAGGAATAGGAATAGGAATAGGAATAGGAATAGGAATAGGAATAGGAATAGGAATAGGCATAGGCATAGGAATAGGAATAGGAATAGGAATAGGAACAGGGACAGGAACAGGAACAGGAATAGGAATAGGAATAGGAATAGGGATAGGAATAGGAATAGGACTAGAAATAGGAATAGGAATAGGAATAGGAATAGGAATAGGAATAGGAATAGGAATAGGAATAGGAATAGGAATAGGAATAGGAATAGGAATAGGAATAGCAATAGCAATAGGAATAGCAATAGCAATAGCAATAGGAATAGGAATAGGAAAAGGAATAGTAATAGGAATAGGAATAGGAATATGAATAGGAATAGGAATAGGAATAGGAATAGGAATAGGAATAGGAATAGCAATAGCAATAGCAATAGCAATAGCAATAGCAATAGCAATAGCAATAGCAATAGCAATAGGAATAGGAATAGGAATAGGAATAGGAATAGGAATAGGAATAGGAATGGGAATAGGAATAGGAATAGGAATAGGAATAGGAATAGGAATAGGAATAGGAATAGGAAGGAATAGGAATAGGAATAGAATAGGAATAGGAATAGGAATAGGAATAGGAATAGGAATAGGAATAGGAATAGGAATAGGAATAGGAATAGGAATAGGAATAGGAATAGGAATAGGAATAGGAATAGGAATAGGAATAGGAATAGGAATAGGAATAGGAATAGGAATAGGAATAGGAATAGGAATAGGAATAGGAATAGGAATAGGAATAGGAATAGGAATAGGAATAGGAATAGGAATAGGAATAGGAATAGGAATAGGAATAGGAATAGGAATAGGGATAGGAATAGGAATAGGAATAGAAATAGGAATAGGAATAGGAATAGGAATAGGAATAGGAATAGGAATAAGAATTAATATTAATAAGAATAGGAATAGGAATAGGAATAGGAATAGGAAAAGGAAAAGGAATAGGAATAGGAATAGGAATAGGAATAGGAATAGGAATAGGAATAGGAATAGGAATAGGAATAGGAATAGGAATAGGAATATAAACAGGAATAGGAATAGGAATAGGAATAGGAATAGGAATAGGAATAGGAATAGGAATAGGAATAGGAATAGGAATAGGAATAGGAATAGGAATAGGAATAGGAATAGGAATAGGAATAGGAATAGGAATAGGAATAGGAATAGGAATAGGAATAGGAATAGGAATAGGATAGGAATAGGAATAGGAATAGGAATAGGAATAGGAATAGGAATAGGAATAGGAATAGGAATAGGAATAGGAATAGGAATAGGAATAGGAATAGGAATAGGAATAGGGAATAGGAATAGGAATAGGAATAGGAATAGGAATCGGAATAGGAATAGGAATAGGAATAGGAATAGGAATAGGAATAGGAATAGGAATAGGGAGGAGGAATAGGAATAGGAATAGGAATAGGAATAGGAATAGGAATAGGAATAGGAATAGGAATAGGAATAGGAATAGGAATAGGAATAGGAATAGGAATAGGAATAGGAATAGGAATAGGAATAGGAATAGGAATAGGAATAGGAATAGGAATAGGAATAGGAATAGGAATAGGAATAGGAATAGGAATAGGAATAGGAATAGGAATAGGAATAGGAATAGGAATAGGAATAGGAATAGGAATAGGAATAGGAATAGGAATAGGAATAGGAATAGGAATAGGAATAGGAATAGGAATAGGAATAGGAATAGGAATAGGAATAGGAATAGGAATAGGAATAGGAATAGGAATAGGAATAGGAATAGGAATAGGAATAGGAATAGGAATAGGAATAGGAATAGGAATAGGAATAGGAAGGAATAGGAATAGGAATAGGAATGGAAAACAGGAATAGGAATAGGAATAGGAATAGGCCTCGCGAAGACCTCGCGAATGGGATCGCTCCCCCTTGGTCGTGGCCCTGTGGGCGTGGCGTGGAGAAGGGTGCCGGTGCACCCCCCCCTCCCCCTGTGGGCGTGGGGTGGTTCGTCGTCGTCGTCGCCGTCGCCGTCGGCCGTCGGCCGTCGGCGTCGGTTGCGGCGTCGGCGTCGGCATCACGTCGGCGTCACGTCGGCGTTGGCGTCGGCGTCGGCGTCGGCATCACGTCGGCGTCGGCGTCGGCGTCGTCGGCGGCGTCGGCGTCGGCGTCGCCGTCCCCCCCCCCATCCCATCTGGCGGGGAAGGAGGGGGGCCTGTGGAACCCTGGACCCATCCCATCTCGGGGGGGGGAGGGCCTGTGAACCCCCGACCCGGGATTATATATAGTCCGATAGCTTGGCCAAGTTCTCACCAGTCGTTTGGCCACAGAGGCCCTTCCAAAAAAGGCAGGGATCGGCGGTGATTTGCCATAGGCATCTTCGATCCGCCGCCCCCTGTGGCGTACCACAAAGGGTACACGGCGTGCTGGAATCTCAGTCCGTGTAAAATGTCCCGAGGGACATTCGGCCTACTACGCCAGCGACCTGGAAGGACCCACAAACTTCCCAGTCCATCGGTCGTCTTCCCACCTCGTAAGGACCCATAAACTTCCCAGGTCGTCAGCCTTCCTGCTCCAAACGGCCCCAAGATTGCCTCCAAAGCGCCCTATAAGGACCCGTGAGCTTCCCAGGTCATCGGTCTTCCAGCCCCAAGACGGCCAAGATGGCTGAAGATGGCCCACACGATGCCTCCACGACTCCACGACGTCTAAAATGGCCCCATGTGGGCCCAAGATGGCTGCAGGATGTCTCCAAGACGGCCCAAGGTGCACCCATGACGGCTCAAGATGGCCCCAAGACAACCCAAGACGGCCGGAGAGGCCCCCAACAGGCCTCCAACAGGCCTCTGAGAGAGCCTCCAGCAAAGCCTGAAGAGATCTCTTCTCCTCTTCTTCTTTATTTCCGACGTGTCCCCCGAAGTGTTTCCACAACAGCTGGGGGAGCACAAGATCTGATAGCTTGGTCGAACTCTGGCCACAACGTGCGGCCACAGAGGCGCTTCCAATATTCAGGAGGCGGCGGTGATTCTGCGTAGGCGCCCTCGATAGAACAAAGAAATATACGAAAGCAATGTAAAGCAGAAAGAGCATCACCCACATATTGCTTCCAGTTCCCTCCAGCGGCGCGGTGAGGTCTTTCCAATCAATACCCCCGGACACGGCCATCCATAGACTCAGCATTGACCGGTACAGATCCCCGTAGTACCGCACTAGATCTTCATCGTCGATTCAGTTGCCACCATAAGTACGCTCCGTCACAGACTGCGTCAAGATGACTGCGAAGACGTATATGATCATGACGAGAAGCAGGAGTGCCCACAGAACAGATCTTCCAGCGAATATTATGGAATGCACAAGCATCCGCAGGGGCTTCAGCTGGCGAAATGTTCGGATGAGGCGAAGAAGACGGGTAAGGCGAAAGAGACGCAGCATCTTGGCCATTCCACCATTGTCGAAGGGGTTACGACCCCCACCTGAAAACATGCGAACACCGATGTCCAAAGCAATCTCGACAAGCGCAAGGAGCAGGATGGCAACGTCGAAGCAATTCCACACTCTTTCCTTCAGAAAGAAGCCTGATCTAAGCACGTAGATTCGCATCGCCACCTCCACCGCAAAAATGGAAGTGAGTGCGTAGTTAACTGCCAATAAACCATTTAGCAACTGCTCCGAGCCTGCGCCTTTGTAGGACAGGCTAGAAAGAACCTGGGTCTCAATGCCAAGCAGAAGTGTACTCATGATGATGAGGGATGCAGATGCAAGAGAGAAATAGCGGCTTGTGACAAACAATGTGAGAGGCCTCCGATCCTCCTGAGAGGCGAGAGCATCAGAGGATTTAGCCAAACTAGTTGCCAAAGATTTCCTCACGGCCTTATTGAATGTCTTGAGGCCTTGCGCTGATGTCGTACGATTGATTTCTCCCATGCTGGAGCTCGAGCCCGAGTGGACAGACAAGTGGTGGCGACCAGTCCGGCCACGAGTCACGCCCTCCGCGTCCGCACTGAAGACGGACCCTGCAGTGCCAGGCGTGGCAAGGGAGCCCCCGCGCAACTGGTTGGCACCCTCGCTCAGGTTGGAGAGCTCGCCGTCGCTCCGGGTGCTGTTGAAGAAGACCGGCCGCGGCACCACAGCGGTCCTGGGGAGACTACAAGGTACCGATACCGCCACTCCCCGGGCCTCTTCCGGGGTGCGTTCTGACCAGGATTCCGAAGCGAATCCAGTGGTGGCGACGAGGGCCTCCTAGGAGGCCCAAAAAGCGGAAAACGGGGGAAGGGTAGAGGTTTGGGTACCCAGACCCCCGACGTCGTGATTTGTTCAAAACGTCGACCCCCAAAGGTCTGGACCGCTTCCCCGGGACTGGCTTTACATCCTGAGTCGTTTTTGTTGACGCTCCCGGGGTCCAGCAGGGGCCCCCGCAGGCCGAAAGTTGCGCAACAATGCCCGTCGTGCTCTTTCACGACGCGAGGAGGTCTGGGGACCTTCTCCTCCTCTGGGGTCCCAGCGGGGACCTGCTCGCCGCCGCCCGGCGCCCTCGGCACCGCGTCCTCGGCGCCGCCGACGGCACTCGGTGTGGCCGCGTGACCTCGCCGCCGCTGCGCGCCCTCGCCGCCGCCGGGCGACCCCGCCGCGGCGCCCTCCTCGCCGCCGGGGGCACTCGGCGTG
This sequence comes from Prorocentrum cordatum, assembly GCA_963575745.1. Lineage (NCBI taxonomy): Eukaryota > Dinophyceae > Prorocentrales > Prorocentraceae > Prorocentrum > Prorocentrum cordatum. The sequence continues at coordinate 46,946 of CAUYUJ010018653.1, forward strand.
GCCGCGCCCTCCTGCTGCTGCGGGGCGCTCGCCGCGCCGTCCCCGCCCACGCCGGCCAGCACCCCGCCCTCGGCCGACGTAGCCTCGGTCTCAGCCCTATCCCTGAGATTGGCCAGCCCAAGAGCGATGAGAGTCCTAGGGATGCACACCCTCAGTAACCCGCTGGGGATCCTGAGGAGCGGGGTCGAGGCAAGGTGGTGCCAATCACGAGGATAGGGACATACGCTTCAGACTGGTAAAGACCCCCCGACGTCATGTTGCTCTCAGAGCGTCGACACCCAGAGGGCTCGACCCATTTAGCAAGGCTTCGGGCTGCGCACAGACAGCTCCCAAGGGCAGTCCCGGCTGGCCTCAGCAGGACCCCCAAGCAGCTCAGGGCGGCCTCAACACTTCAACCCTTGGGGCGCGGACCGCCCCAGGGTTGAGACCACCCTGGACTTTGCGGGGAGCCTGCTGAGGCCAGCTGGGAATAGTCTGGCGGCCTGTTGAAGCCAGCCGGGACTACTTGGGGGGGAGGCGTCTCCATACCCAGACCCCCGACGTCGTAACTTTTTCGCAACGTCGACACCCAGAGGTCTGGACCCCTTCCCCGGGACCGGTGTCTCGACGGTCCCGAGTCCCGGTGAGGGCCCATGGAGGCCGACGATGGTAAAAAACCTCCTTCCCGTCACGACTTTTTCGCGACGGCGGGAAGGCCTGGGCACCGGACATGTTACCCAGGACCCGCGTTCCTTCCCGAGTCGCTCTCGTGAGGGCCCTGAGGCCCGGGAGGAGGAGGAGGAGGAGGAGGAGGAGGAGGAGGAGGAGGAGGAGGAGGAGGAGGAGGGAGAGGAGGAGAGGAGGAGGAGGAGGAGGAGGAGGAGGAGGAGGAGGAGGAGGAGGAGGAGGAGGAGGAGGAGGAGGAGGAGGAGGAGGAGGAGGAGGAGGAGGAGGAGGAGGGCCCCCAGACGCCGGGTGGGGGGGGTCCGACGGCCTCCTGCGGCGGGCGGCCGCCGCCCGCAGGCCCCGCCGCGGCCGAGCGGCCGCTGCCGCGGAAGGCCCAGGCGGCGTCCGCGCACAGGGCCTCGCACTCCGCGGCGAGCTCGAACAGCCGCTGCCGGAAGAGGCGCGGCTGCATGGCGTCGGCGGGAGGCAGGACCGCGGGCTCCCAAAAGTCCAACGCACTGTGAGGTCGGGCATGCCCTCCTACAGGGGGATGCTGGAGCAAAAGTGAACGAAAACGGCAAATCGTCACCAGACCATTTTCTACACTGCTTAACACTCCTCCTGCAGAGGGGCATGCCCGACTCCAACATATTGAAAACAGAGATCCCCCCGCAGGCCTGGAAGGCTGCCGCCGGGCGCGCCGGCGCCGGCAGGGGGGGACATGAATGACAGGACTGGCACCGACGATGGGGAGCTGCCTGGTGCTCACGCCCTGTGGGCCCCGCGCGGGCACCGCCGAAATGGCGTTGGGTGGGGGGTGGGCCAACAAATGCTGAAGGCCCCCCCGGACCTTGACCCGAAGGCTCGCGTGCTCAACATTCTACCCACTCTCATCCCAATGCTACTGCAGCCATTCAACCCCTCACTTCACTACATGACCCAAGGCCTGACGCGGACCCTGTTTTCCGACACGCGCAACAAGTTGCCGTGCGATGAAAACAGAGATCCCCCCGCAGGCCTCGAACGCTGCCGCCGGGCGCGCCAGCGCTGGCAGGGGGGGACATGAATGACAGGACTGGCACCGACGATGGGGAGCTGCCTGGTGCTCACGCCCTGTGGCCCAGCCCAAGGTGTGCACCCGACGTGTTGGCTGGGCGCGCAGATCCCCAACGTGGCGCCCTACGCAGCATCCTCTTCGCTATCGCTGTGGTCCACTATGAGCTGAGCGCAAGCGCCCGTCTCCAGCTCATGGGGCTTCATGTAAGCCATGAAGCCCGCTGACCTCCAGCCGCCGGCTGCCAAAATCTCCCATAGCTGGCACCCCTGCGCGGCCATATCCTGCGCCGCGCCCCTACGGAACGCATGGGTACCCGTTGGGGTTCCCGTCGCAGCACTGACGTACGTCCGCGTTTCGCGCAAGAAAGTGGAATAGCCAAAGGAGAGAACGCGATCCCGGCCTGCGCGGCGAGCCCGCTCGACCGCGCAAGCGAGCCGATGCACGGCGCACATGCGCCGTCCTTGCGTGTCGCACGTGCATGTCCGGTGCAGGGTCACAGGGTCAACGCTGTTCTTGCGCGAGGCAAGAGTGACCGCCGCCTCCTGGCCATGGACAACAATGCCCGAGTGCTTGCCATTCTGGAACGGACCGCGCCTGAGCGGGACAAGCTCGGCACCGACTCGGAACAGGAAGCCCCGAGCAATAGCAAACGCATCACCTAGCTCGACCTTCCCGTCGGCATCCGCCTTCGAGATCATAGCTCGGACAGCGTCTCCGCGAGGAGCGGGACGGGCGACGCGCCCGGCCACTTTGCGCGTGGCCCCTTTGATCACTTGTGGCAGGCCACCGTCCCACCATACATTGGGAATGTCCAGAAACCTATGCGTCCAACGGAGGTGCTGCAAATACTTGCCCAGAGTGGGGCCGTGAGGCACAAACGCAGCAAAAGCCCTGGCGCTGTCGACCGTGACAGGGAAATGCGTCATGCGAAAGCATTCGCAAAACTCACCCCAAGCGAGCAATGCGCTTTGCACCGATTTCCACGAACCCTTAATCGTTTCCAACGCTTGGCGGCGTGAGTTTTCTTTGAAAAGCATTTCCTGGAGTTCGGACGCATTCGCGCCGGCATGGGTCCTTTTCAGGACCGCCAATCTTTGTCGCGGTGTGCCGGTACTCGGGAATACCGCAGAGAAGCGTTCGGCAAAGGTGGGCCCACGCAACAATCTGCACCGCGAAACTTCGTCAAAGTAGTCAAGGAAACAATGCGCGACATCAAAGGCCGTGGAATGTTGCGACACCACCTGAATCCAAACCTGGCCATCTTTCGGTTTAGGCCGCAAAGGCGACACAAGAGCGCTTTCGCGCGGAGCGCCGCGCTCCTTCTCCAGGCCTCGGGGCAACTCAGGCCTGGACGTGGCGTGTTCGATGCTGGGCCTGTGCAGGCCAGCGCGAGAGATCCCTGCGGAAGCGCCGGAACTCCCCCTCGGGCTGCGGCTCCGCCGCGGAAGCCGGCGCACTGGCACCACCGAGCCTCGGAGAGGCGCCTCGGGGGGGTCGTCGCGGCGCAGCCCAACCGGGCGGATGGGCCTCAGTCCGGCCATGCGGGAGGGGCCCTGCAGGCGGCCCGGGACTACTCGAGCCACGCGACGCGGCGCGCGGCGCACATCGCCATGCCCTGTGCGTGTCTCGAACACGCCTTCAGACAACAAGGCACGGTACCTGGCGAGATGCCCCTGGATAGGCCCAGGGATGTCCAGTGAACATGATCGACCCACAAACCCGGAAAGGGGAAAAAAACATGTAAGGCAAGGCGCCGGGGCCAAACAGCAAAAGGAGAACCCTGGGCCTGCGCCCTTTCCGGGAAAAAAGCCACCTCTCTGCTCGTCTGCCGCGCCTAACACAGAGGATAGGCCGGCACACCGAAAACTGAGGTTACGCCTACTTCCTCGGCGGGCGACTCTGCGGCAAGTTAAAGATCTTAAGGCCGCACAATTACAAGCAGCAGCGTGGAATGGGAATGCAAAGTCATTCACTTGCGGGGACGGAATTTCACCCCGCACAGCCGGGAAACACAGCACACACACGAGACAAGCATGTACCTGCGCGCGCGGGAGGAGCACGCCGAGCACGCCAGCGCACTCGGAGCGCGCGGAATGGAGCGACGAGGGGAGGGGGAGCGGCGACAGAGGGGGACAGAGGACAGGGGGACAAGGGGAGGGGGAAGGAAGGGCAGGGGGAGGGGAAAGGAAGACCGGGAGAGCAAGGCGACAGCAGAGAGAAGCAACAACGAAGAAAAAAGATGAAATGGTGGCCCTTTCTGTCTCTCCCTCTCCGTATCAGGCCGGCGTCACGCCAACCCTGTTCCAAGTTTTGGCCACTTGATGGCCCGGCGCCGGCTGGCAGCCCAACGCCCGAGCACCCCGCGGCTCAGGCAGTCCGCGGGGTTGGCTGCAGAGGGCACGTAGGCGAACTCGACGAGAGCATGCGCCCTCGATACGGCAAGCCAGCACGATCCTGCGATCGCATTCAAATCCGGGCGACGAGACCATCCTGAGACCAATATGTTCAACGCTGACATGTTGTCTATGAAGCACAAAATGCGCTGCCCCGAAAAATCTTTAGACCACGTGTTCCAAGCGCCAGTTATGGCCAACAGTTCATACGCATTGATATGTGTTTTCCGTCTCCTCAGGATGTGTCTCCACCCGTGCGGGACAGTGCCCATGGCGTATTCACGCCGCTCGTCCTGGCCCCAAATGACTACGACCCCGACGCCTCCGGTGCCGTCGGCGTCCGTGTACATGACTGCATCAAAAGGAGAATGCATTAATTCCTGCACGCGGACTTGACACCCCGGCGAGGACGCGAGCACCACCGCCCACCATTGCAGGCACAGCTTCAGCCGGCGCGTTAAATTCCAACTCACACCAGACGCAGCCTGGCACCAATACAGTGGGCGAATGTACGCACGCCCGACACGCCCGAAGGCACGACTGCATGCGAAGGTAAATATACCTGCCATTTTGGCGGCCATTGCTGGGGAGAGGACGTTGTCCTGTAGCGCCTGCAACACGTCTTTCCTCCAAGATTCTGCCTTGTCCTCACTAAGAATCCACGCCACGCGATCGCTGGACACGGTGACGCGGCACCCGAGCAGAGGAATGAAACGAGACATGCCGGCAGATTTCTCTGCGTCCAGTTCCCAGCCCAAGAGACGCACTAGCTCATGGAACATGAGTTTTGCCTGGTCAGCGTTTCCCTGGACATCAACCATGAACGTGTCGTCCACGTAAATGAAAAGCACAAGGCGAAACAATCGCCTTGCTATGGCTTTGATGGCCTGTGCACATCGCCACCAACCATACACCCCGCTGATGGCGCCGAACGGCTGCGTGAGCAACTCTGAAACCCGCCACCGATCTGCATCCGTGTCGTAAACAAGGCACCACATCAACCACGCCTGGCTGTCCGCCGGACAAACCGCTTTGAACGCACCAACGAAATCATCTTTACCTGCTTTAACCCTGTCCGCCCCGCGTAGAAGAGCGAGGGCTGCGTGCGTGAAGTGATCGTGCGTGTCATTGAATACGCCCTCACATACGGAAGCGAAATCATTTACGATTTGTTTGGCGAAGTTGTCAATAACGCGAACCTTCAAACGTCCTTCCCTCACCTCCTGTACGCCAAACCGTTCGACCAACAACACGTTATGGAGGTCCACTGCGTGCAGCGGAAGCCGGGGGGCCAACTTTCCCCGCTTGAAAATCCTGAGGCCGTTTGTTTGTCGCACGTGTGAGGAATGTTTTTGAAAAAGTGTGTTGTGCTCGAATCCGCACGCGTGGCGCGAGCGAATGCATGGCGCGTCCAGGGTTCCATCCCCTGTCCGCCGAGTCCTGTCCTGGGGTGCACACCT
>CAUYUJ010018653.1:55000-82876 GCA_963575745.1 Prorocentrum cordatum
GCAGTAGAAGTAAAAATAGTAGTAGTAGTAGTAGTAGTAGCAGTAGTAGTAGTAGTAATAGTAGTAGTGGTAGTAGTAGTAGTAGTAGTGGTGGTGGTGGTAGTAGTAGTAGTAATGATTAGTATTACAATTAGCATTAACATTACCAACGTATAATTACTATTAGTATCATTCCTACTAGTTTTCATGCTAGTGCTACCACTATTACCACTATTACCATTATTACTACTACTACTACTACTACTACTACTACTACTACTACGACTGCTAGTACTACGACTACTACTACCACTACTACTACTACGACCACGACGACGACGATTGCTAAGACTACAACTACTACTACTACTACTACTACTACTACTAGGACTACTACTACTACTATCGTGATAATACTATTAGTATTAGCATTGCTCGTATCATTGTTACCCGTGTTATTGTTAGTGTTATTATTAGTAGTGTTCGTATGCGTCGTCTTATTCTTCGTCTTATTATGAGCGAGTATCGTTGTATGATCCGCCGTCGTACCATAGTAAACGTATTATTAACATGAATGGTTCGCAACATGATCATTATTGCTAGTCTAATGATGAGTACTAGTATAAATAATGGTGTTATAGTATGTTCATTCGTGTTAATCGTAGGTTTCACATTATTAGTAATCGTGTATTATTATTCGTCTTCATAGTTTGATGTGACTTCTTCTTCGTAGTAGTAGCAGAAGTAGTCCTAGTATTCGTCGTATTCGTCTTCGTCACGTCTTGTTCTCCTTAATAGTATTCGTCTGACTATGCGTATTATCATGACTAGTCTTCTTCTTATTAATAGTTTTCACATTCGCCTTCGTCTTCGGATTCGCCGTCGTTTCCTTCATATTATTATGTGTATTCTTAGTAATATGCTTAAGATGATTGTTCTTCTTATCTCCGCATTAGTAGTATTATTCTTCGTCGTCGTAGTATTATCATTGCTATGACTTGTGTTAGTAGTATTCGTTGTCGTTCTCTTGTTCGTATTTTTTCTAAGGATAATCATTGATATTACTACTGTTCGTATTTGTCTTAGTACTGGTATTATGAATATTCTTCAAATTATTATGATAAGTATTATTATTCGTGATATCCTTAATATGTTGTTCCTCCTCCACCTCCTCCTCCCCCTCCTCCTCCTTCTCCTCCTCCTCTCCTCTTCCTCCTCCTACTCCTCCTCCTCCTCCGCCTCCTCCTCCTCTGCCTAATCCTCCTCATCCTCCTCCTTTCCTCCTCCTCCTCCTCCTCCTCCTTTCCTCCTCCTCCTCATATGTTTCCTCCTTCTCTTCCTCCTCTCCTCCTCCTCCTCCTCCTCCTCCTCCTCCTCCTTCTCCTCTTCCTCGTCCGCTCGGATTCCCCGCCCCCCTCCACCAGGATCCAGGCTGCCGTTCTCAGGGGTTGCTTCGAGGCGTCCCTGGCCCCAAGGCGTCCCCAGCTGTTCGCACAACTTTTTGGAGCCCCGGAGTGCCCTGTGTGGGCATTCGTGGGCGGTGCTGTCTGGAGGCCATCTTGGGCGGTCTTGGAGGGGAGGCGAGCCCAGCCTCCCCGCCCCCACGCCTTCCCAGCTGCTCCTCGCTCAAACAGGACGCGCTAGACACCCTCGGGTCGGCATTGTGGCACCGCTGCGGGCGCTTTCCTGCCCGACGCGGGCCACTACTAGTCGACATGGGCCTTGGAGCGTTTCAGCGTCTGTTGAAGGACCCAGGAGTCCTAAGTCGCACATGCTGTTCAACGCGTTCCTCCTGAGAGGCCCGGACCTCGTCGTGGGGACCAGTTGCTGCTCCCGAGTTGCGTACTAGTTTGACGACGCTGGAACCCGGTGAGGGCCCCCAGGGTTCGCAAATTGCACCGCAAACCTGCCGTCGTTACGGTGGAGGGAAACAATTCGTGGACACTCCCCTAGGGCTCCCAACTTCGCGCTTCGCGCTCCGCGAAGCGCGAAGCGCGAATAACTTCGCGCCCTCGCGCCGCCCCCCCAAAGGGAGAAAAGGAGGACGAGGAGGAGGGGGAGAAGGAACGAGGACCGCGAAGCGCGAAGCGCGAATAACTTCGCGCCCTCGTGGGAGCCCTTGACTCCCCCGCCCCTCAAGACCCAAAGTTGGCACGCGCGGGGAAGACTGCAGTCGATGTGTGACTCATCCAACTGTTCGTGGAGGCCCGAAGGGGGTGGACATATCTCTTTTCCATGCGAGCGCCTCGACAATACCCAGATCATCTGGGTTCGTCGATGACGGGCTGAAAACCTAAAAGGCTACGACAGACACATAGAAGAGGGAGAGGACAGAGAGGACAGAGAGGACAGCGGGACTACTTTAAGTGCGTCTGATATAGCCCAGAAGTTACTCTCCCACCCCCGTACACACCCCCTTCTGGTTCCATCTCATCAACACTGGCCTTACTTAGGGCTTCCCTGGAGGCTCTACGGGAGCGCGACTTCAGAGAATTGTTCAGGGATCTCTCTGGAAGATGGCCATCCTCGTCGACGAGGATCATAGTCCCCTTGGAAAGGAGATCGGTCAGAGCTAAGTTGCCACGGCTTGGATCCGCCTTCGTCAACGCGTCAGCGGCCATTCGGCCATGTGGGACCCACCTCACTTGGGATCCTACCGCACTGAGACTGTCACGCACAACGGCTAGCTCGATAGCGTTCCTCCTATCCACTCTGGAACCGGCAGTATTCTTCGACAGGGCATCGAATATGGACTTTGCGTCCACCACAGAAAGAATCTCTACCCCATCGGACGGAGTGCAATCTCTGCTCAAAACTACTGAAAAAAGAAACTGCGAGAGGTGCCAATCTGGGCGGCTCACGTCCCCGAAAATGAGGTCGCGCCAAAGAATCGACAGCCATTGCGCTTCTGCGAGCGCCGCGGAAAGAGAGAGTGTCTCGTCTCGGCGGTTCCCGTGGATGCCGCGACGCGCTTCAGACGAGTGGATCGCCAGGACAGCAAAGACGCCCGGGCCCGTTTGTTCTGCGTAATCGCGGGGTCAGCCGCTAAAATCCGCCGACCCTGTCGGCGTGTGGAATGGGTTGTTCGTCGTGGTTGTTGTCCTCATACGTGCTCGACGTCCTTTTTTCTGAGTCAGTCGCCGCTCCACCCCTCTTTCCCTGGGCGCTCGTCCTCAAGCTCGCCAGCCAAAGCGAAATGAAGCAACCCAGCCAAAGCGAAATTCACAATGTTGTCATTGACTCGCAAGGATGCACCTTCCCTTTGATCCCTTCCCCGCCGGGGGGGGGGGTCCGGGGGGGGGTCTCGGGGGAAGGTCCCGGGTCAGAATACCATCCCTCGTTTGCGGCTTTTACAGAGGGGCCTTCTGTAGATGCGCTGGAAGAGGGGGGGTCGCCACGACGGCTCCGCAAGAGCGCCCCTAGACTGCCCAAGCCCCACACGACAGCCCAACAACGCCTAAGGACGGCCAAAGGGGGCCCCCAGACGGGTCACAAGAGCCCCAAAAGGAATCTCAAGAAGGCCCGGAGAGGCAATATTCATTGATTTTCGGAAAAGGGTTTGCCCCCGCCCACTCCCTCCGTCGAGGGCCGAGGCCTCCACAATTGGCTGCTCCTACTCGCTTCCTCTCGCTGTTGCCCCACTCCTCCTCCTCCTCCTCCTCCTCCTCCTCCTCCTCCTCCTCCTCCTCCTCCTCCTCTCTCTCTCTTCCTCCCTCTTCTTCTCTTCTTCCTCCTCCTCCTCCTCCTCCTCCTCCTCCTCCTCCTCCTCCTCCTCCTCCTCCTCCTCCTCCTCCTCCTTATCACCATCATCATCAGCATCCCAGCTCAAGGTTGGTCGGCGCGACCTGAGTCCCCCGGGGCGGCGCGCGGCGGGCGCGCGCTGGGGTGCCATGGGGATCCGACGCCGCCCGGCCTCCGTCGGGATGCACGGCTTCAAGCGCCTCCCGAGCGGCCGACGGTACTTCGCGAAGCACTACGCCGCGTGGTCGTCGGACGGCAAGCAGTGGCAGCAGTGGCTGTGCGGCGCAGGACGAGCCAAACGCCATCAGCCACAGCGCAGGGAGAAGGGCCTTGTGGCAGCTCGGTCGCAGTTCGCCGTCGCCAGCACCGATTCTCCGTGGAGGTTGGACGCAGCCCACACATCTCTACCCAAGTGCGAGAAAGGGGAAACGAAGCTGGAGCCCAAAGATGAAGGTCGAGCCCAATACCATCACCTACAGCGTGGCGATGAGGGCATTTGGGGGGTGAAGTCGCAGCCCGACGTCGCTAGGCAAGTTTTCCTATCGAAAATTGACGCATCCCGTATGTCGCACTGCCTGGCTTCTATGAGCCTGGTGAGGCACCCGGGCGTCCCGGTGACTCGCACGTCGACCAGCTCCGGCTAGAATGCTTGCGTGTTCCTGGCCTCTGGTCCTCAGACACCGCCACAGCCTGGCCATGTTCGCAGCCGCCGCTTGCAATGGTGGGGCGCGCCCCTATGTGGATTGCTCAGGAGTGGTTTAGCCTTCTTGTTCAGCCATCTGGGGCTTCCACTGTCGGCATGTGACACTGGTACCCTGGACTGCTTGCGCAGCCCCGCGCTTTGCCACGCTCGGTGGCACGCCTACCTCTGGCGCCTGGCGCGACAGGGTACAATTCGTTCGTCTTCCCGGTTGTGTCGCCTCTGGGATGGCTGCACTTCGGCCGCCTGGCTTACCTGGCAGCTCCTGCAGCCTGCCTTCAGCCCCCGGCGCCGCTCAGCGTCCCTCGGCGGCAGCTTTGGCAGCCGTGAGTGCGCTCGCTGGGTAATTAGGTTTCGCCCGTAGCCCGGGACGACCCTTGACGCCGCCTGCGCCTTGGCTTGCGGCCGCGACCAAAAAGTATGTCGCACTGCGTGAGCGAGACGAGGGAGGCGAAGCTGGAGCCCGAGTTCTACAACTACTGTTTTAGAAGCACTCATTGAGATAATGAAGGACAGTGGCGGCTGTTTTCGCCACACTCCGCGAGAGCCCAGGAGGACAGGAACGCTGAAGGACCAGCCCAATGCCATCACCTACTTCGATGGGATCAGGGCATTGGGGAGGCGAAATCGCAGCCCGACATCGCCTGCACAGGCTTCCAGAGCACGTTATACGCATGCGAGAAGTGGGAGGCGAAGCTGAAGCTGGGACCTGAGATCTATAGCTACAGCCTAGTGAGCAGCGCGTGCGACAATGCAGACCAAAAGGAAGGGTACGCAGAAGGACGAGCCCAATGCCATCATCCACATGTTAGGGAATCTGGGCATGCGGGAGGCGAAGTCGCAGCCCGACGTCGCCTGCAAGGATTTCTAGAGGATGTTAGACGCATGGGAGAAATTGGAGGCGAAGCTGGAACCCAGCACTACAGCTACAGTCTTGGGAGCAGCGCGTGCGAGAATGCGGGGCAGCGGCGGCCGTTGTCGCCACACTCCGTGCGAGCCCAAAAGGAAGGGTACGCAAAAGGCCGAGCCCAATGCCATCACCTACTGTTTTGGAATCTGGGCATTCTGACTGTCGAGTGCACGTGCGCGCGCGTGTGCGCGCTGCATCTGCACGTGTGTCAAGCACCCCGCTGCAGGGGGAAGATGCATTTTCCCGTGACGGGGCCCGTCATCGCCCTTTTCAACGTCGGCAACGTTCTGCCGTCTCTGCGGCTCTCTGACGCAGCCTCGGCCGCAGTAGGCAAGATCGGTGGTTCAGCGCCACGAGGTTTCGGGCTTGGGTCGGGCCGGCCAACCCTTAGCCTCCCGCATCAGCAAAGTGATGGCCCTCCTTCTCCTTCTCCTCCTCCTCCTCCTCCTCCTCTTCCTCCTCCTCCTCCTCCTCCTCCTCCTCCTCCTCCTCCTTTTCCTCCTCCTCCTCCGCCTCCTCCTCCTCCGCCGCCGCCTCCTAACCCCGCTCGTTTTCATCTGCGTCGTCTTCAGGGTCGGCGGCGCCGGCCGTAAGGCCTTCGCAATCAACCAGCCTCCCCGGGCCCCGTTTCGCCCCGCCGCCTGGGGCCGCCCGCGTCAAACACGGTGGCAAAACTGAGAGAACTGGGGTCCAGGGGCCACGACACGATCTTTTGGCTGGCAGTACTTTTCAAGTATTTCACTATCTTGCTACACATCAGAGCGTCACCGTTTGTCGGAAAACGAACGGCGACGTTCTGAAAAGATGCCCCGGCTGCCACATCGGGGTGGGTCTCCCGACCCAGCCATTGGATCTGGGCCAACATTCTTCTGTGCAGCCTTATTTCCTCGGAGCTCAACGGCGCATCTGGGTCCGCCCGCCTCTCCTCGGCAAGTTCAACGGGGGACAGCAGCTCTAAAACGCATCTTCACTATCCACGAAGATGTTGCTGCCGCTTTGTTTCGCGTGTTTTCTAGCAAGATCGGCTTCCCTGGCCCACCATTTTCCGAAACGAAACCCTCCCTGGAGTCCCCCTGAGACCCTCGCTCTCCTTCGGAGCGCTGGCGACTATCAAGCCGTCCATTTCGAACAAAACCAACGAGCGCAACTCCCCCTGGGTCGAACGCTTCATCCAGAGGCGCGGTTCGCAGAGGGACTTCGAGAATCCGTCTTCCGAAAGCCGCTGAGTGAGCGTCCTATGCCACGGCAACGGGGCATCCTTCACCCCGTGCACCGGAGCCACGAGTTCGATGAGCTCCCCTGGGGCCAGGTTCAGACCTTGGCACGGTTCGCAAAAAGATCGACCATTTCGGTCGGCGCAGACGGTCTGACTGGCAGAAAAACGTTGTTGCAGTCAGCAATCTCGAGCTGCCACCCTAGCGAGCAGATTGCCTGGAGAGTGATCATGATACTCTCTGATTGGGGGGTCGGGGAGTAGACGTGGAGGTCTTCGCTGTCGGGGCCGCGATGACCCTGACCACGCCATCTCGATCTGGCGAGGTCCCCTGACCCACTCCTTCTTGAGGCTAAAAACGCCTGACCATACGTTGCCCGAGACTTTTGTCTGGAAACCGTCTTCTCACGATGGCAACTTCAGCCTGGCTCAATATTCGCACCCCTCCAAAATTCAGAATGGCCCCCCACTCTTTCGCGTCGGAAAATTCAAAAAGCGGCCTCTCCTCACGCGCGATGTTATTATGTGAAACTTCGGCGCCGCGCCCAGGCGGAGGGCCCCCGCCCCTCCCCGCCCCCTGAGTTGGCAGAGCTGGCCCGGCCCCCGGGGTGCCAAAAATTCGGACCGAAGTGAAACCAAGAGCAGTGTTATCCCCAGAGATCCTCGTCGAACTCCTCCCCATCGTCCTTCAAATCAGCATTGGGCCTCCTCGGAGGCTCGGAGGCCCCTCTCCATGGAGACCTCGGCCCCCCCCCTCGCGGGCGGCGACTGCTCGGCAGGCCCCCCGGCTTCAGCTCCGCGAGGAAAGCCTAGGTTGGCTGAGCCATCAGGAGGCAAGCCCCCCCCCCCGACGCAAGCAGCCACATCATCTAGGAGTCGATCTCTTGATCCCACACCCTTCCTCCCCTGAACAGCACCCCTAACTCTCCCAGGACCTCCCGGCACGTCTTCGACCAGCGTGAGACGAGGACGTCGGGCGGGGGGAGGCTCGGTGGGATCTCGAGATCCCCGCCCCACGGCTGGAATCGCATCGCCCTCTGGCTCCGCCAGAAACTCCTGAACCAGCCCGGGGATCTCGGACCCCTGGGCCCCCGATCTGGCGGGCCCTGGACTGGGGGGCTGGCTACTCGAGACGCGCGCGGGACGCGCCGTGGAAGCTTGATCCTCGAGATCGGCTCTGACCGGGCTGGCCGGCTCCTCGGCCGACGGCGGAGTCGCCTGAGCCGGGCGGGGCGCGACGGGAACGGGAGTCTCCATGGACTCCGGCTACTCTAGGCCCCAGGCCACTGGGGAGGAGGGCCTTCGGCTTCGACACCAACTGCGCCGACGCGCCTTCCTAGAGCCCGAAGCTCTCGGCGGAGTCTGGCAAAGGACGGCGAGTCTAGAGGCTCTGCTCCCCTGGACTCGTCTTTGGTCGCCCATCTTCAAAAGACAAGAACTCACGGCCACCCGCGCCGCGGTTCCCTGCTGACAAGCGACGGCCCAAAGTCCCGTCCATCTGGAGCGCTTGCCCCCTGGACCTCCGCCACGGCCCCGCGAGGCCCCCCCCCTCCCTCCCCCAGACGCGCGCCCAGGCCCCGGGGGGGAACACCTTGTCCACGTGGGTTCTGGCCATGCTGGCCGCCAAAAGCCGGCCCCGGGCGCCCATGACTATCGCCGCATTCTTGGCATCCCCCCTCAACGCGCGCATGCCGGCGAAAGCAGCGGCAGTTGAATCGGAGCCCGCGCCCCCCCGACGACGCCCCCCACCTCCACTTCGTCGCACGCCTCATCGGACAAGAGAAACCTCGGGAGACGAAAGTTCTCGCCAAAAACCTTCTGGCAGGGAGAAAATCCCCCCCTGTGGGCACATCTGTCCTTGGCTGAGATACTCTCGCACAGGACCCCCTCCCGCTTCTTCAAGCGAGATGGGCTATGCACTGATCGCCGCGCGAGACAGCGCCGACTTCGCAAGCCCCCCATGTCTATCACATGTTCCGTTTTGCCACGGTGATTCCGCGTCACAGACGCGTCGGCACACTCCGAGATGCCCCAGGCCCAGGGAAAACGACCCTTCAAACTCCTGCCCCCCGTCCGCCATCATCATCTCCGGCGCCCCACATGGTCTCACCCAGCACTTCAGGACGGCGTTCCACACCTCAGCTGGCGCGGCGGCTCTGAGCCAAGAGCAAGCATGAAGATTAGACCCATGGCCTGTAAGATTGAACACTGGATGCGCGGAACCAGGGACCTGAACATGAAATACATCGGCCGCGACCAGCGCGCTTAACCTGCAGGCTCGGGAAAGACGAGCTCCCCTTGTCCACCCCGACGAGAGGTGGGCGCACAGGCCAGGCGTCGAAAACACGCCAGGGCCCACTGGACCACTTCCTCGATTGCCTTCCCGGCCGTCAGAGGTCTGACAGAATGCTCGCTCCTCGGATGCCCCGGATCAACGTGCAACTTACGATTTTATTCCTGCATTCCCCTGTAGATCGAGGGCACCTTGAAAAACCCTGGAGTGCCCTGGGGCCCGCGGGTCTGGGGTTTCCGATTCAGGTTCTCCCAGGTGGAGGGCCTCTGGGTCCGCGGATGGCTCGGCGACGGCTGACGGAAATAAAGACTTCCCAACGTGGCCGAACGCCACCTGCTCGACGCCCTCCGCGAGAGCGTTCACCTGGGCAGGGGGAAATCGCCCAGCAACTGATGTCCCAGCGCCCCTGGCAAGAACGGAGTGAAAGTGATTCCCCGAACATCTCCAATCGCATTTCCCCAGAAGTTCGTGGGAATTCTAAATAAACCCAGCGGGTTCCTGAGCCAGGCCACCGCTCAGCCGCCCAAGGCAGCCAGGCCAAACTCGCACTGGCCCCCTCGGACTTCCCGGACCCCCGGCTGCCCAAAAAGAACCTCGGTAGATCTCAGCTGTCTCGAGAAGGTCCCAAACGGGCTTTCCATCCGGATTTCGCGACCCTTCGAGATCTGGTGCATAGGGACTTGCACCGCGAGCCCCCAAAAGAAAATGCCCCCTCCTCTATCCAATCTCGCCCCCCTGGGCCCATCTCATTCCAGCGCGGCACTCGCGCTACGGAAACTCCTCGAGACGCCGGAATCATAAGAATCACCGCGGGACGGTCGGACTCCATCATATCCCATATCTTCTGCCTTTCCTGAGCCCGTCTTAGACCCCACCCGGCACGAAGGTCGACGGCGCGAGAAACCGCGCACGCCCCCCTCTCCATCTCCGGCGCGACCCGGGGGGGGCAATTCCAGGATCTGCGTCCTCTTCTGGTAGCCCAACTCACGGTGGGCGCCCCGCCTCAGTTCCTTTTCAATGGCTCCCACCCCCTTTCCCGCTAGCGGTCTAAAGGAATCTTCTCGCACCCGACGGGGAATGGAAACTGGCGGCGGAGCCTGGCCCCTCCAAAGGGGCGGACGCTCATCCAGCGAGGACCAGCTCCCAGGCAGACTAGCCAAGGCCCCTGCCGAGGCCCAGACAGAGATCGCCAGGTCAGACTGCTCGAAGCCCTCCAGCTCGTTCGCGATCTCGGACGCCCAAGCCCCTACCCAAATCGAGTCGACGACGGTGGAAATCCTTTCGGGCGCGTTCGCGGCGACCCTTAGTCTCCGAAGTCCCTCGACGCCGAAATGGTCGGATGCATCCCCCCTGGCCCTTGGAGCAAGATAAACCAGAAACCCCTGGAATTCGGGCGCGCTGAGACACCTTCCCCCCCGGTCGGCCCCCTCAGAGACCCACTCTAAAAACACCGCGCGACCCGTCTCATAGTCCCACGGCCAGCTATCCACACGCCAGAATTGATTTCTGAATATTTCGAGGCCGCCCCGCTTCTCAGTCACCCCGAAGCACTTCACGGCCCAGTCCCCGACGTCGGCCCCCGGGGGAGACAGCCCTCGCAGGGCTTCCTGGACCCGAACAGAAAATTCGGAAACCTCTCGGGCGGTGGAAAGAGAGGAGACGACGGAGGGACGAGGGTGATAATTTTGCCCGCCCGCGCCCAGAGCGGACGGCCCGTCGGCCTCGAAGATGGAGTTGCCCGAATCGACCTCGGGATCGGATATGTAGCGGCCTTGGATACATCCCCAGGCCGAAAGCATGTTCCTCTTTGCGCTGACCTCGCGGCCCCACGCGGCGCACGGGCCCTCTGGGAGATCCTAGCGGCGAACGCAATGAGGGTCGCACGGGTCCGATTTCCAACCTTACCGTAATCGTGAAATCGCTGCGGAACACATTTCTGCGCGCGCGGATCCCATGTCTGATTCTCAGGATCCGCGCCGGGCCCTATTTTTCACGGCGGGTCCAATTTCTACCCCGTTTTGAATTTACAATTTACATGAACCGACAAGAATGGGATCCGCCGACCGCAGGCCCACCCCGTGTTAGGATTCAACGGGGAACGGGGGTGGTCCTCTTCGACGTCAAGAGGAAAATCTTTCGCCGTGCGTAAGTGCGCCGGCGCCCTGCGCCCCCCGACCCAACAGGCCCCCTGAGGTTCCCACCGCGCGGCGGCACGCCGCGCGGCGTTCGGCGCCGCGTCTGGCCGAGCACGCGCGGCGAGGACGCGCGCACCCTGGCCGCCTGGACGCCGCGCGGCCCGAAGCTGATGCGACGTCGGAAGCGCCGAGCGCACGCGAGGAAGTCTCGAACGGCAGTCCTCAAGAGCACGCGGGGAAGTCTTAAACGGAAGCCGCAGAAAAGAGATGCGCCGCATGTGGCAAGCGACAGGTCGGATGCCAAAAACGCCCACCCCCAGGCCGAAAGCTTTTTTCCTCTCGGCGCTGAACCTCACGGCCCCACGCGTTGCACGGGCCCTCGGGGAGATCATTGCGGCGAACCCAATGAGGGTCGCACGGAACCGATTTCCAACCTCACCGCAATCGTGAAATCACGGCGGATCCCACTTCTGCGCGCGCGGACCCCATTTTCTGATTCTCGGGGTCCGCGTCGGACCTGATTTTCTACAGCGGATCCCGTTTCTACCCCGCTTTGAACTTATAATCTAAATTCGCTCTGGGAACCGACAACAATGGGATCCGTCGACCGCAGGCCCACCCCGCGTTAAGATTATACGGGGGACGGGGGTGGTTCTCTTCGACGTCAAAAGGAAAATCTCTCGTCCTGCGCATGCATCACCCTGACCTGGCCGCTCTAGTCCTCCTCGTCGCTGATCGCACCCACCTCCATCGCTGCGCCGGGCGGGGCCGAACTGCTGGACGCTCCGGTCGCGCCGCCCCTGATCATCATCACCAGCCCCCCGTGGTCACGAGCCCCCTCGGGCTCCTCCCCCTGCCCCATCTTCCACTGAACGATCTCCTCGCGGCTGCTCTCCTGGTTCCGGAACAGCTCCTCGCACTCCAGGCCGCGCCTTCCCGCGTCGGACCTGCGAGCCGGCGAACTCTTGACGGGCGCAGGGCCGAAGCCTGGAGGAGGCGACTTCACCTCGCAACCCAGGGGGGGCGGCTGCGCGGGCACCATCTCCAGGATCGTGCGCATCTCGGCCTTCAGAGCGACTGGGCGCCCAGGTCCCAGCTCTAATAAGGAGCCTGGACTGCGAGGAAGGCGACGCACTGAGTCCTTCTCGGTCTGCTAGCAACCAGCGTTCCTCACCTTGATCGCCATCTGGATGCGCTGCCGGCTGGGCCCCATCGATCTCCTCCTCCTCCCCGATCGCTTCGCGCTCGAGCTTCTTCGGAGCCTTCTGCTCCCGGACGCACTTCGTCGACTCAGGCCTGGCGTCGCACTTGCGACACTTCACGCACCTGGCGCACTGGTTGCCGCGTTGAGACCTGGCTCAGATCGGATGCTCGCACTCCTCTACCCTGGCCCTCTCGACTGCGCCCGTCATCAGCCTCGGCGCCGCGTTGGCCAGCAGCCGCGAGTCCGCGCGCACACGCAGCATGACTAGAAGAGTCAGCGCCCATCTCCTCCAGCGATGCGCCGGAGGATTCAGCGCGCAGCCCCCCTCGTTCATCAGGATCTTCTCGACGTCGCTGAGCTCGAAGCCCGCGTAGTCGACCATCTGCAGCTCGGTGTCGCGCCACAGGTCTGTGGTGAACTCCCAAGTCGCCTCGATCTCGGAGTCCTCCCCCGCTGTCTCCAGGCCCGCGGGCGCCTGACGGGCATGGCGCCCTGTCTCGGCCAAGACCCCAGCAACTCGACGCCTCTGCACCAGGCTGGACTGGCGGAGCGCCCCATGGCGGCCCTCTTGCTGCCTGGCCTTAGCACCCAGAGAACGCCGCGGGGCCCGAACGGCGAACGGCTCGAGAGGGCGAAGGGGCCACGGAGGAGGGGCGCAACTCAACTGGACTAGTCAGATCCCCAGACGAAGTCTCGCTGACCCTAAGCCCAGAGAGAGAGAGAGAGAAGGCGAGGAGACTGACTGGAGCGGTCTGACCCCCCCTCGCACCGGTCGAGGCTGGCCCCTGGCGCTCACCAAGAAAAATCGGAGTAGCCGACCCAGCAGTCGTGCCCGTTGGTCTTCTCCTGGCAGTCGCCCCACTCTTCCTCGTAAAAATGTTCGACCCACGCGCAGCGCTGATCCCTGAACTAGCAGCGCGTAGTCCGGTGCCCCCCAGCTCCTTCAGGTCGACGGGCAGGCCCGCGGCGATGGTCGGATCGAAAAGCTCTATCCTGGGTCGCACATGATGTAGACGACATCGGTCCTCAAATATCACCCTGTAGTGCTTCTCGTCGCCCTGGTTCATCATCCAGGTTCTCTTTCTCGCGTTCCCCCTGTCGTGGGTGGAGCTGTGGAAATTCGCCTCGAGAGCGAGGCCCAGCTTGAATTCCGCCGCCGGCCTGCCTATCGGCGCAATCGACCTGTGGCCCGACGGAAGCTCGGTCATGGGAATCTCGCGCTCGCCGGACTCCCCGAACTTGATCACGCACGCTGCTCTTCATGTCAATGACTGCTCCGAGAAAACTTCGAGAACACCAAAAAAACGCGGGCATCGGAGGAGGGCACGCGCGAATTAGAACCAGAAGCTCCAGCACGCCACACTTGTAGAAGGAGAGGGGAAACACTGCCTTGGCGATGGGTCGCATGCGGCCGCCCATTCGGTCGGCGAACGGAAGGTCCTCTTCGCGCTTCACGTGAATGATTTAAACTTTGCTCTCAAAAGAGCCTTCTTCATCGTCTCGAGACCCGCTGCTCCAACGAGCGCCTGGACAGCCGCCGTGTCCACCAGCCCGCGATGCCCCATGTCTCTCAGATGAACTCCTGAGAACTTCATATCCTCATCTGACGTCAAGAATGTGACCGATGACGAAGCTGAAGTTCCAAAGGCGTCGAAAGAGATATAGAAGTCGTCTGCCGTGCAGACACTCGTCGAGGGACCTCTCTTATCCGATTTCAGACGACCTGCTTTTGATATGTACGGCTTCCTGCAGGCCTCTCTCCAGCGACACTTTTCCCCGCAATTCGCAAATGTGGTTCGCTTATTGATGTCGTATTTGGATAGATTGCGGAAGTCCGGCTGGGCTGAGGGAGATAACGAGGACGCTTGGCCTCCTTCCACGTTCGTCGTCTCGAATCTGCCAATTCCGCAAACACCTCAAATGCCTCGTCCTCATCTGGCTCCTGAGTTTCGAGAGACGCAGAAATGTGGCGGCCTCTTCGAGAGAAAAGTCTACTTCGAAAATATAGATTGAGCCGCTGATGTAATCGTCTGGTTCCTCTGTGGCTGCGAAGGTCTTGGCTGACGGCTGAAACACTTTGGGGGCACATTCCTGTTTGTCACGTCCAGCTGCATGAACGAGATCCTGACTGACTGGCTTGTGGTCTCCCGCCATGAGCGTCCTCAGGTTGACAAGCATCTCCCCTGTCGGCTGTGACCCTTTTTCGTAGCATTTGGTTTTGACATCGTCCGGTAGTGACAGGCCGAAAGATTCTGCTAGAGAAATATGAGAATCCCTTCTGACAACGAACTCTGGGATTCTCGTCACGATTGATATTGAAGTCAAAGAGAGCGGCATTCTGGGTTTCCCGTTCGCGGTCGCCTGGTCTCTAGCGCTTCAGTAAACGGAGATGTCACATCAGCACGGTGATTCCATCCTATGCATCCAGCTGGTCACGAACACCCCGAAACTTTCCCCGGAGCTCGAGTGAAAATCCTGCAAAGATCTTCGATGTTTGGGTCTCAGGCTGAAGCCCTGTCCTCTTTGTCCAATAATTTGATTATGTAGGTAGGTGTCCACATGCTCGAGTCCGAGGAGGGGCGGCGGCACGGAGAAATCTCTGCTTCTCTCGGTCGATCCCTTCCATGCTGCGCCCTGGTCCGAAGACTTCCACGGCTGTGTGCCCCACGACCGTGCTTGCTGCCACCACCACCATGCCTCATCACTCCGCACCTCCTGCTCCACTGCCTCTGGAACCTGTTCCTGCTGCTCTGCCCGCTCCTGGCCGGCTGCCTGGTCTGTCGCGGACACCAACGTCATTGGTGTCGTCGAAGCGCCTGCATCGAGAGAAGACGCCTGCCCCCGGTTGGGCACCACGCTCCGGCTACCATTGTTTGTGGAGGCCCGAGGGGGGGGGACATATCCCTTTTCTGTGCGAGCGCCTCGACAGTGCCCAAATCATCTGAGCCCATCCACGACGAGCTGAAAGCCTAAAAGGCTATGACAGACACACAGAGGAGGGAGGAGAAGAGGACAGAGAGGACACAACCCATCGCCAACCTTGATCTTTGGGGGGGCATTGACACGTGAATGTGGCATGAGTGCTCGCTGATTTCTCCCGGGGCCTGGATTTTCACCGCGCGAGGATGTCAGGGGCTGCCCCCTCTGCACGGCGGCTCTCCCACCTGGCCCAACTGCGCTCAGACTCGGTCCCTGGACTCTCCATCGCTCGGACGTCCATTCCCTGTGTTTTTTTCGGTTTCGTGCGTGGTTTCTTCGCCAAATGATCAGGGATGCTCCTCGATGGCCCTCGCCGAAGGAAAAATGCACACGAGCGATGCCAAGGGGACCCCTCCTGGGGTCCATCCCGGCCCCCTTCTCAAAAAGCGGGCCCCGTCGCGGCGACGACGGGCCCCCCCCCCAAAAAAACGAGGATGTCAGGGAACGACGACGACGACGACGACGACGACGACGACGAGCAATGCCCTGCGTGGCTCCTGGAGGGCCGCCGCTGCGGTCAGCCGCGCACGGGGACAAACCTCCAGGAGCCCCTTCAGCAGCCCCA
The DNA here is from genome assembly GCA_963575745.1 of Prorocentrum cordatum. Taxonomy (NCBI): domain Eukaryota; class Dinophyceae; order Prorocentrales; family Prorocentraceae; genus Prorocentrum; species Prorocentrum cordatum. The sequence goes on from CAUYUJ010018653.1 coordinate 70,720, forward strand.
GGAGCGCGCCGTGATGCGGCGCGAGCCGCTGGCGCAGCGCCTGACACGCGAGGGGGGGGGGGTTCGAGCGTCTTCGCTACCACAGGGGAAACGAGTCCTGAGGGAAGCGGGTCCCTGACCCTGGTGCTTCCCCCACGGCGAGATCTTCATCCCGAGCCGTTTTCGGATAGTCCCGGACCCCGTGGAGGGCCCCGAGGGCCTGAAAACGGCGAAAAAACTCAAGACCTGTTTCCCTCAGGACCCGTTTTTCGGTGGCAACTCATGGGAGCCTCCCATACCATCTTGTTCGCTCTTGCAAATCGATGCTAGTCGACGCTAAATCGACGCTAATCGATGCTAAATCGACGCTAGTCGACGCTACCCGACGCGAGATCGGCGCTCATCGACTCTCAGACGCTAGCTGACGCTAATCGACGCTAAAGATGGAATTAAGAAGGCATACCAGGCTCCCATGATTTGCTACCCAACCGCTTCCCCCATGGCGATCGTCGGCATGATTTTTGTTCAACTGGCTAATTTTCGTTGACCTCGGCCGTCGGTGGCCGTCGTCGACCCTCTGGGGCCCACCACAATCGGATCTGGGGACGAAACTCTGCCCGCGAGGGAGCGGTCGGGACCTCCGAGGGGCCGCGCGGACGTCCATCGGAGGCGAGCGAGGGGGGAAAGTGGGAATGAGAAAAGGCAATGATCGTGTTGGGAGGAATGGGCTGGGAAGATACAGGGCACGGCTGTGCAAGATGTACGCTCAGCATACGCGATGATACGGATGATCGGATCCTTTCTCCCAGCCCGCTCCTCCCAACCCGATGATTGTCGTGCTGAGAGAAGGAGGAGGCCTTCTCTAGAGGCCTCCCAGATGGGGTCCGAGTGGATGGGGTCGGAGGATCGCGCCGCATCGCCGATGCATCGCTGATGCATCGACGATGCATCGTCGACGTCGGAGGTGCATCGACGACGCTGGCGTGGAGAAAGTCGAACTCCACGTCGAGCCGCATCGCCGATTCTCAGAAGCGCTCCGGCCTTCTGAGACATGTTTTGCGTCCTCGGGGAAGGCCTAGAAAACCTCCCAGAAGGCCGGAGGACTTGCGAGCCTTCTGAAAAGGCCCGCCCCCTCTCACTTCCCCCAGGGCTGGCCGCCAGTTTCCGGGGAGGGTGTAGGTTTCTGGGCTCTCGTCTGTTCTTGGAAGATTTCGAGCACCGGCGCGCTGTCCTGCAGCTGATGCCGCGCCGACGGCGTTCCCAGAGAACCCAAATCATCCCAGACGGACGCCTGAGACCCAGGTGATGGCGTGAGAAAACAAACAAAAAGAGCAGACACAATAACAACAGCAGCAACAACAACAACAGAAGCAACAGCAACAACAGCAACACCAGCAACAACTCAGGCATCAATAACAAGAACAACAACAACAGCAACAAAAACAACAACCATAATAGCAACAACAGCAACAACAAAAACAACATCAGAAACAACAACAGAAACAACAACAACAAAAACAAAAACAAAAACAACCACAACAACAACAAGAACAATGACAAAAACAAATACAACAACAACAACAACAACAACAACAACAACAACAACAATTACTAGCACGTGGGGACACTCCGTTCTCACCAGTGCCAGGGTTTTCATAGGAGGCGGGCAATACCCCCACTTTGTGGGGGGGCCGGTTCAAGCTCTACCAAATTTCCAAACGACTCTTCGCCACCACCCACACCCAGCTTCCCGCCCTATGACGTTCGGACACTTCACTTCGTGGCATGCGGACGACCGTGGCTACTATTCAGGGCCCCGCGGCCGACGACGACGGCGTGCGCGCGCGAAGAAAAAACGAATGTGTCCCGCATGGTATTATTTGACAGGGATGATGGCCCTGGCAGGTGCGCAACCGTTGTTGCAGAAGTTCGAAAAAGTTGCTCGCAAAAGCCCGTTTGACAGAAATGTTTAAAAAGTGTTGGGTTTCCTACGAATCCGCAAGAGCGCGCGGGATGAGATTTTGACAATTTTTTGTTGAAAAACCATTGGTTTTTTGATGTTTTTATGTTAAAATCGCTGCGAACACTAAGGTTTTGGAAGGATTTCGTCTTGCGCGCGCGAATGTCCACTTTACCTTATTTTTTGCAAGGGATTCTTGAAATTTGATTATATTAGAACAAGAAATGTCATTTTCTATTGTTTTTTGCAAGGGAAAGCGGATTACAACAAAACAACCGGATCCTGTACACACCCTCTTTTCTGAGGCTTCCTCACGAAAATGATGAAAATGTAGCTGCGGCCTAGGCGGCGCAGGGGGGGCGCGCACCAGGGGGCCCAACAATAATTATTCTTTAGAATAAATAATGTTCAACAACAACAACACGAACGGAAAGGCGTACACTCCGGCCCCGGGCAAGGCCGGAGCCTCCGGTGTCACTCCCCCGGTGGACGGGCGCACACTCCGGCCCCGTCCTGAGACGCTGTGTGACGACAACGTCTCGGGCCCTGCTAGAGGCCATCAACAGCGGTGTCGCGCCGCGGTGGGCAAACGTACACTCCGGCCCCGTGTGCACCGTCATCTGCGCTGCTCCCTCCACAGACAACACTCCCCGTGCGCTACCCCCTTCTGCGACCCCTTCTGCAGCTAAGACACCCTCAGGGACCCACCCTCACGGCTCCTGACAAAAACTAAAGACTCAGACGGCAAAGACGGCGGCAGCAGACCCGACAGGAGCAGGGGGAGAGGGAGCTTCATAAAGGGTGGAAGGGAGGGGGGGGGAGGGGCAGCAGCACCACCACCACCATCCAGGCAGAATCCCGATCAAACAATACCATGCAGACCACATGCGCGCGTCCGCCGCGCTCGCATGTCGAAGTCTGTCCAACACCTTTGGTTTCGTAAAGAATTCGAGAGCAATCTTCACGAGCACTGGTATTTTGGTTTTGAGAAACGAATGGATGTCGCAACCGCATTTTTTAATGAAAAAACATGCCCGCGCACTTCCTCATCAACCCCTAGGGAATCCCTTACGGAATCCTCAGGGAACCCTCAGGAGCCCCTAAGGAGTCCCCAGGAACCCCTAGGGGATCCCCAGGACATCCCAATGGATCCTCAAAAGCCCCTGACCCTCGGGAGCCCTATCCTCAGGAGACCCGCAAGGAGCCCTCCGGAACCCCAAAAGGAATCCCCAAGAATCCCGAGGATGTCGTCAGGAGCCCATTAGGGAATCCCCAGGACCCCCTCGGGAATCTTCAGGAATCCGTAGGGAATCCTGAGGAACCCAAAAGGAATGCTCAGGAACCCAGAAGGCATCCTCAGGACCCCCGAAGGAATCCCCAGGACGCCCATAGGGGATCCGCAGGAATCCCTAGGGAACCCTCAAGGACGCTTAGGGAATCTTCAAAGGAACCCCATCGGCAATCCTCCAGAACCCCTTCGGGACTCCGTAGGACCCCCCATGGCATCCTCAGGAATCCCGAGGGATACCCAAGGAATCCCTAAGAAATCCTCAAGAACCCTAAAACGGAATCCCCAGGAACCCCTAGGGAATCCTCACGAGTCCTGAGAGCATCCCCAGAAACCCCGAGGGCATACTCAGGACCCCGTGGAGGGAGGAGGGGGGGGACGTCCTCACGACCCCCAAGGGGATCCTCAAGAACCCCTGGGGAGCTCTCAGGAGCCCCTAAGGATTCCGCTAGGGAAAAGCTCGGGAATCTTCCAGGACCCCCCCAGGAGTCCTTAGGAGACCCTTAGGGGATTCTTTGGAATCCCAAGGGGGTCCTCAGGAATCCTGAGGAATCATGAGGAATCGTGAAGAATGCTAAGGAATCCTGGGGAGTCCTGAGGGGCACCCTGAAGGGATCCTGAGGAATCATGAAGGATTCTAAGGAGTCCGCAGGCGTCCTGAGGAAGCCTTGGGGATCCTGAAGAATCCGAAGATATCCTGAAGAATCCTGAGGACCCCAACGGAATCCTGAGAACCCCATGGGGAGATCCTGAAGAATGACTTGGGATCCCAAGGATTCCTGGGGGATCCTGAGGAATCCTGGGGGCTCCAGAAGGAGCCTGAGGAATCCTGGAGGATCCTGAAGAATCCTCGGGAGTCCCACGGAATGGCTCCTGAGGAATCCCGAGGAATCCTGGGGGGTCCTAAGGAATCCTTGGGGGTCCTAGCGAGTCCGGAGGAGCCCTCAGAAATCCAAAGAAATCATAAGGGATTCGCAGAAATCCTAAGGAAACCTCTGGAAACGCGCCAGGAATGCCGACCCCTTCTCCGGCCCGGTGGGGCACCTTGCGCTGCCGCCCCAGTGCCAGCCCCTTCTCCGGCCCCGTGAGGCAAGCCCTCGGTTGCTGGAGCTTCGCTTACCCTTAAGGATAAGCACTTTAGTTTTGAGAGAAGAAGAAGATCTCAACAACAAACCGGGGCCGGTGTCAACGCCTTACCGAACACGAGCAGCAACAACAACAACAACAACCACAACCACAATCAGAACCACAACCAGAACAACAACCACAACAACAACGACAACAACGACAACCGTGACAACAACAACAAAATAAAACAAACAACCACCACAACAACAACAACAACAACAACCACAACAGCAACGAACATATCAACAATAAGAGCAACAGCAGCAACACAATCAACAACAACAACAACAACAACAACAACAACGACTACGACTAAAACAACAATGAACCTAACAACAACCACAACAACAACGACAACAACAAAACTAACAACAACCACAACAACACCAAACAGCAACAACAACGACGATGACAGCAACAAAAACAACAACAACAATAACAACAACAACAACCGATGCAACAACAACAGCAGCAGCAACAACAACACCAATAACAACAACAACTACCAAACAAACGAACAAAAATAACAACAGCAACAACAACAACAATCAGTATAAGACTGTTCGCTCTGATTTGCTCGTGTGTCATTCAAAACGAGTTCCCCAAACCCTCGATACCCGCCCTTTCTGTCTTCGATCGTACCCCCTTTGGGGGGATTATTTCTCTTTGCGGGGGGCGGCGGGCTTACACAGGCGTGCAGACCTGAACGGGCGGACAATCCTTCGTGGGCCTACATGTGCCCGCCATTGGAATTGGTGTGGGCCCTGCAAAAAGAGAGGGAGAACGAGGGAGGGTGGGAGAAAGGGAGGAGGAGGGACGAAGGAAGAGGGAAAACGCCAGGAGAGAAGAAGCGAAGAGGGGGGCAGTTGATTAGAGGCAGAGAGAGAGAGAGGGAGAGAGAGGGGAGAGAGAGAGAGAGAGAGAGAAAACATATAAAAAAGGGGAGGGAGGAGGCAGGAGAGGGGAGGGAGAAGGGAGGAGGGAGAGGAGGGAGAGGGGATAGGGCAGAGAGGCATAAGGATGAGGGAAGAGGAGGAGGGAGAGAGAAGGGAGGAGAGGAGGGAGGAGGGAGGAGGGAGAGAGGGGAGGAGCAGGAAGGTAAGAGCGTGAACGTTCGAGGAAGTCCTAGGCGAAAGCGCCGTTCCTGAAGGAGGTCTCGGGCAGGAGCCCACGACGGGCGGGCGATCCCATGACGGGCGGGTCGGGCGGGTGGGACATTCAAGCGGGATGCCTAAGTATGGCGAAAGCGCGCTTACTGAGTAAATTGTATCGGCGTCCTTGGCGCACCGTGTTTCCTGAGCGTCGAAAGCGCGATTTCTGAATAAATTGCATGGAAGTCACAGGCGAGAACGCAATTCCTGAATAAAATGTGAAGGGCTCTCTGGCGGGAGTGGGGGTCTGGATTAAACGGCGCGGAAATGTTGACTCAATTGCGAGGAGTCTCAAGCGGGAGCGCCGTTCCTGACAAATTTGCGAAGAAGTCACAGGCGGGAGCACCGATCCTGAGTAAATTGTGAGGAAGTCTCATGGGCGGGAGTCCTGAATAAATGTGGAGGAAGTCTCAGGCGGGAGCCCTTGTTCTTGTAATTCGGGGGCGGCCAGGGGCCAAGTTTGAGCAGGAAGACTTTCCCTGTCAAAAAACAGGGTGCAAGCGTCGAGGGGCACACTTTGATGGAGAAAAAACAGCATGCACCGGTGAGGGGGATCAACAGTACTTGCTCAAAAATGAAAGCTCAACAACAATAACAATAACAAGACAAATAACAACAAAAACAACAACAGTAACAGCAACTGCAACAACAACAACAACAACAACAATCACAGCAACAACACCAACACCAAAACCACCAACAACAACAACAACAACAACAACAAAAATCATCATAAAGCTGTTCATGAATTCCTGCTCGCGTACTATTCAACACGTAGATCCCCAAACTCTCGGTACCCGCCCTCTTCGTCTCCGATCGTACCACCCCTGGGGCATACTTTCCCTACGTGCCGCGTGCAAGTGGTACCCCAGATTTCGTAATAAAGGGAGAGGGGTCTCATTTCGGGGGGGGGTCTCTTCCAGGCTATCTTGGAAGGCCTGGGGGGGTCTGGGGACGATGTTTTGGAGGGTTCTCCCACGGGGGGGGGTCTGAAATGGCTTGTCTTGGAGGGTCCAGACCCCCTCCCTTTTATTACGAAATCTGGAATATCAAAGCCAAGGAATGTCGCTGCCGAGTCTGGGTGATCCTCGGCAACGAGTTCGCCGCATCTTCTTCCACAGAGGAACGCCTCCGGGAGACCCCCTGAAAGGGTCCCCGAAGGGGTCGCGCGGCCGAGAGGCCCCGACTTTCGAGGCCCCTCACATGGGGTCGGAGCAGATGGGGTCGGAGGATCGCGCCGCATCGCCGATACATCGGCGATGCATCGGCGATGCGACGAGGCATCGTCGACATCGGCGACGCATCGGCGCTATCGGCGTGGAGACCCCCGACGCCGTTTCTTTCATAGCGTCGACCCTCAGAGGTCTGGACCCCTTCCCCGGGACCAGCTTTTCGTCCTGAGCCGTTTTGTTGACGGTCCCGAGGCCCAGCGAGGCCCCCCCGGAGGCCAGAAATAGCGAAAAACCTCCCGTGATGATTTCGTCAAAACGCCAGGGAGGTCTGGGTATCGCGACGCATCGCCGATTCCAGCTCGATGTTTCCTCTCCTGAGCCAATCCCACCGTAATGCTACCCCTCGAGGAGAGTTTCCGCGGAGTCGACCTGGATGGCTCGCTCCCTCGCCGCGATGAGGAAGGAGGAGGAAGGAGCAGGAGTACGAATAGGAGGAGGAGGAGGAGGAGGAGGAGGAGGAGGAGGAGGAGGAGGAGGAGGAGGAGGCGCAGCGTCAAGAGGGGGTTCGTCGTCATCGCATACACCTGCCTGCTCTGCCTACGCACAATGCGGCTCCACTCCCCCATCGGAGTGTCGGCCGCCAGGGCCGCCGCCTTCGCGAAGTCACGCGAGGCGGCAGCATCCAGACACCACTGACCACTCCGTCTCCTCGCCTGATGAAGGAGACGGTGGAGATGGAAAAGAATCACTAACTGACGGAGCCTCGCGATCGATGGGGTCCACGATGACCAACCGGCGGGGCAGGGAGGGGTCCACCCGAAAGCCCGACACGAACCCAACCAGAAAAAGAAATCCAGGGCAGCGGACATAGCGAGAGAGGCACTCGCGGCAATCGCAGCCGAGAAGACATTGGAGGTCAGGATTCCGCATGCGCGCGTCCGTGACCCATCCTCCTGTCCAACTCTTGATGGCAGCCATTATCCAGGATGGGGGGGATTGCAACGAGACGCCCGCCACCCCCGCCCAGTCCACCCCCGCACAGACATCCTCCCCGACCTGGAACCATCGCTGGGGCCGAGAGAGAGAATGAGGGGGATAAGAGAGGAGGCCGACGGGTGGAGCAGAGGAGAGATGCCACCCTGGAGACACCGCTGGGTCTTGATGCGGAGAGAGGGCCTTCCTTCCGCCAGGGCTTCGCGCGCGGCAGACTGCCGAGCGCGGGGCAAGGCAAGGCCAGCACGGGCGGGAGCAGCAAGTGGGACGAGCTCCGCTGAGGCTTCCGCCGCGACTCGCAGGTTCCAGGCGCGAGGCGGCTCGATCCAGAAATTCGGCCATGGCCTGGTGCCACCACCCGATCCCATCCACTGCACCAGAGGGAGATGCTCCTCCGCCTCCGCCTGCAGCCGACGGCACAACGATCGCCAGACCGTTGTGGTCTCAAGCGCCGCGCGCATCCTGGCGGCGAGGGCCACAGCCCGCAGCGGCGGAAGCGAGGGGCCTCCAAGCGCGGGAGGTCGAAAAAAACACGTCAGAGAGAACCAGGCGCCAGGGGCCCTGAGAAGACTGGTCAATGTGTGTCGTCCGTCGGCCACCTCCTCCTTCGGGAGTTCGCACAGCTGACTTGTGCACTGCAGAACGCTAACAGCACGCTCACGATACAGCACACAACATGTGGCCGCGTCCGCCCCCGCGCGAGAAATAGCACTCGTGCGTTCTTTGTGTTTCTGCACCACGGGCGCCCACTGAGCGCGTGCGGTAGTCGACGGGTCGATGATGCATCCAAAATACTCTAACTCGGAAACGACTCGCAACTGCCCCCACTCGCTCCAGGCGTGGAGGAGCTGAGCACGTCGCTGAACCTCGGGCGTGAAGGGGGCCCACAACGGCACGCAGAAACATTTGCTTGGCCCAAGATGCAGGTTCGCAACCTCGCCAGACACATCGAAGACACGGCGCAGGTTCTTGCGACCAGGGGTTCCCCACACCACAGCACCGCAGTCGTCGGCACGCCATCTGGCGAGCCCCTTGTCGCGGGCTTCGAGAGACGCATCAAGGTCGCGGACAAAAGGGTCAACACCCAGCGCGAACACGCTGCCCGATGGGAGGGGGGGGGGGCACCTTGCACGACACCCCCTCGCACATCGCAGAGAGGGACGCGGGCAGAACAGCTACTGCACGCGGTGGCTTGCGCGCAAGTCCCCTGGAGCGCCTCGATCACGCCTCGGAGGGCCCCCCGGGCCCCCAGGGCCCGCCAACTCGAGATCGCCCTGGGCCCCGTCGACTCGAGGGAGAGGGGGCGAGTGGCACCGGGGGGGCACGCGCAGGGCGAACCGCCCGACGGGGCCTGCGATTTCGGGATGCACGCCCCAATGGCCGCATTAAAATCAGAATGCGCCGGGAAGCCCGATCGAAGCCAGACCGAGGCACGGCCACGGCACAGGATCTCCGCGCCTTGTCTCGCCACGCCCCAGGCCGCGGCTGGCAAGCCGTCTGGGCCAGGCGCCGCGGGCCCAGCACGGGCCACAGCCCGGCGCAGCACATGCAAGCCAGGCGGCGGGAGCTCATCCCATTCAGGAGCAGGCGCGGCGAAGCGCGTCAGGTACTTCTCTTGCATCAGCGCCCTCCTGCTCTCGACGGCGGGGTCCCAGGACGGCGCGAAGACAGGTACCCAGTGCGCCGCCAGCGCCGCCGCCATGCCCTGCTGCGCGGTGACAGCTCCCCGGGGGAGGTCCACGGCGGCGAAGTGCTGCCGAGCCCCGCGCGGGGCCCACAGCTGGGCACGCCTCTGCAGGGCACGGACCCGCGCCAGCATGCGCTTGCGCAGCTCCTCGGCCGACCCCACCTCAGCCTCGGACTGCACCTCGCGACTCCTGGCCGCCGCCTCTCGACGCCGAGCCAGCGAGAAACGGCGCTCGAACTCCGCGGGGCCCTTGAGCAGCACCCGCCCGAACAGACCCTGCCCGCCCAGCTCGATCACCTCACTTGCCCATGCGTTCTGCGCCAGCACAATGCGCGCCAGCTTGGCGTCCTGGCAACAGAACGCCCTCGCGAGCTGACGCAAGATCATAGCGTTCGCGCCCTTCGCGCCTCCGTCCGTCGCCAGCAGCTCCGCCTGCAGCAGCTTGGCCGCAGTCTGCAGGCACGCGACGCACGCGGCATAGGCGCCCGGTGGCGCCAGCTGCTCCCAGCGGGCCTCCTCGCAGCAGCACTCCACGATCCCCCTGTAGCGCGGCAACATCACCAGCATCCTCGGGATGGGCGCGGGGCCTCCGGCGGGAGGCCGCGGTACCCGCGGGGCCACAGACGCGATCAGCACCGCATGATCGCTCACGCCCTTGATGTGGAGCCCCCTCGGCTCGCCACACACAGAGGCCGCCTGCCATTGCTGGCACAAGGCCCAGCGCGGCACGCTGACCAAGACTTTGTCGATCCTGGAGGCCAGGCGCAGGCCCTGATGCCAGTGCGTCGCGCGTGCAGGAGCCAGCTCGACAGCCAGGCGCAGCGCCTCCTCCCATGCGCGCTGCGCAGGCGCCCGCGGGCTCGACGGCGGGGCCGCAGGAGGAGGCGCGCCGAACTCGCCCCGCTCGAGAACGTCACCGCACTTGAACTCGCCGACGATGACCACAGCGCGGGTCGCGGGGTCGGCGTGTGCCCACACAAGATCAGCACGAATATGTTGGAGTAAGCGGGTCCGCACCTCCGCCGCGAAGCCAAAGCTGTGCACATTCCAGTGGCGCAGCTCGGCACCAGGCTGCGGCCGTGACTCGGAGGGCACGGCCTGGAACCACATCGGACGGGACAGAGGCGATGCGCTCACAACAGGTCTGCGCAGGGAAGACAGTGGCCACACCTCCCGCATCAGCCTGTGTGCCAATCGGGGCAAAAGCAAAGCGCACAAAATCGCGGGCGATGCCCGCATGCGTCTCCTGCATACCCAGGACGATTGGCCCCCGCCAGTACGTCTGCAAGTAACACAACTTGCGCTTGACGATCTCCCGGGAATAACTCGCAAATGCCCAAGCATTCCAGGAAGCAAATTGCGCCGCCCTTGCAGCGCCACAGTGCGCGCCGCCTCAGCAGCGCGCCGTACGGTTAAAGACACCGCTCCTGAGCCTCGGGCTGAAGCACCTGCGCCACTGCCTCCGCCAGCTCATCCTGATTGAGATTGAACTTCCTGATGCAGGCCATGTTCCAGAAGATCTTCGGGCACGCAGTGGGCGACGTGATCAGCTTGTGTGGAAGCATCCTCTCGATACCCTGCCTGATCCACTTGAGCGCCAGCTCGTGGTTGACCTGTCGTCGATTGCGGTCCTTGCCCAGATTGACGTTGACCTGCGCGCCCGTCGGGGCCGTCGCATTCACCTTACGCCACTGGCCCTGGCCAACCCGCATGAGCTGCAGGAGCTTGTTGTTCCTCCTCTCGACAAGCGTGGCCGCACCCTTGCAGCGCAGCAGGAAACTCTGCGAGACCGCGTCGCCTTCCAGCCGCACGTGATCGTGGAGCTGCGCCTCCGCGACCAGCGGGGCCAGAGCCTGCTCGACCGCCTGCTTGGGGGCAGCGCCGTCTTCGCGAAGACCGTGACCACCGCAGGGTCGGGGTCTCTGTCCCAGCTGCCGCCCGTCTGCGGTGCCGAGCCTCCCGAGTTGAGCACCACCAACTCATCCTTGAGCATCTGGATCTCTTTCTGCATGCGGTCGAGGTCGTCCATCCTCGCCTCCACCGGTGCGATGCGGTCTTCCATCGCCTGGAATCGCGCATCGTTCTGCTTCGCCAGGTCGATGACAGTGTCCTGGAAGGCGTGGGACATGCTCGCACTAGCCGTCGCCACCGCCGCCTGGAGGAGCAGGAGGAGGAGGAGGAGCAGGAGGAGGAGGAGCAGAAGGAGGAGGAGGAGGAGGAGCAGGAGCAGGAGGAGGAGCAGGAGGAGGATGAGGAGGAGGAGCAGGAGGAAGAGGAGCAGGAGGAGGAGGTTGAGGAGCAGGAGGAGGAGGAGGAGCAGGAGGAGAAGGAGGAGCAGGAGGTGGCAGGAGCTCCCCATCCGCAACGCCGTCGTGCCCGTCGGCCTCGCCCTCCGGCTGCGCCTAGAGCGACCCTTCGCCAGGACGACCCTGCGCTCAAAGCTTTTCCCAGCGCGAGAGGGCCCGGGCATAGGGCCACCGCGGCCGGAGCGGGGGCACTCCGAACACACGACGCCGCCACAGCGCGCGCCGCGGCCGGGGACCGCGGCGCAGGCCCCGGGATCCGCCGCCGCTCGGGCGAGCCTGCCACCCCCGCTGGGAGCGGGCCCGAAATGGCCCAGCGCTGGCTCTGGCCAGCAGGAGGCGCGGAGGGCGGCCGGGCCACGAGGGCGATCCCGCAGGTGAGGCGGCGGTGCTCCTCTCGACCTCCTCCTCCTCCTCCTCCTCCTCCTCCTCCTCCTCCTCCTCCTCCTCCTCCTCCTCCTCTTGTTCATTCCCCTGCCTCTCGCTCCTCCTCCTC
>CAUYUJ010018653.1:82976-105476 GCA_963575745.1 Prorocentrum cordatum
CGTTTTACGGCGGTCCCGGGGCCCGTGGAGGGCCCCCGAGAGAACGGAAACGGCGAGAAACCTACAGACCCGCTTCCCCGAGGACCTGTGCCACTTCATGGCGATCTCGACACGAGCTCATCTGGGGAGCTTCAGCGCCCCTCTAACGGGGACTCCACTCACGGGTACTTTGGCCAGTGACCCAGCGAACCCAACCCTTCCCGATGTGGGCAACGCTGCATTGCCAGAAAGAGGCCCTAAAGTGGCGACTTTCGGCAAAATTGCAAAATACCCGTTAGTAAGTACCCGTTGCGGTGCCGTTGAGAGCTGGCGGCGCAGGCCAGGCCGGGTCTCTCTCTCTCTCTCGCGCGCGCGCGGGAGCGAGGTCTCCGAGACACACGGCGAGCGGTCTGAGGTCGTATCTCCCACGCGGCGGGGGAGCCTGGAGATCCGCGCGACGCCCGGAGGCGGCGGGGGGCGGACAAACAGCTCGAGGATCAGGGCGCTTCTAGGCGTGTGTCGGGCGTGTCCCCCTGCAGGGGGCTTGCCGACGAAGAAGAAACAATACCCCAAACATGCACCAAAAGGGTCAAACAATACCCAAAACAGAGTCCCAAGACTATTTTTCTGGACTATTTTTCTGGACGATTTTTGGGTATTCTCTATTTCTCGTCGAAGATCCCCCTGTAGGGGGACAGCCCCGACTAAAGTCTTCTTCTTCCCCCCACTTCTCGGCCACCGAGCTTAGGTTCAGGTCGGGCCTGCCCCCCTACAGGGGGGTCTTGGGCGAAGGATTGGAGATAGAGATAGTCAACACGTATACAAAACATCGTCCCAGTACTATGTTTTTAGAGGCCTCCTAGATGGGGTCGGAGTAGATGGGGTCGGAGGATCGCGCCGCATCGTTGATACATCGGCGATACATCGTCGATGCATCGGCGATGCACCGGCGATGCATCGTCGACGTTGTCGACGCATCGGCGACGTCGACGTGACGCAAATCGGGCTGCACATTCAGCCGCATCGGCGATGCATCGCCGATGCGGCGCGATCCACCGACCCCATCTACTCGGACCCCATCTGGGAGGCCTAGACATTTGCCCCCTGTGGAGGAACAGGCCCGACTTCCTTCTGGGCGGCCGACGGGGCCAGCACTCACACGGGCGCCTCCCGGGGCGCCCTCGTCGCCCCGGCCGTGCTCCCGGCGGGGCCCGCCCCTGGCCAGAGCGGGGACCCCCCCGGCGCTGGGTCTGGGGGGGGGAGCGCCTGGGCTCGGCCGCGGTCAGGGGGGGAGGGGCCCTGGGACACACAAATACATGCACACAAAACATTCCCCCATATTGTCCGGTATTTTCTGGATTTCTGTCTTTCCCCCCACTTCCCATATGTTCTCCTCTTTTCTGGGGAATCGACGATTAATTGTGTCGGTGTGTTTTTTTCCCCTCCTGAAATCTGTTGGAGGTCCTCGCGGACCGCTTGAATCCGCGGTCTGGATGGAGAACACGTCTGCGTACAGGGCAGTATTTAATACATCGGATGTTAAAAAACATAAGATTCTCAATCCACGATTCATCGATGCATCAATGTATGCATGAACTCGTCTATGTTTGTAATACTACTTCCCTGCATTTGTTATACATAATCCGCACGCGGAGCATGTATAAAAACGGCACTGTAGTCACAATCTGGAGGTCCGCGCGGACCGCTTGAATCCGCGCTGGAAACCCCTCCTCCCGCGGAGCGTCACGCGTTCCCTGGCAGGACGAGCGAAGCCCAAGAAGCCCAGGGCATCCTGGAGGCAAGCAGGGTGCGTCTTGGCGTGGGTTGTCCCACTGCACGCATGTTGTTTGCTTGCCGGTGCCGACCCCGTCCCCGGGACCAGTCTCTGTTTGCGGGCGGCCTCCACGCCTGCGAGAAACAGTTCGCCCCCCGGAATCGCGAGCAAGCCGCCCGTCGCGATCCCTCGGCGTCGCCGGGGGGGTCGGCCCAGGGCCTGCCGGCCAAGCTGAAGGGGCCCTGGGACACAGAAATAAATACATAAATAAAAGGATACCCCCCCATAGTTTCCCATATTTTCTGGGTCCTTGTCTTCCCCCCCACTTCCCATATTTTCCCATATTTTCATGGGAGTCGACGATTGATTGTGTCTGTGTGTTTTTTGTCCCCTCCTGACAAGCGAGGGGGGCTGCGCGGCGGAGGGCCTGGCGACCAGCCTGCCGGGTGACACATCTGTTTGAAACAGGTCGGGGTCTAGGCATGGACGGCGACGGGGGGGGGCGCGAGGCCGCTCGCGCGCAGGCATCCGACCACAGCGCACCACGGGAGTGGATGGCCGAGTCTTCTGTCGGGCGTGTCCTCCTACAGGGGGATTTTGAACGAAAAACAAAAAATAGCTCCAAGATTATCAAGAATGGTCAAAACCCCCCCCAGACTATTTGTTCAAATATTTCTGAACATTCTTCCTGTATAGGGACAGGCCCGACTGCAGCCGAGTCGGAGCGGACCTGGCCGGCCCAGACATCGCTGCATGGAATCGGCTCGGTCAGGTCGCTCGACACGGGCGCTGCCTCCAAGGCGCCCCCGGCGCCCGCGCAGGCTCGCGGCGCCGCTCCCCCCCCCCAGGAGAGCTCGCGGCGCACTATGGGCGGCGAGCCCGCGGGCGGCGGGGCTGCAGAGGGGGTGGGCGGGGCCAGGAGCGCATGGGCCCCAACCTTCCGAGGTACAGTATCTGCTTCCTCCTCCTCCTCCCCCTCCTCCTCCTCGTCCTCCTCCTCCTCCTCCTCCTCCTCCTCCTCCTCCTCCGCCTCCTCCTCCTCCTCCTCCTCCTCCTCCTCCTCCCCCTCCCCCTCCTCCTCCTCCTCCTCCTCCTCCTCCGCCTCCTCCGACTGGCTGACCCCCGTCCGCTTGACCTAAGGAACGACAAATAAGGAGCGAAGCCCCTGTCTTTCCCAGTGAGTCTAGGGAGTCCGAAGGGATACCAAGGGGGGCCTCGCCGCAAAGAAGGCAGCAGAACTCATGCGAGCCAAAGGAACGACCGAGCCCCTTTGGAAAAAAAGGCGTTCCTTACTCCAGCCGGACCCGCCAGGGCGCCTGCCTGGGCAGCCCGGGCGGTACCCACCAGAGCGCCTCCCCGAGGCGCCCGCAGCTTCCAGGGCGCTTGCGCCGAGGTGCCCGAAGGCACGCGGGCCGCCCGAAGCCACCTGCCAGGGCGCGAAGCCCGAAGGCACGCAAGACGAAGCCGGGCCGAGTACAGCTTCGGGAGAGGACAAACTCGAGAATCTCTTCTGAGATCCGGCGGTTCAGGGGGATGTCTCGGGCGCCGCGGCCTTCCCAAAGCGTTCCAGAACGCTCTGAGAGCGTTCCAGAACGCCTGGAACGGATCTACAGTAGGAGCTCGAACACAAGAAACTGTCCGCAAAACACCCATACCTGTGACCGCAGAATGTCCATTCCTGTTCGGAAAAGGGACGCCGCGGCGTCCACAGCACAGCCATCGAATCCCCAGAGACCCAGGGCACCCGGGAGGCAAGCAGGGCGTTTCTTGGCATGGGCTTCCAGGGTATCCTCGTCCTGGCCCCGTACGAAGGTGCGCCCTCATGGATTGGCCAGGGACCCTGTCCTGGGCCGAGGAGTCGACCCGGCCAGGCTAGGCGAGGTGGCCAGTCGGAACGGACCGCCTCGCGCCTCACAGCTGAAGAGGACCAGGGACACACAAATAAATACACACGAATCCCAGGATTCCCCACATTTTATCATATTTCCTGGGTCTTCGTCTTCCCCCCCACTTCCCAGATTTCCCAATATGTTCGGAGGAATCGACGGTTCATTGTGTCCGTGTTCTTGTCCCTCCTGAACAACAAGTGCACTCGGGGGAGAGCGCGAGGGGCACAGGGGGCGCTTCCAAGAAGGCAGCGGGGCCCCCGTGAGGCCATCCTGGCTCCTGAGAAGCCCCGCCCTGCAGTCGGACCCTTTGTGGGCCCCGGAAACGGCAGGGCCGTTTTTTCACCGTTTCCAAAAAAATGTCCCTTGAAAATGGAAACGGCAAAAAAACGGCGACCGGAAACGGCAAAAAAACGGCTCCACGATTGGAACCGGAGTCGGAACCGGTCAAAAACGGCGACGGAACCGGTAAAAAACGGCGTCGGAACCGGCGAAAAAACGGCAAAACGGAACCGGTAAAAAAACGGCCCTGTCGTTTCCAGGGCCCACTAAGGTCGGACCTAGACCAGGCAGAGCACCCCTCGAGAACATGAGGCCCTCCGTCGGCCCAAACCCACAGAACATCCTGGGAGACCCTCCGCGGGATGCACAGGAACACCCGGCAAGCACGAAGACCATCCAGGGGCGGCCTCCCCGAGCGGTCCTCGATGTAATACTCCGAGGCCCTCCGACCTCTCAGCAGGCCGCCAACTTTGCGCGCGCCGCCGCTCAAAAGCGGCACCCTGGTTGCTGGAGGAGGAGGAGGAGGAGGAGGAGGAGGAGGAGGAGGAGGAGGAGGAGGAGGAGGGGAGGGGGAGGGGGGGAGGAGGGGGGGGGGGGGGGGGAGGAGGAGGGAGGAGGAAGGAGGAGGGAGGAGGAGGAGGAGGAGGAGGAGGAGGAGGAGGAGGAGGAGGAGGAGGAGGAGAAGGAGGAGCAGGAGGAGCCGCCACTCGGAAGCGGCACCCTGGTTGCCGAACCCTATGGGGAGGAGCCCTGACCCAGCCCGCGCGGCGCAGCGGCGGGCGCGGCCATCTTGGTTGGCCCCCTGCGGGTGACTCAGGCACGCCCGGACACAAGGTTAGGTCGGGCATGTCCTTCTACAGGCAGATCTTCAACGAAAACAATAAAAAAACAAACAATACACCAAAATGGTCCAACGCAAGTATGCAACAAATGGTGCCCGGACTATGTTTGGGGGGGCCACTTCTGAACATTCCTCCTCTAGAGGGACGTGCCCGACTTGACACAAGGGCGAGTCTGAGCGATGCCCTGCTGCGGTGCAGGTCGGCGGCTTGTGGCCTCCCGCCACCCTGGAGGGTCTTGAGTCTTGAGACCAGGGCCTACTGGCGGCGGGGTGCCCCAGGGGCCCACGGCACTCCAGAGCGCGGCTGGCCCGCACACCCACCCCCTCGGCCGCCTCGCAGGCTGGTGAAAAGCTGGCTCATGATGATATTGGACGAGGGCAGCCCTTTTATAGGGTTGGTCTATTTAAATGCGTGGGCCACCTGCACGCCCGAAGCTGTGAAACGTGAGCTGATCATGGCGATGTTCATGGATACTGGACGTCATATTCGGCCTCACCCACTTACCATCACTGAGCAGTCTGGCAATCAATGAGCAAGGTTGGTGTCCACAACCTTTCTTGACAAGACTTTTCTGATAAAGCCTACAGGCGCACTGGTTCGATGGCTAGAACGAGGACTGGGACGAGGGAGAGAAGGGTAACATAGGCTGATCAGGACATGAGGTAAGCACGAGGGGCAAGGAGACGGCCTGACGAAGGCTTGCGCTGTCGAGCCCTGATGTGTCTGAAAATTTAACAAATTAGAGTGCCGACACCAGTCGTGCCTATCGGTGTCTGCACTGTTTCCTTGGGTAGAGAAGCCCCTTCGACGCCTCGGTTGGACCCCTGGCAGACCCTGGTCATTTCCCCACGGGCACCGTAGGGCAAAGAACATGGGGGCACCCCGCATAATTCTCGGACCGGCGCTGGGGCCCCCTCCCTGGCGCGCTCCGCGCGCCAGAGGCGGCGCCAGAAGCGCCGCCATGGGGCTCCAGCGCCGATCCGAGAAATCCGCGCGGACCTCCGAATTGTTATGCTTATGTCATTGCTCGCTCCCCGACACTCGGGAGCGGCCAAGAGGGGGGTGTCCAAGAGGGGGGGGTGCAAATCATGACCGGCAGCATGTGCGCGGCCCTGCGGAGGGGCCAGTGACGTAATGAAACGAGAAGAGACGCCATGAAACCTGGGGAAATATCATGGCCCCCGCCATGATATCCACCCCCCCTAAGCATCACCCCCATCTTTTCCGCCCCCGAGACACCAACTTCCCCGGCCCCGTCCGGGAAACACGCCTCCCTGCACTCTTCCGTCAGCCGTGCCACATGTGCACATAAGCGTGCAGCGCTCTCGGGCCCGTTGTCGAGGCTGGATCCCTCGGGGCTCCTCGCGTTGGCTTCTGGAGCGTCGCGCGTGGTTTTCGCGAGGAGGCGACAAACCACTCAGTGCAGGCCAGTCCACTAAAGACTTCCAACCAGAAACCCAACCCTGAGACCCCAGGACGTCCACTGAGTGTGGCGTGGCGGCGCCACGCCTTCCATGGCAGAACCACACCATCGAAGCCCAAGAAACCCAGGGCACCCTGGAGGCAAGCAGGTTGCTTATTGGCATGGGCCCCCACGGCATGTTTTCCATCTTGTCGGACCTGGGGGGGGTAGAACGCGAACGGCCCCAGGAGCCAGCATGGCCCCCGAGATCGCCCTGAGGCCCCCCAAGGGCCACCCACGGGCGCCCCAGGAGGCGCCCACGAGGGCCCCCCAAAAAGCCTCCAAGAGGCCCCATTGCGAGGTCCCCCAGCAGCCTGTGGTCCACGAGCCCGTGGTCCCCACGACGCCTCCGGGAGGCCTCTGCGAATGCCCCTTCCAAGAGCCCGTGGTCCACGATCCCGGCAGGGCGGCGGAGACCTCAGCTCTGGCGAGGTCCCGGCCACTCTGCGCTGGTCGCCGTCCCCCCCCCTGGACTCCCTCTCCCAGCCCCCGCCTCCTGCTCCTCCGAATCCCCGTCCTGCTTCCGCCACCTCCTTCGGTGGCGCTCGAGCGGGGACCCCTCGATAAGGAATGATAAAGGTGCCCCATGCTCTATGAAGGGGACCCAAGCGAGGAGAGCCAGCAGCATTAGGGATAGGGGGTCATGTTCTGCAGATGTATCAGGCCAAGGCGCCCAGATGTATTATCCCTGATGCGAAGACGGGGACCTCAGTGAGGCCACGTCTTCATCGCGCTGCTCGGGTCAAGGCTATGTTGCTCCCGTCGTACTTCAGGACCACATTCCGGAAACACTTCCGAGCATCCCGAAACGTACCGAACCAGTGTATGCCCGACACGCGGGCGGAGTGTCGGAGGAGTATCGCCTCCCAGTGCCCGACACGTGAAAACCCCGTGAATTCGGTTCGGTCTTGGTGCCCGAGACTCTTCCTGGCGATCAGGGTTAAAAGTAGGCTGGAACATCATGAGGCTAGGGGAGTTCTTGAGTTCTCGACGGCCTGTAATAATCGTTCCTGGACATGGTACGTAGAATTTCTATCAACATGCCACTACGGGATGTTCGAGACTTGCTCTTACCAAATACACATGTCCGATCCATCCCTACTTTTTCGGCGGTGGGCAAACCTCCCTTTAGTAAACTTCCCCTTGAGGACCGACGGCCCTGGACCCGCAAAATGATGGCCGCGACGCCCTCTCGCGAACCGAAACCGGCCAATTCCTCAATCGACGTGTCAGGGTAGGAGGTCTATCCACCTCCGACCATTACGGAATGTTCGAGACCTGCTCTCGTCAAATACACATGTCCGATCCATCCCTACCTGTTGTGTGCCTTCATCTGGTTCCATTGCGCCCTGCTCGGGGGCCACATTCGAACCCTACCCCCCCCCCTCAGAAATCGTGGGGGGCAGGGGTAAGGTTCGCATGTGTCGGGAGCGGCCAAAGAGGGGGGTGTCCGAGAGGGGGGGGTGCAAATCATGACCGGCGGCATGTGCGCAGCCCAGCGGGGGGGCCAGGGACGTAGTGAAACAAGAAGAGGCGCCATGAAATCTGGGGAAATACCATGGCCCGCGCCATGAAATCCACCCCCCCCTGGGCATCACCCCCTTCTTTTCCGCCCCCGCATGTGGCCCCCCACCTGCTCCCCCATCCTGCTCCTCCTGTGGCCGGCGTGGTCAGCGCAGCAGGCGCGCGCAGCACGGAGAGGGAAGCCCGGCCCGCCCACCGCCGCCCCAAGGCCCCCCCCCCCGCAGTCGGGGGCTGCTGCCACGGGGGGCCCCTCGGCCCAGGGTGTGCCCCCAGCTCTCCCCAAGCTCCGCCTTGGCGAGAGGCGGAGGTGTCGGGTGACAACGTTCATTGCTCAATTATTCATCCTATGTCACCTCCAATCGATTGCTCTTTTTTCACAGTTTTACCTGATTTTGAGTTTTATAGGGCCCAAGACACTTCTCACGGCGTGGGTATGAAATTCGGCGAATGGTGGAGGACGTGTGGTGTACCTCCAATTGGTGGCGGCAGGCACATGATGCCCACCAGTGCGTGTGGAGTACCTCCAATTGGTGGCGGCAGGCACATCATGCCCACCGGTGGATTGGCCCCGTGTTTCCCGCGAGGGGTGCTCTGGAGGGCGCTGGGGGCCCCCCTGGAACTCCTGGGGCACCTTGGGCCATGGGGTACTTCTGGCAGCGCCTGGCACGCTGACGGCGTCGGATCGGGAGGCCAGATCGAGTGTCGCTCTGTGCCTCGGATCGGGCCGCCTCGGCACGGAGTCGACGTCGAGTCGGGGTCGCCCGCGCCAGCATGCACAGCGGCGACGCGCGGGAACACCGCGCCGCACCCCGTCGTCGGACTGTCCGGGCCGACTCGGCCGGAATCGACATCGAGCCGGAGCAGTCTGATGAAACTTCGGGGGCGTCGAAAAGGGGGCGCCCAGGGGGGGAACAGGGGAGGCACTGCCAACAGAAGGGTGGAGCCTGAATTCTTGGGAATATCATGGCCCCGGCAATGCTATTCCCCCCCTATAGTCATCACCCCCGGCCGCCCCCGAGAAATTAGAGGCCTCCCAGCAGATGGGGTACGAAATATAAGAAATCGTCAATACAGATTCCAAGATTGGCAGACATAGTCGAAAAATCGTCCTCTGACTATTTTGGGACTACTTTTGAATCTTCCGCCTGCAGAGGGACAAGCCCGACTTACACTCAAGAGAGACGGGCCCTGCACGGGCCTGCACTGAAGTGGCCCGGGCAGGCCCGGCGGTGCTGGCGCTACCAGCCTGGAACCTATCCCTATCCCTAAGATTGACACGCCAAAAGGCGATGACAATCTTAGGGATTCGCCCTCAAAAAATAAGGGAATCCCTAAGATTGGCATCGTGATGAGGAGGTGCCCAGCATAGGGATAGGGGTATGTTCCAGGTTGGTAATGGCGGACACTCCCCGCAGACCCTCCGACCCAGACGCCTGGCGCCTCGACTCGCTCGACACACGAGCCCCCCACCCCTCGCACTCTCGTCCCCAGGACCGGTGCGTCACCCCTAGTCGGGCGTGTCCCCGTAAAGGGGTTTCTTGGCGACAAATTAAAGCATACCCAAGCAATACCCCCCCCCCAAAAAAAAAAGCAAAGTCGTCCCCAGACTATTTTCTCACCATGTTTGAATATTCCACCTCTAGAGAGACAGGCCCGACTTAACCCTAGTCGTTTCTCTGGAGGTTCCCGAAGCCCTGCCAGGGCCCCGAGAGAGGCCGAGCACTAGGGGAAACCTCCGTCTCGATTCTTGTCGAACCTCCGCTTCGATGTTGTCTGGGGACGCCGCTGCACACACTCCTCAGGGCGCCTGGGTGGTGTGCCCGAGCGCTCTGGCCCCAGCGCCTCCCGCTGCGGAGGCGGACAGGGCGGAACTCCCTGGCCTCGGGGGCGCCACGAGGCCACGTCGGGAGCGGCCAAAAGGGGGTGTCCAAGAGGGGGGGGGGCAAATCATGACCGGCGGCATGTGCGCGGCCCAGCGGGGGGGCCAGGGACGTAATGAAGTAAGAAGAGGCGCCATGTAATCTGGGGAAATATCATGGCCCACGCCACGATATCCACTCCCCCCTAGTCATCACCCCCCTCTTTTCCGCCCCCGACCACGGCAATGACCAGAGTCGGACCGGGACTCATCGGGGATCCCTGGGATGTTACAGTAGGGGCCCGACCACAAGAAACTTCCCACAAGAAGCCCAACCCTGAGACCCAGGGCCTCCATTGATTTGTGGCATGTGAGCGTCGCGCTTTCCCTGGCAAAACCATCGAAACCCAAGAAACCCAAAGCATCCTGGAGACAAGCAGGGTGTTTCTTGGCATGGCCTTCCACTGAATGTTGCATCCTCGGGGTACCTTCTCTGTCCCGTCGCGGCCCTATCCGCGTCGAATCCGCGTCGAATCCGTGCCGAATCCGTGCCGGACTCGTCGGATCCGTGTCGACACCGTGTCGACTCCGCGTCGAATCCACGCAAGATCGGCGTCGCGTCCGCATCGAGCCCGCGTCGGGCACAAGAGAGAAGACACCAGTTTGGGGGGACAGGCGAGGCCCCCCGAAGATGTAGCGCGAAGGACGCGGCGGCCTTGGAGGGTGCATCTGGCGCTGCGGCCGTTCCAGGCCCTCTGGAGCGCTCGGAGAGCGTTGTGGCATCCTGGAACAGTTTACCCATCAGTCGGAAGAAATAGATAGAACCATGAGGTAGGAAGGCGGATTAAGTAGACTGGGTTCGGGCACGCGCAGAGAGTAACAAAAAAACGCAGCAAGAACATATCGATTCTTGAAGTCGGAAGGGACTTGAAGTAGGTTGGGCTCTGGGAATCCAATACAGTCGGGCGTTGACCTAAGGAACCCTAAATAAGGAACGAGGCCCCTTTTCCATAAGTTAAACCTCGATGTCCCATCGAAAACATAAGGAAAGCCTGAGGCAAGCTGCGAAACACTTAAGGAACGCGGGGCCCCTCCCCAACGGGAAGGGCTCCTTCTTCAGGGCCCCGACTGTAATGCCTATTTTCAGCGACCGATGGGTAACCCCCGCCCGAGGGGGACCCCCTGGGGGATTCCGGAACAGGGCGCGGAGAGCGGAGGGGTCGCCGTTGCCAGGACCACCTCTGGCGGCCTCCGGGCTGGAGCGCTCCGACGGCCCGGCCGCTCCGGCCCGCGGCCGCGGGGGCCCCCCGAGCAGGTCCCCCGGGAGCAACTCTTCCGATCGGACCCGCACTTCAGGCTCCCGAGGCCCGCTGGCCATCGCTCGGACGTCCATTCTTCCCTGTGTTTTTTTTTGTTCGGTTTCGTGCGTGGGTTTTTTGCCAAATGATCAAGGATGCTCCTCGATGGTCCTCGCCGAAGGAAAAATGCACACGTCCGAGCGATGCCACGCCCGAGGACGGGCCTCCGGAGCCCCACATGCAAGAGAGGCCCAGGTCGAGAAGAGACTCACCTCCTCCGAGGGCTCGGGCAGCGTGGCCTCGGGCCTGGAGGAAGTGTTTCCCCCCCCCCTGGACGTCGAGGTTTGGGGACCCCGCGGATTGCCCAGGGGCTTCCTGCGGGGGAGCACGGTGCGAACCCTCACGACGTTCCTAGGAATGCTCGGGAGCCCACATGGAGCCCTCGAAAAGGCCGCCGTCTGCGGTCTGTGCACAAAGTTGCCCCCACAATTCTCGACAACATCCACGGAACTGGTTAGTCGCGGGGCATTCAGGTACTGCCAGGCCCTGGGGCCCAGTAGCACCCCTCCCCGCACGCCGACATCTTGAAAGGGCGCCTGTCGTGATCCCCTTGCGACGCGCAGCGGTCTGGGCTTCCGTCTCCTAGGCAGCAGGCGAAAGGTTGCCCCGCGCCTCTGTGTTAAACATCCGTGAAGCCAGCTTGTCTGCCCCCCCCGCCCTGGCGCGTCACTTCTGCGCACAGACCTCGGCGCAGCCGGGAGGGGGGGGGGGAGGGGCGTCGTGGAAAGGGCTCTGGGAGACGGGGGCGGCGCCAGCAGGGAGGTGAGCAGGGCACCCGAGGGGGGGCGGAGCCCGAGCGAGCCGAGCCGTGCCAGTGTGACCGCGCAAGGCCAGGAGGAGGAGGAGGAGGAGGAGGAGGAGGAGGAGGAGGAGGAGGAGGAGGAGGAGGAGCGCCTGGTCGTCAGGGCCGTGCTGTCGCGGCCTCGCGAGCTTGGAGGCGCGAGCCCGCCGGGAGCGGCGGGCGGAAGAGGAGGAGGGGCCCGCGAGAGGGAAGGAGGAGGATCGGCAGCAGCAAGAGCAGGAGCAAAATGGGGTAGGGAGGGCGGGAAGGCGAGCGGGAGGCGGGGGGGGGGGGGGAAGCCGCTCCTGCTTTTCCACCTCGCCCCTCTCTTCGCTCTGCCCCCCCCTGCCCACCGAGATTCCGCGGCATCGAGCTGCCTGCATGGAGGCGGGACAAGCAGAATCAGCCGCACCAGTGTGCGGAGCGGTCGAAGGTCCGCGCGGACCTCGTGGATCGGCGCTGGGCGGGGGCGGTGCTTCCGAGGTCGGGCCTGTGGGAGCCCGCGTCGGGCCAACGAGGCGCAGAGGCAGCCGAAGGGCGCGACACTCGCGGGAGACTGGCAGGGGAGTCGAGTCGCGTGCGGAGCAAATATCCCTGGATGTCAGGAGTCCAGACCCTTTGCGACCTGTGGCATCGAGTGCCCCGGCATATGGCCACAGTAGAGGCCTCCTAGATGGGGTCCGAGATGTTGATGATGATGATGATGATGATGAGGATGATGATGATGGTGATGGTGATGATGTTGATGCTGATAGTGATTGTGGTGATGATGATAATGTTGATGATGATGACGATGATGATGATGATGATGAAGATGATGATGAGGATGATGTCGAGAGGGGTCGCCGTGGCCATAGCGTTCTTTTTTAGAAAAGCTGACGGTGGCGATGGCAAGAAGCGATGCATCCAGTCCACGAGCGGCGACAGACACTGCAGGCAGCACAGACGTCGAACAGCGAAATTACACCCTCAAGCGAGGGTGGGCGGGCTTGGGAGCTTGAGCACAAATATGCATATATGTGCGGCCACTGAAACCCCTGCCCCAGCACACTCCACACTAAAGTTGGTACCGTGCCGGGGAGGGTCGCCGTGGCCATAGCGTTCCTTTCTAGAAAAGCTGACGGTGTCGATGGCAAGAAGCGATGCATCCAGTCCACGAGGTGGCGACAGACACTGCAGGCAGCACAGACGTACACTGTGTAACACTACATCATGGCCACAGGCCGCAGAGACTATGCAACCTGGACCGAGACAGATTCTCTATAGCATCAACGATGGAGTCGGCCACCAGCTCTGCAGCTCGGACGGGGAAGCGCGCAGCTTTGCAGCGGCAAGCCACGCCCCTGCCCGCGCGGCCGTCGAAATGTAAATGAGGTCACCCCGATCCCGAACGCGCCATGCCGCGCAGACGGCAACGAGCGCTGAGGCGCTGGAGCTGAGGAACAGTGCCAGCAGAACACTCGTGTGGCCGAGCGGGCGGCCGCTCCGAATTGGCAGAAGTCCAGGTCTACTTGAAGAAACGACGGGAGACTGACCAGAGTTCGAAACTCAGGCAACGCAACAATGAAGCTGGTACGCGGGTGCTCAAGACAGACAGGTACAGACAAATCGACACAGGCACGAAGGACTCTGAGGGCAGCGCGCATCCCGACATTGTATCTCACAAACGTCGGGAGCTGCAACCGCAGGCTAGCAGGCGCGGCCCGACCCCGCGGGTCTGACGCTGCGCGGACAGGCGGGGACCCAGACTCGATCCAAGACTCGCGTGGCACAGAGAGCCAGCAAGCACAGACCGCCGACGATCGAGTCCGCCCAAGGAGTCGATCGACGACGCCCTGATCGCACAGCGCAAGGCCCACATTTCGACTGCACCAAGCGAGGGACAACCCAGACCGCGACGGCGCAGCGCTTTGCAAATGGGGGCCCCGTGGGGCCAAACCACTGGCAAAACAAAACGACGGCGACGGGGCGCCCACACAAAGGCACGTCGGAAGGCAGCACGCATGCGCGAAGCTACTTTCTGGACAAAACGCGCGCCCGCTTCACGACCCGCGGCAGGACGGGCGCCGGCTGGAGCGGCACTGGCAGCGGGAAGCTGCCCTTCACGAACTTGATGTCGATCAGCTCCGCGAGCCTCGCGAACACCTGCTCGCCGGACTCGGCTATCTGAGGCGGGAGGTCCCTGATCCGCTACGATTTGTCGTGCCTCCTCAACGGTTGTCTGATAACAATCTCCCCCTCTCCTTGACCTCCGCTATCGTGCGACCACCCGAGAGCAAGTCGCGTGAGCCCCCCCCATGACGGAGGGTGTACAAGGACGGAGACTCCTTCTGCAGCCCCAGCTCGTGCAAGGCCTGGCGGAACATCGCGCGCGCGTCGGCGGGCCTGAAGTTCCAGAGGCTGACGTCCGCGGGCGCGTTGAGCGTCAGCGCGTGCAGCACGGGCCAGAGCTCGGGGGCGTCGACCAGCATCGCCTCGTCCATCACCCCCGTCTTGCCAGGGCGGCCAGACTTCGCGTCGTTCACGATGATGCCCCACGCGTTGAAGCCCGACCCTGGGATCGGCGGCACCAGCGAGCCCGCGCGCAGCCTGTAGGCCTCCGACGGCCTTAGGCACGCGTGGAAAACCAGCGCCACGAAGACCACCATGCTGGGCAGGTTCTTCCAGATGAGCCAGCCTGCGACCGCCGTCGCGGCCGAGCGAGGAAGAGGCACGCGCATCTGCGGCGGCGCCAGGCGGCGCCGTCCATCGAGGGCTCGCGCCGTCCGCGGGAGTGGCCGCCTCCCGACGAGGATGCGCGGCAGGAAGTGGCGCAGCGCCGCGACCGTCATCCCCCCCGTCGCTGCGTCGAAACCGTCCAGGGCCAAGTCCGTCAGGAAGCACGCGATGATGCTGTCCAGCTGAGGGGCGGTGGTGAAATTCAGGTCGTGCCAGCCCGGCCATTCCAGGAATCGCAAGGCGTGGCAGCGGTACCGATCCCGAGTAGGGTCGGACACCGCTGAGTTCTCGAGGAAGCTGAGGGCCCCCTCGAACAACTCCTCGGCCCGAGGGTGAACCGCCGCCTGAGCCGCCACGATCGGAGCAGCCGTCTGCTTCAGGGAGGGGGCGGTCTGCCGAAGAGAGGCGCGCCTCCTCGAAGCTTTTGCCGTGGAAGAAGCCATGGCGGGATGGCCCGTCCGAGACGTTCAGCTCAGAAGGTACCCGCCGCACATAGCACCAAAGGTTCGCGGCCAGCGCGAGCGCGGCGATCCTCCACAAAGGTCGCCGAAGGGTCGGCTTGCGGCCTCGCCCCTTGCCAGCCGCCAGAGCCAAAGGTGAGTTATCAACGAGGAACAAAAGGCGATGGTGGTGAAGCGAAACGCTGCGGGTGGCGTGCCGAACTGCGTCGCACAGCGCGCTGCCCTCGTGCTCTAAAATGTTCTTCGACGGGTTCCAATGCCTCCTGGAGATCACGGTGACCCAAGACGAGACCCGCATGAGCTCCTTGGGGATCTCGTTGAAGCCCTTGCTGAAGCCCTTGGGGTTCGAGCCCAAGAAACCCTCGATGATGTCGGAGTCGTCGGGGGGCCCTCCGAGACCCAGCGCATTCGCACGTGCCGAAACCGCCGAAGTACAACGATATCTCCACCTCTCCGCCGGCCTCCCAAGTTCGGCCACCCGAGGCCCGACCTCCTTACGAGTACACACACCCACGCCGATAGGGGAAGCGTCCGAAGCCGAGACGCGGGGGCCCCAGGGGATGTTCACGTGCGAAGTCCATAAAGGTAAAGTACTAGCCACACACCAAAGCTCGAACTTGACGGAGGCCCACAGGGGCCTGACCCCAGGGTCCTTCTGGGACTAAAGGCGTAGACGGACGACAGGATGCAGAGGGTCTCTCTTTTACAGATCATCGTCCTCGTGATGTGGCCCAGGAGGACTTCGAGCATGCGAGGCGAGGCGGCGCCTCGCCGCAACGCCGCCAGCAGCGCCTGCCGAAGGCGCATGACGTTAGCAGGTTTCACCCTCACGGCCCCAAGGTCGCCGTTGATCTCGAGGCCCGTGAAGACGGATACGGCCGAGGCGGTATCGAGCGAGTGCACAGGCAGCCCCCGAGCTTCCAGCGTGCGAGTCACCTCGTCCCTCTTGGAGGTGACGGCGACGGGGTCGCCCCCCGCGATGGCGAAGTTGTCGATCGACGTAGCCAGCTGCCGCCACGCTGTCCTTGGCAGAGAGGACGGGGCTCGGTCGGCCATCCTCGATGAGGCCGCCGTCGCAGAACCCGCAGTGGACGGGGGGCCCTCCCCATGATGCTCTGGCAGAACAGCAGCGACCAGCTCCGGCCCATCGGCAGGACGCGCACCATCGGCTGGAGGAAGCAATCGGAAGGGATGAGGAGGCCGTCGAGCTGCTTGACGTTGAGCAAGCGATTGGAGATGGTAGGCAGCGTGAACAGCTCCTCTATGCCCTTCGGTACGAGAATGTGGTAGAAGGCGCGCTGGATGTCGCCCTGGGCCAGCACCGCGGGATGGTTTGACTCCAGGGCGGCCCGCGCCGCCGCCGCGGGGGGCGCGGTCTGGGGCGGCGCCGCGGAACCCTCGTTCGCCACCCTCGTGTCGAAGACGGGGCGAAGCGCACCTTTGCCAACCTTCCCGACAAAGAAAAAAACCGAGCTATAAGGATCACCAGCCCGCGCGACACGGAAGGATATCATACCGCCCCGCAGCAACTTCCCCACGAAGCCGGCGTAGGCCCTGGGGCTGTTGCCCAAAATCGGGTCGACGTAAGGGCGCTGCGGAACCGAAACCGCTCTAGGATCTGAAGCAGACGACTCAACCTTGAGCGCGGTCCGCCCCCCCCCCCCCCCCCCCCGACAAACATTCGCGCTCGGCCTCCCCGACGAGATCATCGACATCAGCTGGGGCCGTCGAGAGATCAGGCCAGGACACCAGGTCCTTGTTGTAGGGTTTGACGCGCTGGGGGTCCGAGGAGTACCCAGGCGCCGACGCGAGCAGCTCTGTCAAGGCTGCTTCGCCAGAATGAGCATCCCCATGATATTCAGGAGGTAGCGGAAAATGTTGATAGGCCTGGGAGATGCGATCCATCGCGCTCGCCTGCGCCGCCGATGCCGTTAGACCAGGCGGGGCAGACGCAGGAGAGAAGTGGCCACTCAGCTGGTTCAGGGCAGCGATGCCGTCGTTAGCCCATCTCCGCCAAGCAGCACCGCGCTGGGCGCGCTGGCGCCCCCGACGGCTGCGGCAAGCGCCCACGCGAGTGTCCACCGCCAGAGCAGGTAATGGGGAACACATCGCGCTGACGAGCTCCAGGGCCCATCGCGGCAGCACTGGTGGAGGCGCGCCCCTACGAAAATGCAGGACTCGCCCAAGCGGCACCGAAGTGCCTGCACCCGCCTGGGAGAAGCTCTCGAAGGGCTATGCGCGCGCCGCCCGCTCCTCGCGGGCTTTGCGCCCCTCTTTGGCAGTGGCGGCCTCCGCCTTCAACTGGTCCACGATAGAATCCGTGAGGGCTGGCGCGATGCACAGGTTGCCCTTGCTCGCCGACACCCCCATATAGGGGTCCGCCTCCACCGCTGGCAGCTTTGGCGCTCTTGTCCTTCCCCGCCTTCTTGTCCTCAGCGGCCACCTGCGCGGTGACGGTGTCCTCGTAGTGCCGCCGCTCGGTGAGCTGGATCTGGCGGCAGATCAGCTCATGCGACGCCAGCCCCGCGCAGTTAATCTGGCCGTAGCAACTGCCTATCTCGAGCAGCCTGCAGTTCATCTCGTGCTGCTGGCAGATCGCATTCGTGTCGCGCAGCATCGCCTCCGCCTTCCATTTGGAGTGCCACGCCAGCGGACCGCCCGCGTTGCGCCTCATGTGATCGAGGCACCGCTGTGTCGTCCGCGGGCATTTGATCGGCCAGTCCGTCTGGGGCGCGGAGGAGGCCAGCAGGGCCGCCGTGGCGAAGTCCACCGCTCGCCGCCCAGCCGCGTCGCGCACTATCGGGTGCACGCGGCAGTCTGCCCCAGCCGCCCCACCAGCGCCTGCAGCAGCGGCCGCAACCACGGGATCCCCTGCTGCCGCAGCGGGCGCGGCCGCAGGGGCTGCAGCAAGCGGCACGGGCACCCCCAGGGCGGCCGCCAAGGCCCCTGCCACGCCTACGCCAGCGGCGCCGCCGCCGACGGGAGGCGCGGCAAGGGGAGCCGCCACCACGGCCGCCGCGTGGGCGGGGTCGTCCAGCTGCACGTTCTGCGGAGCCCAGGCGGCCCCGCCGCCCACGCCTGCAGCCAGCACGAACGGCGAGGCGGGCACGGGCACGCCGCGCAGCATCGCGGCCGCTCGCAGATGCGCCCACATGGTGACAGCGTCGGGCGACGCCGCGAACCCATACGTGTTGAGATCGGCGACGCCGAACAGCGGAGCCCCGAGGCCTCGAAGGGGCCGCACCTCGAGGACGTCCGCATCCACGACCGTCGACTCCTCGTAAACGTTTCCGTCCACCGTGAGGACCACAGCCGCGTCAGGCGGCACGTCCAGCAGCGTGATCCGCTCATGATATAGTGCGGGTCCTCCCACTCGATACCGAATGGCGTGCACATCGCCTGGCCGTGGCATTCTGAATGGCGGCCTTCGCTTGCTGCGAGGCCAAACGGCGAAGCTGCTCGACCGGCGGCGCCACGCCCTCCGCTCCAGCGCTGACCGCCTCCGATGGGACTGAAACTCTCATTCCCGCAGCCTGCGACCTCCAGCTCCAGATCGTGGGCACCACGAAGACGCCCACCAGCAAGCCGAAAAAGAAAAACACGATTGGGCTGCCCCAGGCCGTCAAGACCTGCAGCGCGTGGGGCCCGTCGATGTTCGGGCAGGAGACGCTGTATGTCGGGGAGCACTCGCACGTACAGGCAGGGCACGCGGGAGACGGTGAGGGCGAGGCCGACAACACCACCAAGGCCTGCGAGGCACCGCGCGCGAGATCCGAAAGGAAACGCGTGGCGGCAGCTTGCATGCCCCTCAAAAGCTTGAGCACAAATATTCATAGATGTGCGGCCACTAAAACCCCTGCCCCAGCACACTCCACACTAAAGTTGTTACCATGATGATGATGATGATGATGATGATGATGATGATGATGATGATGATGATGATGATGATGATGACGATGATGATGAAGAAGATGATGAATATAATAATGCTAATGATAATGATGATGATGATGACGATGATGCTGCTGCTTCTGAGGATGACGATGATGATGATAATGATGCTGCTGGTGCTGCTGCTGCTGCTGCTGCTGCTGCTGCTGCTGATGATGATGATGATGATGATGATGATGATGATGATGATGATGATGGTGCTGAAAATCGTCGATGCATCGGCGATGCATCGCCGGTGCATCGGCAGCATCGGCACCGTCGGCGTGGATGGAGAACATCAGGGTTCCACATGGAGCCGCGTCTGCGATGCAACGGCGGTGCGGCGAGATCCTCCGACCCCATCTGCTCGGCCCCATCTGGAAGCCCTAGACATAGTCGCTGCTGCAGCGAAGGCTGGCCCTAGCTATGCACCAGCTGCGCAGGCCAGCAATAAGCTATGACTGAGCGAGCTGCGGAAGGGGGGAAACTGCTTGTTGTCATAATAGCGCATGTGAGGGGACCTGTGTTGCAGTTCCGCTATGAACTTCATAAAGGAGGCCCCGGTCCAGAGGTGGACAGCTACGGCGCAGGTCAGCCGCCGCTCAAGCTTTTGAGTACAATTTGCGGGGTCAGCGGTCGATGCTGTGAGGGGACCCCCGCAGGGTCATCTTGTGCCATCCGGTGCTCCCCGAGGAGCTCCGAGGAGAGAGGAAGAACGGGCCGAGTGGGGAGGTCAGGGGTCCGCGCCTCCGAAGTGCTGAATTGATTTTAGGACTAGGTCGGGCACGCCCCCCTACAGGCGGATCTTGGACGAAAAAATAAAACAGATTCAACGAATGCTCCAAATAGCAAAAACATACAGAAAAATCGTCCCCTAACTATTTTTAGACAATTTTTGAGTTTTTTCCCTGTAGAGAGGGAGAGGCCCGACATAATTTTAAGACGCGGGTTCATGGAGCTCTCGACCCCGCCCCCACGAGAGAGGATTGTCGCCGCGGGTCGTTGTCCCCGAAGGTCGGGGGGTACCCGTCGCTCGGAAGACATGGAAAGCAAAAAAGATAAAGCAGGGAGGAGTTGAGAACAGATCGGGTGTCCGCCTGCTCCGCTGTGAATGAGAATAGAGGGAACACCGCTCGACCCTTGAAATGGGAAGGCCCTCGTGCGGACCCCAAATCTGGGATCCAAGAATACCTACTTCCAACGAGCCATCGGCACGATACGGAGCTCCAGGCGCCCCAGAGTGCGGAAACACCCTGTGACCACGCGGCGGCGTCTGGGAGTGACAGAGGAAGATAGAGCTGCTGGGAGCTCACCGCGGGATGGGCGTCGTGAGTTCACCGCGGGGTGGGCGCCGTGAGCTCAGAGTCCGAAGCTCCGAGGCGAGGTTTGCACGGGCGGAATCGGGCCTCGCTTTCAGCTGCTGGTCGCCCGGCCGGCCCCTCTCCGCTTGCTGAGGAGGCGGAGGAGGGATGGTGACATGCGGGGGGAGGGGAGGAGGGAGAGGAGGAACGCGGAGGCGAGCGAAGCATGAGACAAGGACGGATACTGTGAAGAAGAGATACAAAGAGAGAGGGGGAAGGATTGATAGGGGGGAGGTGGAACGCGGAGGCGAGCGAAGCATGAGACAAGGACGGACACTGTGAAGGAGAGATACAACGAGTGAGGGGGAGGGATAGATAAGGAGATGCATAGAGAGAAAAAGGATATACATTGGGAAGATATGAACAGAAGAGAAGCAGAGATGAGGGAGGAACGTAAACACACATGGAAGATATATCGAGAGAGATACATTGGAGGGGAAAAGAGGAATGTGTGGGGAGGGAGAGTGGACGAGCAGGGAGGATTAGGATTGAGAGCACTGGGGAGGAGCGGCAGCAAGGGGAGTAGAAGGAGGAGGAGGAGGAGGAGGAGGAGGAGGAGGAGGAGGAGGAGAGGGAGGAAGAGGAGGAGGAGGAGGAGGAGGAGGAGGGGAGGAGGAGGAGGAGGAGGAGGAGGAGGAGGGGAGGAGGAGGAGGAGGAGAGGAAGAGGGAGGAGAGGGAAGAGGAGGAGGAGGAGGAGGAGGAGGAGGAGGAGGAGCAGGATAAGGACACAGATGAGGACGTCAAGGGGATCGGGTTCGAGGAAGGGCTGGAAGGACTGGTGGGCGCATGGGGAGAAGGGGGGGAGGGGAGGAGGTGCACGG
Organism: Prorocentrum cordatum; assembly: GCA_963575745.1. NCBI lineage: Eukaryota > Dinophyceae > Prorocentrales > Prorocentraceae > Prorocentrum > Prorocentrum cordatum. The sequence goes on from CAUYUJ010018653.1 coordinate 104,015, forward strand.
GAAACGCCGAGCTGGAGTCGGCACTTCGGCGACGTGGCCCCGACGCCGCACGCGTGCACCCGTCGGCGAGATCCATGGGCGAGGGGGGGGCGAAGCATCCCCCCCTCATCGGGAGCGGCCAAAAGGGGGGTGTCCAAGAGGGGGGGGGGCATATCATGACCGGCGGCATGTGCGCGTCCCAGCGGGGGGGCCAGGGACGTAATGAAATAAGAAGAGGCGCCATGACGTCCGGACCGAACGTCTAGCACAAACATCTTGCAGTACAGCGGAGGGGCCTCGCACAAGCATCTTACAGGGGCCAGTCCACGAGGAGCCTTCCACACAAGGAGCCCGGCCCTGAGGCCCAAGGACGCCCACGGAGGTTGGGGGCGGGCACGTCGCGCTCTCCACGGCAGAGCCGTCGAAGCCCAGGAAACCCGGGGCACCCTGGAGGCAAGCAAGGTGTTTCTCAGCATGGGCCTCCCCTGTGCATCGTTTCCGGAGCGGTGATGGCCGGAACGCGTCCGCCACCGACCATGTACTATAGGACCTCCTCTCGGAGGCGACGCACACATGTAACGTTAAGATGTGCTTGGGTGACGCCTACTGAGCGTTGCCCCTGACGTACTCATCCCTCCTCCTTCCTCTACGACTTACAGGACTACAACTACACCATATGAACACAACTCTCCTCCCTCCCGGGGCTCCGTCGGGAAGATGGCCGGCTATATCCGCTTGCTGCCCCTTGCTCGAGCGCAGGATTTCAAGCAGCATCTTTCTTGGTGCGTTTTACCGTCCGAGCGTTTTCGGTGTTCCGAGACGGTGCCCCCGCCGAAGCGTGGGCCTCCTCGCTCATCGTCGCCCCCCGCGTTTTCGTTCCTCCGCCCTCCACTGGCACTGCCGCTCCTCCCGCGCCTTCCACTCCAGCTCCTGCTGCTGCTGCTGCTGCTGCTCGTCCTCGCTCGCCTCCGTCCTCATCTTCCCCGTTCTCCTCACTCTTATCCTCCTGCTCATCCGCCACCTTGCACACAGCTCCAATTGATCCGATTGCGAGTGACACGATGCGGTGCTTTAGGGGCCCCAGGTCAGCTGTGGTACGCGTCTGCGGATACAGAAGACATCAGCGCTCAGTTGGACGGGATGGGAGGGAGGGGTAGGATGTCAGATGTGACCGCGAGTGCACCCAGCTTTAGCTTGCTCCCCACGCCCTCTCCACCCTCCTCCTCCCATCTCTGACGACTATGATTATGATGGGCCCCGGGAACGGCAAGGCCGTTTGTTCACCGTCTTCGAAAACATGTCTCGTGAAAATGGAAGCGGATAAAAAAAGGCGGCCGAAAACGGCAAACAATTGTTGCGGGATTGAAGCCGAAACCGAACCCGAAGCCAGAACCAGCAAGATAACGGCGAAACGGAACCGGTAACAAAAATGGCCCTGTCGTTTCCAGGGCCCACTATGCACCACGCCCTCTCCGCCCTCCAC